>VFFE01006812.1:395479-470174 GCA_008921705.1 Burhinus oedicnemus | reverse complement strand
GAAAAAAAAAAAAAAAAAAAAAAAAAAAAAAAAAAGACTTTTAAGGAGCCCTGCTCTCTGGGGTTAGGGTATCTATAGCCTATTCGGGGAGCAGAGACCACCAGAGTAAAAGCAGTGGCCGCTGTTGCTAACCGGGTTTCATGGTGTACTCTGCTCCCGAGGAATGGTCCCTTGTAGGACTGAACCCCAGCCCGGTCCATGCCGCAGTTGCTTTCCTGGGTAACAGGAGAAGTGCAGGCTGTCAAGAGGATCCTCCTTCAAAAATACCTATAACAAGCCTACTCCTTTTTGATAAAAACACTTTGGTTTCATATTCTGGGGTTTATTTTTAGCAGCTCTGCTGTGGAATCTATCTCACTAAACAGACCCTGCTCTCTGTTTTCACTGGCGCTTCTGGCATAAAGTCAATAAACTTATAATAAGAGAAATCTCTGGAGAATTTTGCAGAACTTTGTTAGGTTGACAACAGGTGGAAAAAAATGCATTATAGGTTATATTTAAAGTGCACTGATTCGAGGCATGCATTCATGTAGTAAACAAACTCGTGGCTATTCTCAGCTGGGTACTTAAACCCACAAATGGGAAGGGGCATGGAGTCCTCTGGTCCATCCTCCTATGCCATGGCACGGTCAGCTGGGTTCATATCACTCCCGTGAGGTGCTGGGAGATTGTTAAGAGCAGGCTTAGAGAATCATCATTTAGAGACTCCCTTCAGTACAGTGCTGCAATACAGTACGGTAAAAATTAAAGTAAACCTCCCAATGACCCTGATTCAGCCTGAATACCTACAAGAGAAAGACGACGCTAGGACTTCCAACTCATTCTTCAAAGGAGACCTATAAAACCTTCTAACGGCAGCCAGAGAGGTAAAAATTTATACCTCTGAATATTAAAAAGTCCTACATTCAAGTGAGATATTGGCTTCAAAACACAATTCTTTTTTTTTTCCCCCACTGTATGCTTTTTGCTACCCCTCACCTATGTTCTTCTTGCCTCTCTTTCTGTAACACAAAAAGAGTGGTCACCATTTCTGTGCTCTACAGGTGCATCTTCCCCTCAGGTTGTCTAATTGGTTAATATAATTAACTTAAACCTGGAGCAATTGTTCCTCATCTGTCCTTAGCTTGAGGTTTTCAGCTTGTATGTCACACTTGAAAAGAAGCTCCTGTGCCTGGGAGTGTGCTCATTATACTTCCAGCTGCATCCAGTTGATTAAATCCAAGATACTGCTTCTTTCTGAAAGCCTTGTCTGTCCAATAAATCTTTGGAGGTATAAAGCAGATATTCTGCAGGTCTCAATGCATGTTGGGTGAGGAGCGGGGATTTTGAGGCTGTAACACTGCTTGGGTTAAAACTGGTGATGGGGTTTGATGGACCTACGATGACAACATTCAGAAGATAATGGAAACAAACAGTGCTGGCAGTTTACATTTTTTCTCTTAGAGGAGACTACAACGATTTTCCTGATATTACTGTGCTGGCATACGAAGCAAAAATGTCTCTTATCGCTCACGCTGTAAGTGCTGAGAGAAACTTGAGGAACTGTGATCATCTCTTATTCAGGAGCAGAGGTACTTCTTGCTATGGAAAAATCTCATTGAAAAATTGGTTTCTGAGATCTCTCAGCTTTTCTGCCAGAGGTGTTCTGCCAGTCTGAAGGAAAAGACTAGTTCTGATAAATAAATCCTCTAGCAAGTATGCGAATGTGAGGAACGTCGGGGGAAAGAGACTTGTGCTTGGAAAAATGAAAAAAGTGCTCTATAGTGCAGAGAGCAATAGGAAATGAAGCATATTGAGCGATTCTGTTTATGGGGAGAAACACTAAGGCTCTTGTTTCAGGCAACAGGCTGCTCCTGGCCTCCAGGTGAGGAGGGAGCTCCTTTGTCAACATGCTTTTACAAGCTTTCAGGGGCAGAGGTGGGTTTACCTTTGGGGGTGGGGTGCAGCAGATCCCCTTGTGCTCCTGAATGCTCCTTGTGGGTGATGTTCAACATGGATGGGTGCCCATTGCTGGGAGGTTCACCTCTGTTAGAGGCAAAAAGTTGAGTTTTGCTCACTCTGTGCCAGTACTTAGGTGTTTAGTGGGCACCAGCGCAGTTTAAGGTGTTTAGGGCCCAGGGGGAACTTCTAGTGACATAAATACTTCCAAGTCTACTTGCAGCATGGCACTCCTACGTGCTGTGCAGCACGTCGGCAAGGTCTTGACCCTGGTAAATAGAGGAAACCAAGCTGGGATTTGCAGATGTTGCATGCCAGTTTGTAACTGGACTTTTTTATTTTTGACACCTGTTGTTGAGGAGAGCTGTGGGTCCTTCTCGTGATGGCCAGCTGTGACCCCATTGTTAGGCTGGGCAGCCCACATGGGTTCGAGCAGCCCAGGGGCCCCATGTGGGTGGTCAGGAGAGGAAAGTGTAGACACATTTTTTTAAGATGACTTAAACGCACAAAAAAAAAAAAATTTTTTTTTTAACCTTAATTCCCCTCCAAACAGAAAAATGCTTTGAACATCCTTATTCTTCACCAAAACTGTCAGCAGATGTTTAACCTTCCCAAAATCTATTTTGTCACTGAAGATAAATAATTTCAGTGTATAACATCTCTGCTTTTGGAAGGAAACTTAGCTCTTAAGAAGGAAAGCCTAACTTGAAATTGTCTGTTGTGCATACACTGAGTGTGAAGCCCAATATTTTATCATACTCATGGTATTGGTAACTTGGCAACTTTTAAATCATGAGAGATTTACACAAGTGCTGCAGAGTTGGAAATGTTTTATGACATGTTCATTCACACTAAATCAGACTCTGTCTTTTTAGAGTTTTCTTTCTAGACAGTTATGCAAATGCAAAAAGACAGGAATGGATTTAAAATGATTTTCAGCATTGGAAGATTAGCAGAAAGTGACAGACTGCCACGAAACGCTCTGCCGCCTCTGCTCCTGCAGACTTCCAGCCCTGGTAGGGATGGGGATGGGATGGGCAGCAGTGAGAAGAGGAAGAAACGGATTAAGGGTCTTAGTTTTATCTTCATTACCGGGACGCTTATGTGTTTGGATGGGATGATGAGTCTGTTTTGCAAGGGGCTTGTTATGAAATTATAATTAAAAATGATTATATGGAAACCTATGTAGGGCTTGACTGTTCCCAGTATGCAACTCCTCTCCTCACCCTTAACTGAAAATGAGCTAGGAAACTTTTCCTTTCGGTCTTGTCAAAGGACTGGACCCTGCAAAGCTTCTAAAGTGATAATTATCTCTTGCTTATGTGGCTGAGCTCGTTTGCTTCTCTGGCTGTGGAGGGATGAACTAGCTTCTACCATGATAAGGGCACAGGCAGGATTATCCTGTCCTGTTGCTCCCCCACCCCAAATCCCCCAAACTGGAAGTGCAGTGTTTAATACCTCTCACCAAAAAATGACACTGCTCTTCAGCGCCTGCATACAGCGCTGGAAACTCAGCGCTCCCTGTGCTCTTTTAAAGACTGTATTGCCCATAGTATTTTCTATGTGCTCTCAACTGGTGTGCAATTGCAATTCCTACTGGATTATTAATTAGCTTAGTGTAAAAAGTAAACTCATGGAAATGACGTCCTGAGTCAGGGCCCTGCGCCCTGCTAAGGTAGGCTACTCATCATACAATCCTCTAGAATATCTGATATAATTTGCAAAGAATAATCTCTAAGGAGGACTGGAGTTGATAGGGTCTGGTCTCTGCCACCAGCCTGCCTGTCCCTGACACAGGTGACACGCTGAGGACAGAGGTATTTTGTACTTGCAACCTCCACTTTGATTTATGTGTACTTTGTACAATCATATGTTCTCTGAAGGCCAAAGCCAAAGAAGCTGAAGAAATCCAGAAGATCCCCATTGATTAATTAGATTTTTGCATTCAATTCCTGGTCAAATTTTCATTCGAGTGTTACTCGGGCTGAGTCACTACTTTGCTATGAAAACAATGAGATTTAAAAAAAAAAAAAGTGTCAGACCCCTTCCTATTTTCTTCAGAGTACACTTGGACCGCTTTTACAGGGCCCTCTCGGCAGTGGTGGGTCTGCCTGTTGACCCAGCTGAACAGAGATCCTCTGCGTTAGGTGATACCTGGGTCTGTGACTCTAAGGAAAACCCTAAAAACACAAGTATTGCCCCAGCTCTGACAGTCCTTGCAGTACCCAGCACTGAGAGATGCTGACCATCCACAAGGCATGCTCTTGAAATGTTTTCCTTACTGTCAGGACACTTTCCCAATTTCCTTTCTGCCTCTCAAATATGAGTCTACAAAACCTCCTTCTCCTTCTGTGCTTTCAGAGATGTGCTGCTGGTCTCCAACCATGAGGTCATGAATTGTGGTTCTCCAGAGCACATTAGATCTCTTAATGCTGATGTTTCTCCTGCCTCTCCCTGTAGTCCAGGCTTGTCTCCTTCTTCCCATCTCTCAGCTCAAGCTCACCAAGCATGACACCAGCTCCTCATCCGCCTCTTCAAGCCATCTCTGTCACCTCCTTCATTATCACAGAATCACTGGGGTTGGAAGGGACCTCTGGAGATCATCTAGTCCAACCCCCCTGCCAGAGCAGGGTCACCCAGAGCGGGTTGCACAGGATGGTGACCAGGCAGGTTTGGAATGTCTCCAGAGTCGGAGACTCCACCACCTCTCTGGGCAGCCTCTTCCAGTGCTCTGCCACCCTCAAAGGAAAGAAGTTCCTCCTCATGTTCAGATGGAACTTCCTATGGTCAAGTTTGTGCCTGTTACCTCTTGTCCTGTCACTGGGCACCACTGACAAAAGACTGGTCCCATCCTCCCGGCACCCTCCCTCTAAGTATTTATAAGCATTGATGAGATTCCCCCTCAGTCTTCTCTTCTCCAGACTGAAAAGACCCAAGTCCCTCAGCCTTTCCTCAGAAGAAAGATGTTCCAGTCCCCGCTTGGTTCCTGGTCTGCCTCACCCTGGGCTTTGCTATGGGCACAATGACCCCAGAAAATAGACCTCAGGTGAGGGAGGTTTTCTGTTGCAGAAAAGCCCTTTTAGTAACACAGGAGGTGTCACATTGAATATGTTTTTTATGGCCATTTTTGCAGCTCTTATTATACCTTAGGTCTAGAACAGATCTTTACGATTGCTCCTAATTGCCAGTCTTTGGCACTTTACAAATCCTCTTCCTCAAAATATGCAGCTGGGGAAAAATAAGCCTGCCCAGTAAGTGACTCTTGTATGGGGAAAATTATGAGAAATGTGGAGTGCAGGAGCAACTGGCTTTCTGGACAATCGTAAACAGCAATCATGTTTAAAAGCATCATCATCTGATCGCAGAGCATTCAGCGGCAGAAAGGGAAATGCTGTGTTTAATGAATTAAATTGTTCATTGAAAATAGCGACCTATTTCTGATGTGTAGGTACTTACTGGCTGCCTGTGATGCTGGTAGCCCTTCATCAGCAGAAGGTGCGAGCAGCTCCCGCCTGTGCTTTCTCTAAGCCTCACTGCTTTTGCTTTGTGCCTGCTACGCTTGATTTGTCCATCCCGTGCAGCTGTCTGGATGCTAACTCTATTGCAGAATAACTGCTGTGCATATGTTAACAACCAAAACATATGTGGAATCACAGAAACACCAACAGGCTGAAGCTGGAAGGGACCTCTGGAGGTCATCTGGTCCAGCCCTCCTCCTCAAGTAAGGCTACCTACAGCCGGTTGCCCAGGACTGTGTCTAGATGGCTTTTGAATATCTGCAAGGACGGAGATTCTACCACCTCCCGGGGCAATTTGGGCCAGTGCTCAGTCACCCTTGCATTGAAAAAGTGTTTCCTGATGTTCAGAGGGAACCTCTGGAGTTTCAGTTTGTGCCCATTGCCTCTGGTCCTGTCGCTGGGCACCGCTGAAAAGAGCCTGTCTCTGTCGTCTCTGCATCCTCCATTCAGGCTTTTATACATGCTGATAAGATCCACCAGAGCCTTCTCTTCTCTGGTCTAAACAGTCCCAGCTCTCTCAGCCTTTCCTCATAGGAGAGATGCTCCAGACCCTTAATCACCCTTGTAGCCCTTTGTTGGACTCTCTCTAGTACATCCGTGTCTTTCTTGTGCTGAGGAGCCCAGAACTGGACTCGGCACTCCAAGTGTGGCCTCACCAGTGCTGAATAAAGGGGAATGATCTCCTCTCTTGACCTGCTGGTAATGCTTTGTCTAATGCAGCTGAGGATACGGCTCCCCTTTGCAGCAAGGGCACGTTGCTGGCTCATGTTCAACCATGTGTGTTCATGTGTCCACCATCACCCCAGCTTCTTTTCTGCCAAGCTGCTTTGGTGGCCCCCAGCATATATCGGCACGTGGAGTTGCTCTTCCCCAAATGTGGGGCTTCTGTTTGTTGAACTAGAAAGCAAATGTCTTTTAATATTTCTGCATTAAGGCTTCTGTTATCTCAGGTAACTCGTTGTCTCTCAAAAACATTAACGAGGTCTTTTTCTATGCTACACGGCAGAGGCAGTGCACTCGCAGCTCCTGCGGGCAAGTGGATCGTGTGCAGTAATGTGTTTTGGTTTCTACCCCAATGCATCAAGCAGGATTTCCATGTTCCCCTATATTTTCCCTAGGGCAAACTCCTTACACCTACATTGAACACAAATGAACTTACTTTACTTAAATATGGAAACTGAGAAGATATAACAAAAGGTGAGGTTATCCCAGATGAGAAGGAAAGATATATTGAGGCTAAGACTTGTTTAAGGATGTTTATTGACAGCGTGTTTCCATTGTCTGAATGACTCGTGCTCACTGTAGCGGCAGGTTCAAGACCGTGCTGATAAATATTCTGCTGTCAACGGTGAGGCTCCAGCTTTCCCCATGCGTTTTACCGGAGAGGTGGAGGCGCTTCTACTGGCAATGAGTAAATCTTCCTGCTGATGTCTTTAACGTGTTATTTTTCCTCTTCCCTGTGAATAGCGGCAGGTTGCGTGAGCAGTTATTCTCAAACTTCTTAATGAACTCCTCCGTGTCAAGGATAATGTGTGTATGTAAACAGATATATAGAAATAAAAAGATAGTTTATAGAGAACAGGATCTTCATTCCGCATCAAATCTCTCCTTCCAACACCAGGCTGGCAAAGGAGGGAACAGAGGGTTTCAAACCGTTCCAGTATTGCTATAACCTTTTCATATTTTCTGTGTGCTAACGTACATTTAAAGTGTGAAAAGGGGCAGGAGAAGTCTCCTTTGGATGGCTCGTCCTTGGCATGGGCTGTCTCGAGCTGCTGTCTTTGCAGGGCTTGTCTGACTTCAGATGCAAGCACATGAAACGCCAGACTCGGAGGGGTTTCGTGGTGTGTAGGAAAGGCGGTGCCACGTGTTGCGTTGTCTGACACCCCATGGTCCAGAAGAGGAGCTAGGGTCAGTCTGTGATGGCAGACACGGGTTGACTTTTATATGGGCACTGCTGATGATTGTGATGGTTGGTCTCTCTGCTGTGCCGTATTTTCCACCCAGAAGTTTGGCTTTGGTGCTATGGAGAGCCGCACAATGGCCTGGACTATGCTTATAGCACTTGGGAGCCCTTTCCACATCAGCGATGATTAAACCACTCTTCCCGGGAGCTGGTGAGGTGGAAAATGCTGTGATTACCAAGCTGATATCCTGGGATTGCTATTGACAATCAAATTGGGTGATTCTCCTCTGGCTGATTAGACCAGATGTGCAGGACATTTTTAATAAACTGCAAAACAATGGAGATGATTTGATAGCAAACCTGAAGAGAATGGATTAATAATTTACAACTCAAGAAAATACGGTCTTTGCAAGTCATGTATTCCAGAAGGCGAGCGAATGCTCCCGCTCGGCAGCTGCGCTGCCCTTATGCTCCAAAAGAATTTTGGCAGACCCGATTGGCACCGTGCCTTGCGCTCCAGTTACAGTGTAAAACCCAATCTAGTGCTTGGACTCCGCATTCACCTCCTTGATTTGTCTAGTGAATGGAATGCTGGTGCCGATGGGATGAGGGGTGCGAAGGAAAGGGCTGATGCAGGGGTCGGTCGGGTGATCGGGGCATCATGGGAAATGCAGTGGAGGTGCTCAGCATGGTCAGGTAGATGGATAAACATGCTTAATTAATACACTATGTGCTAATCAATGCCGTCATTGCATCTACCGCAAACTAAATCTGTCAGATTAGGTACGATAAGCTGTGGGAATGTATGGGAAAAGGTGCTTCTGCTGTGGTGGAGAAGGGCTTTGCTCTTTTGCTCCAAACTGGGCCCACTCCGCTTTGTCACTCCCCTATAAACTTGCTCCAAACCATTTCAAGCAATGTTGTATTCGCGTTTGAACGTTACTACTACTTTTATTTTTAAAAGGGAAACAGCCAAGCAGAACAGGCATTCTAATAAATGCTGACACTAAGCCAAGTGTCGGACCGTCCAAATCAGTCAGATCAGAGAAATGCATTAAAGAAATTAAATTTCATGAAAGCTCATTACAAGGGACAATTAGTGGGGAGCAGGATCCTTATCAAATGGCAACTACATCTTCAAAATACAAGGGAGCGCTGACATTGGGGTGATTAGACCAGAGGCTGTGGGTCAGGCACTGTGTAATTAATTTATTCCAGAGCTTGCATTGAGAAATCAGAAGGCAGTATATTAGAAACCTCATAATTATAAAAGTATGGCTTACAAGACCATTTGCAGCAAACTGCTACTTTTATGTGATATCCTGTCAGTGGTCATGTTGAGCCACCCAGTCTGGTGCAAGATGCTTCCCTGCGTGACCTCCTTGAGGAAGATGTTCTCCTTCTACTTGAATATCTTCAGATCTTATCAGGATTGAGTGTTTAAAACACCATCATGCAGTCCAATTAGAGGCACTTTGCCTTTGATGGGCTTGAATAGAGATATTTAACAGAAATACTTGTTTAGCACCAGCGGACAGTCAGGCTTTTGCTGTGTGAATCCCTCTAGAGGTCTGGGGAGCAGCAGGAGGCTGTTGTTGAGTTCAAGTAGCTTATTACTATCTGTACGAGACCTGTTTTTCATTTCTATGCTTAAGAAGTGGTAAAGAACAACATACTTTGGTTCTGTTTCTGAATATAAAGGCGGGAGGCAGGCTGCAAGTTTCTCCAGGTGTTTTTCAAGCAAGAAGAGGTGTGGGTAGTTCATAAGAGGAGGTGAAATGGGTTATGTGCTTTTCCAGAACAGTCATTCCAAGGCCTTTGGTTGTTTTGTTCAGAAAGTTTACTTTTTTTCCAGTCTGAATGCCACTTTCCACTCTTCCTTTCTAAGCAAGGGTTTTGCTAGTGGTAGCTTTCCTGGACTATACAGCACGGGTGGCAGATGCGTTGGCTGCCCATTTCTGTGTCTTACTGTTTCTGTTTGCAGACTGACTTTGCAATATATAACATAAAAGCAGTAGATCAGGCACACCTGATTAGAAAAAAAAAAAAAATAAATCTTTCCTAGTGTCCTGTTTATAGCAATGATCAAAAGCAGAGCCGCAGGAATAAGAGAACAAGGCAGGATGTGTCCTCAAAAGACTATCCCAGACTCCAGGAATTTGGTTCTTGGCCACTTCCTGACCCAAGATTGGTGTCTTGGTGTTTAATAACTACCTAAACCATCTGTTTTGTGACTTTTTTTCATCTTGCCTGGAGGGAGTGAAGGGGTGGTGGAGTGGTGGCTCTCCAAGGGACAGCTGGTGTCCCTGGGAATACGTGCAGCACCGTGCACGCAGTGTTGTGTACAAAGCTCCCCGGCTCAGGAGGGAATGCCACTTCTGAAATGACCCAAAAACCATCTCCCAGGAAGGTAAAGGATCACACCACAACCCACGGATCCATTTGTAGTGGTCTGAGGGTCTTACCTAACCTATCCTTTAGGCCCAGCATGATGCTGTAGTGGCACTCAGTGAGACACTGACTGAAGATTACAAGGGTCTGAAAGACACTGTTAGAGGTTTATGGGTTGTTTTAACAACGAAAGTCGTCTTCTATGATATTTCTCGTGCACTGGTTGCAGCTGGAGAAAATTAACCATAAAGACAACTTGATTTTAGCTTATGATTAGTTTGATTTTTAGAAGTTATCCCTGCTCAATTGCCCTTCTGGGAATTTCTACGTTACAACACAAATTGTTTCTTAAGAGCCTGAAGATAAGAGGCTCTTCAGGTGCTTTTTGGGAGAGGTGCTCACACACACGCGCACACTCACTCACTAGATTATGCAGCAAATTCTGATTTTTTCATATGGCAAGGCTTAGCTGACACAACATAGTTGGGTAAAGAACAACATGAATTGACTGAATTATGAGGTGCGATATCTCGAAGTGCTGCAGGAAAGTGTTGCTCTGGGGAGCGTTCCCTCGCATTTGAGAAGTGCGGGAGATGCCTCCCTGCCGGGCTCTGGTGATGTAGCAGTACATTCCCACGTACCCTGTGGGAAGCCTGTCAGAGGCTGGTCCTGAGCCCCCAAGCACCAAGCAGGTCATGTCCTTGATCCAGAGCGAGCAGGGATAAAAAGCTTCCTACCCTGCACGTGCCTGTACAGCACAAGAAAGTTATTTTAGAAGTGTTTTATAGTGGCTTTAAAGAACTGCCTTGGTTCCTTACCATACACATCGTTGCCTGTTAGAGCCAATTGCCTTAATCACTACAAGTCCAACTCTGTAGGACTGAGAGGATATTAAAATTAATAAATGTAAAACATCTCTCTATATCTTTCTTTATGTATCTATAGAGCTGGGCCTATGGGCAAGTCAGTTAACCTCTCTGCCTCATTTTCCTCATCCATAAAATGAGACTAATAATCACTTACATCACAAGAATATTCAGAGAATTAATGTGCTTTGAAGGTGAGACGTGAGCTATGAATAGTGATCCTAGTGAAACAAGAGAAAAAAAAAAAAGAAAACCTTCCTCAAACAAAAATTTGTTTATGATATCTCTTTTAATGGAAGTGCTGGCATGAGTTCCTGTTCGCTGGGTTATGGAAATTTAGGACTGGAGAAAAAGTTTCTAAAGGAGTCAGTTAGTTAGTTTGCATTTGCCTTGATTTACTCCCCATGTTTTATGCTTCCAGCACCTCTGTATATCTTTGCAAGGGATTGGTTCTTGTCTTTTAAGTATTTTTGGGAAGCAGAGGTGCCTGAGCATCAGGACGTGCACAGAAGGGGGTTTCCGAGGGCGTCCGTTTCAGTGGCCGTTGAGCTGGGCCTTTATTCCCAAGTGGGGCAGCATAATTACACTGCGGTAAAGTGGAGCAGGGCAGGTCTGTGCAGCTGCTGTACACCCACACCTCCCCAGCCACCGTCTCCTAATTGTGCCGTTGCCTGAAAAACCCCCACTGGGGAAAATCCCGATTTTTTAGGAGTCTTTACAACAGCCCCAAAGGAGCTTTGTTGGGCGTTTCCATATAGTGATGATCTTTGTTGTGTGATGGTGTCTAGGATAAATGTCACAGATTTTGAGTTCTTAAATATATTTTGATTTTGAGTATTAAGCAATATAAGGTCATTAGACATAGAGGAAACAGATGAAAGTACAAAATTTGAGGAGAAGCTCCTGTCCTGCCCATAGGTTTCATGCTTGTGCTGTTTCCAGTTCACCACGGGAGGAGTTATAGGTGGAGTGTAAGTCTTCAGAGAACATAACTCTTCTGTCTGTCTTTCTGAATGTGACTCGTAGAAATACAGGCACAATTAGGTTACGAGCACTGAACAAATGTCTCTAAAAGAAAGAAAAAAGGATGACTCATGCTATTTATTCTCCTACAGCATAAGTTTATATCCCTCTATCTGATAGCGACGTCAAAAATATGAATCATTTCTGCATTAGCAAAAGCCAAATTTGGGCACTGCCGGCAGTACACTTACAGTTGTGTCAAAATGAATCACCGTCACAGAGTTATCTTTGGCATCCCATAAAAATTATACCCACGAATTCTAGGCGCTCCCCCATATTTGACATGAATATTCATTCACGATTAAAAAGCACTTGCCTAGCTTTGTAAGCAGGAAAAAAAAAAAGAAAAAAAAATAGAATTACCACTGGTGTTTTTGTGATTGCCACTACCGTGTTACGGCTTTGTGGTTGGCGTTAGACAGCAGAGCTGAGGATGAAAGCACGTGAAAAAGCTGCTGGGGGGGTTAGATAGTGTGCAAGCACAACTGTGCTCTTAGCAGTTCTTTGCACTTTCATGCCACCTTTTTTTTTTTTTTAAAAAGACGATCTTGGAGCTTTACAAGCCTTGAAAAGGCTCTCTGTGTTCCTGCTGAGGCAGCACAACGCCCTTGTTCAGCTGGATTAACTGAGGCACAAAGCAAGGTTATGATTTTCAGAAGTGCTGAGCCTCCGCAAGTCTCTTGGACCCCGCGTGGGCTCGCAGACAATCAGGTCCAAAGGACTTGTTTAGGGCATACCCTGAATTTCTGTAAGAGCTGGAAATAGAAATCCAGGAGTCCTGACCTCTATTCTTGATGTTAAACCCATAGCCACATTTCTTCTCGCTACACGTAGTCAAATGACCTTCAGCTGAAGAAAACTGAAGTGTCAGCAAAGTCTGTTCATAACTGGGATGGTTTGCTGGAGATGGCCGTTAAAAGAGAGTTTTGAAGAGCAAATGCAGCAGCCTTGATCTGCCACGTGCCGCTGGCGTGGACTGGAAGCTGTGTGTGGCAAACACCCTGGGGACATGGCAAACGCAGTCCCAAGGGCTTCTCGAGGGATGCTGCATCTCTTTTGGTGAGAAAATGGAAAAGAAACCCTTCTTTCAGCAGCAAGTCAGCACACGGGCTGGAGTTTCAGAGACCACCGTGTGCAGTGCTGCTCCTGGTGAAGATGTCAGCCCGTGCACACTGTAAATTGGCACGTTATATGCTTCATTAGGACACAGTCTCAGGATAGGGAACGGTACTGACAACAATATGGGCTGAGCATCTGCGCCACAGCTAGAAAATGGATGACGGTGGGCAGGTACCGCTTACGTCTGCAGCTAATTCTGGTCAAGGACTGGAAATAATTATGTAAACTGCACTGGCTTCATATTGGGAAAGGCATAGCCGTTTATGGTGTGTGTTACCCATGGACATATTTATCAGTTGATGCTGGTTCCAGGTGGCAGCAGGAAATGTTGGATAGATCTGATAGCGCACGGAGGGGAGAAGTTGGAGAGGAGCTGCACCGGAGACAGTCTCATCTCCAACCTGAATTTCCTTGCACTACTTGTGAACTGTAAGCAAGTTTTTGAGTATTGGGCACTGGAAAGACTTCCCTCCATGGTCCATAAAGTCCAGTGTGCTGCCTATGCCCACAGCAAAGCTGGACCTGAAGTTCTGGCAGATGTTTGTGAGCTAGCTCTGCTTGGCTTGGGCAGGTCCCACAAGTGGTGAACATGGAGCTCGGTTTCTCCTCGGGGTTCTGGGCCAAGTGTGAAGCTGGGTCAGGTCTTCGCAAGTGACATACTGGCAGCAGTCGGGAAATAACCATGATCACACTGAGCAGCATTCGGTCACGTGGAATCGCTGTCTTGGTGCAAATGGGTGAGGGTTTTGCAAGGCTTGCCACATGCTGGAAGAGAAAGCGGACTTTTTTGTTTAAAGCTGAAATAGCATCCTGTTTTCTATTTTCCAAATATTCCCTGTGAAGAAAAGGTACGGTAAAAGTGTCCGTGCCACCAGCCAGTGCAAAGCCCTGATAATATTTTGATTGGCTTTGGCAGTCCGTGCTGAGATGATTGAGCGCCTGTTCCTTCATTTCAGCCCTTAAGTGTAAAAGAATCTGAGCTATGCAGTTGCAGGGTAGTTTGCTTGGAGTTTTGGGAGTCCCACATCTAATATCAAGGGGATTGCCGTTACGCAGCTTGGAGGGGTTAACGCTGTCGGCAAGGGGAGAACATGGATTTTGCACCTTTTCCAAGGGAAGCGGAACTGACAGCCTGTGATTTTTGAACTGCTGGAAGGAAGGGTGAGAATGGGTGAGCTGCAGAGACCCTCACACAAACATCAAAATGCCTAAGAATGGTTATCGGTTGTGGAAACTATTATTTAATATAGCTTTTGGTTTGCAGGAAAGTATTGCAAAACCCTGGACCCTTCATATCATTAAGCGATAAGCTATTTTCTTGGCAATGCTACATGTCCAAAAAGGAATAAATCAGAGGTACAATTATTGTGATAACAGATAACACTCAGCATCTGAAATGGATTTAGCAAGGCATTACTGAAAAAAAAAGAAGTGAAAGGTGTAAATTAAATCTCCATAATGATGAGGGATTTGCATGATATCAAATGCTGAGATAACTTGTTAGCTGATAAATAACCCTTGTGCTGGTTACCTCCGGGAGCCATGTTTGCATTTTATGATAATTATTTCTTGTCTTGGGGCATTTACTAAGGAAAAAGCCTAGAAAGTTAACAATAAATTTTTGTAATTAAACTTCAAGATGAATTGAGACTTAGTAGATGTAAATCTTTTCATTTGTGCCAAGCTGTAAGATTTTGTTAGCACGATATCAACTAATTTATAGAAATATTGCCAATTATGGACATTTTCATACAAATGAAACAAACAATACTGACAATAATGGAGCAAGTAGCGTATTCTGATACTGCATGGATGTGACTATGTTATTAATGAAGATGACTTCAGTTAGTTTAAGAAAATGCCAGAGCTGCTTTTAATGAGAGGAAAGCTCCCACGAAATACAAATGAAAGCTGAGGAATTAATATGACCATCATGATCCTGCTCCCCTGAAAAGTGTGCTAGTTCTAGATCCTCTGTCTTTAGGCACTCTTAGGTGAGTGGGAGAGCAAAAGCCCTAATCCCGGTTCCTATACCGATTTGTTCCGTGATCTCATGTGGATTACGTGACCTATCTGGGTTGGTTTACTCTGCCTCTAGATTAGGTTTTGCTAAAGGCACGATGGCAAACAAGACAACTATAATTGCAGGTCTCTACAGAAGTCATCATCAGACCATCGAGGAGGAGATGTGGGAGGATATTTCAGTCCCTCTTCCTCCTCCCCCCAAACTAGGATGTATTTACCCGCCACAGGATGTATTGACAGAGACCCTTGTTATCATCCTCCCCATAAGTACTAAAGTAACCTCCACAGGACCCCAGCCCCCTAATTCACTGAGAGATTGCCTTTCATAATCTATAATTGCTCATTATATAGCACAGAGGTTGTTGGGGACACCAGTGTCTTCCTAAGCAGCAGACTAGGAAAAAAAACCCAGGTGTACCAACTGGAAAAGGCTTTGGGTTTCTGACAACAAAAGGGAGGTCCAAAAATTCACTGCAAAATAATGTATCTATTTATATCTTGAACACCTTGATCGATTTGTCAGGCTTGCCCTGGCATAGGACCGTGCCTGTGATATTTTTGACAAGTTGGTTTGGTCTTGATAAAGTTGAGGAAGTCAACTGGGATAATCAGGTTGATGCCTAAGACTCGGTCTTAATGATGAATGTGATGAACTGTTCAAAACAGAGAGGTAAGGATTCAGGGGATTTGTATCGATCAGGAAAGACCAGAATGAAAAGGATGTGTTGGAGGGTTCATTTTTTTTCCTACGCAAAAAGAAGCAGCCGGCTATAAATAAATTCTGTGGCTTAAAGAAATAAAAGGGAGTAAAATCTTTTGATTAACTTTAAATCCTGACAAATGGAGAAGTGACAGCATTGACAAGCCAAGAAAAGCAAAATGTTTGTTCTGTCTGTTGCTCGGTGTTTCGGAGGAAGCGGGATTTGGGGGGAGGGAAGGTTGCCGCTGCCACCGGGGAGCAGAAACCAAACTGCTGCTCCTCAGCCCAGCTCGTGGGGTCCCCGTTGCCTTGAACCCGCTCTGAGCTTTAGGGTCCAGATATGTTTGCTTTCCCTGGACCTTCCTTCTGCTCCTGGAGCATGTTCTGTATCACCCAGTGCTCTGCCGCTGGCCCTGTGATACCTCCCTTCGTTAAAGTGTGTAATTATTTCAGCATACCTAGGTAGCCGTTAGTGGAAAGTGGGAGCTGAGTGCACCACTTACACGGTGTTTAGCTGTTTTTCTGGTTTTGTTACTGTTCCCTGGCGAAGGTGTTGGCATGGCGAAGGACACATCCTTTGGACTGGTGCACTGAAGGTGTGTGAGCAGAGTGGGTGGGTTCGGTGCATCCCTGTTGCTCCATGCGGACCTGGGGACCGGTCTCCTTTAGGGCTTTCATTCAGCAGCAGGGATTTCTCCCAGAGCATAGGATGTGTCTGGCTGAACCTCGGGCTGCAGACTTCCCTGCCTCGCCGAGGCAGCCCCAGCTCCTTTTGTACCAGTGGAAGAGAATAGGTGTTTTTGGGTTACACCTGATCCGCTTTGGATGTCTGCTCCAGGCGGAGACGGACCACGTGCTGGAAGGGACTCGTTCCTCCCACGCTGCTGGAGTCTCGCTGCCCGGCTCAGCCCACGCGGTAGCTGTCTCCATCTGGCTGAAGGGATCCCACAGAGACTCTCGCTCCTTCTGAAAACGAGCTAGGTTGGGATTTCAGATATATTGGTATTTTTCAGCATTGTTTGCGTGTGGCCTAGTGGGGAGGTCCTGCTTAACAACAGATTGCAACATATGGTTTTATTAAAAAATAAAGCCTGTTTAAAGCTTAAAGTAAAGGGAATAAATTTCTGGTTGTTGGACTGAGTTTGTGTCAATACAAAGGAGACTTCATGTGATACAATAAAAGTGATACCGTAATTAAGCATAACTGTAGGGAAGTCTCATTCCTACAGGGTTTAGGTAGGGTGTCAGTACTCAGGGAGTGATTAAATCTCAATATTCAATGGTGGCTTATGGACCACTTGATTTTTGGGTGCCTGAAACACTTCAGGGTTCTCTTTTGGGACTGCTCAATAGGGATAAGGCATGTGCTTTGTGTTGCTGAAATTAAGGTTCAGGATGGCCAAAAAAAGGAAACCCCCAAAGAGAAGCATCTGAACGTGATCGCCACACGGCTGCACAGGGATGGTGCAATCCTCCCCTGGTGCCCCGCACTGGTCTGGCGTGATGAGACCATGATGGCCCCTTCGTTAGCAGGGAGCCCAGAGTGTCACAGGTTTTCTGCACAGCCTTTAACATTAAACAAACACCACCCCCTCCCCAAACAAAAAAAAAAAGAGAGGAAAAAAAGAAAAAGTAAACCAAAATAAAACAAAAGCTTCTTTTAGCTCTGTGGCATCTTCCTGTGATGGGGATGGGGACTGTGCAACAGAGGAGCAAGTGACGGTTTTATAACAGATTGCCTGAGAGTTTGTGTGTCTGGAGGTAGTGAAGGAGATCGGTTGGAGAAGAGAAATGCAGAGATGACAGCTGGTTAGGGCTTTTGAAAGAGGATCTCAAAATATGCCCAGTGTCCTTAGTAGGAGGCACGTAGCCACAAACACAAAGTGTGCGGCTGGCACAGTCCCTGCAGTGATTCATCGCAGCAAAATTCAGCCAAAGAAGGGGAAAAAACAAAAGGCATTGCAAGGAGTTCAGAGGAAGTCCAGTGCGATTTGGAACGGAAAGAAGACAGTAATGCAGCAAATCCTGCAGTGAGCAAAACAATTATATGTCATTTATGGCAATGTAAAAATAGTCTTTCATTTAGCAAAGACCAGCAGTAGAATATCCTGTAAAGCTAAAGGTAGTTCTGCTGCTTGGGGTTGCTTTACAATCGTCTTCCTCATTCTTGGCTGAGTGTTTTAATTAACCTTTTGTGCCCTGATCCCACATCCACTCTTCATCCGTAGCCGTGCTGGTATGGAGTTATGATCCTGATTAGCAGTGCAAAGCAGAACTGGAAGGGAGAGGTTTCCAATTAGTCTTTGTCTCCACACAAGTGAATTCCTTCGCTAGCTATCCGTTGTTTGCCATAACATTAATTTGTTTCTTTTTAATTTAAGGAATGAAGATAAGACCTCTCCCTGTGAATTTGTAAAGGCTCATTTACAGAAAGCTTTAGTAAAATAACACGTGATCTGTGGAATAAAAATAATGATTTAATTCCAATGAGCAGCGTGACGAGACAGTACAACGGGGATGCTTCGCTACCATGTATTTTAAATTACTCTCTTCCGACACCATAGTACTCTTACTCCGCAGTCTGTGATTTTAAATTGCAGGTACTTAGTGCTCAGCAATAACTCCTGGCGGCTGCACGTGTGGCTGCAGACCCAGAGCATGGCCGAGGTGTGCTGGTGTGTCAATGGCGAGGGAGCCGAGACCTTGGTCTGACTCTCAGGCGCCACAGGCTGTGAACCCGAAGGGAATAAAAACCTGGTTAAGCACTTTGTAGTGTTAGATCTTACAAAGTAAAAGTGAAGGTATGAACAGAGCGATGAGGCTGGACGTGCTTAACAGTGACAAATAACAAGGGTTTTCTGCTAATGTAGCTTGTTTCCTCCGAGTTCAAGGTGACATCACTATATAACTCAGGAACAGTAGGTAAACAAATCCGCTGGGCTTTTAACAGATAGTTTTTGCATGATTCATCATCTAGCCTTGTGGCTCAGGGCTTCTTTTACTTTTTGCCTCGTGCTTCCTCTTAGTCAGATCTCTGATCCCTTAGAAATCTGTCCCCTGGACCCTCGCATCGGCTTCATTATCTGGAAGGCACTTCTGTGGTCTGTTACCCTTGGAAAATGAAATTCTCTTGGAAAATGAAATTCCTACACTCACCTGCTCTAACTGCATCCTCATTAAGATTACCCAGAAGAGCCTTGGCTTTGTAGCCACCTACCCAATTTATTTGGAGCAATGTTCAGTTTTGGTTGCAAATTGCTTCTCCTAATCACCAGGCACTCATGGCCTGCTTCCCAGTATTGTAAAGAATATAATTACTGCTTTACAGGTGATAGCCTACCAAGCTGAAATTTCACCAGCGACTCACAGCATACAACAATATAAAAGTATTTTCCCGGTGAAACCTGCTTCCCTGTGCTGCAAGCACTGGGCCGGGGCGCCAAAGAGCCAAAGATCTGCTTGGGTGATTTCCTGTTGTCCATGCAGTGTCTGGGCTCTCTCTGCACTGACCTGGTGTGAACGTGGGGTCCTTGCTGGCAGGCCAAAGGAGCCAGCTCGAGGGGGCCAGATGGATCAGGAGAACTGAAAAGGGCAGAGGACCTGTAAAAGGGACTCTGTGATGAAGAGGAATCAATGTCTAAGAGGGACCAAGCAATGTAGGAGGGGGTCACTGTGGTTGCTCCCATATATCTACCTCTATAGAAGGGAAAGAACCCCCTCCCCTTCCCTCCATCCCCACCACGTAGTTATCTGAGTTGTTTTCTGCTACAGGTTCAGGCTGAGGTTTAGTCAGAGCCTTGTGTGAGCAGTCTTTCCACTTGGGCACTCCATCATGCAGAAATGTTTGGCCATCTCTTATGCCTTCAGTGGTTTTCGTTTGGTTTTTGGTCTAACGTTTCCTGTTCTGCGCTGCTGAGCACAGACCACCCATTTTGGGTCATTCCTTCTTGGTATTTGAGCTCTGGGACAAGAGCCAGGAGTCAAGAGTGGGCAGACCAAGCGCTCTTAATCATAAGCATCCCAATCCTGATGGGAAACTGTCATAGCTCAGGGAATAGCAAGAGTGCAGCCCTTCCCTGTAACAAAAGCGATGTTTCTGGCTGCTGCTTTGGACTTGCTCTGTGGCCATTTCCACCGCGTTCAGAAAAATACTGCCTTCTGATCTGTTGGTTTTTGCTTCTTTCTGTGGAAGGAAGAGGCCATGAACTTGCACTCACAAATTTTGCATTGAGACCGTATTTTCCTGCAGAGCTGCTGTGTGGTTTATGGAGAGGTTGGCACTTCTGACTTCCAAGCTTCCATGCTTGAGGAGTTACTGCCTCTTGTGAGTTGTCCACAGTCCCAAACACTGACTTCCACTGATTTCCCCTCAATCTGCAGCTTTAGTGTCCATCTTTGGGTCTTGCTGTTTAGTCAAGGACCCACAGTTGGGAGCTGCCTCCCCTCATTGGGGCAAGCAAATCTGGAAGGAGTTGGCTTTCAGCCTCCCCTTGCACCAAACCATTTAGTGACCTCCAGGTGCCCTGAGGATGACACTACCTTCTGCACATAGAATCACAGAACCATAGAATGATTAGGTTTGGAAGGGACCTTAAAGATCACCTAGTTCCAACCCCCCTGCCATGGGCAGGGACACCTACTACTAGATGAGGCTGCTCAAAGCCCCATCCAACCTGGTCTTGAACACCTCCAGGGATGGGACCTCTACAACTTCCCTGGGCAATCTGTGCCTGTGTCTCATCCATCCCATAGTGAAAAATTTCTTCCTAAGATCTAACCTAAATCTTCCCTCTTTTAGTTTAAAACCATTCCCCCTTGTCCTATGGCTCCACTCCCTGATCCAGAGTCCCTCCCCAGCTTTCCTGGAGCCCCTTTAGGGACTGGAAGGGGCTCTAAGGTCTCCCCGGAGCCTTCTCTTCTCCAGGCTGAACAACCCCAACTCTCTCAGCCTGTCTTCATAGGATCATCCCATGCACAACCCCAGGGGAGGTGTGTGAGACTCAGGCAAGCTTGGTTTGGTCCATCCTGCACACAGAGAAGTTCAAGGAAGGATCATGGTGCGTGGGGGAGTAATCTTATTCCATCTGCATGGAGCTCCGGGAACGTGGGGCTGCCTCTCCCAGCAAGTGACAGTGAGAGAGGGCTGTGGGCACCCGTGTCCCTTGGGCACTGTTCACGTCCAGCTCTCTACCTCTGCATGGGGCAATCACCCAACCTGTGCCCCTGTGGGAATGACCTCCCTGTTTTTCCCCTCTCCTTGCCCACACCGATGTCCTGTGTGTGGCGTCGGCACAGGCAGAGCATCCGCTGCAGTGCTTTGGGGCACAGCGAAGGACCAGAGGGAGCTTTCTAAAGACACTCTACTCCATCCTGTCCCATCCCACATGTGCAGTCAGTGCTCATAAAATTGTGCTGCATCAGAAAGATTTTGCTACTGCAAACCCATTTGTTCCTCTCGCTTTTTGGCTCCCGGAGAGGTTTTGTGCAGCGTTCCCAGCCTTCTTCCACTCGGGTGGCTGAGCCAGTCTGCAGCCTGCAGAGCCATTCGTAATTCAACTTGTTCCTTTAGTTTTGTAAAAAATGTATTTATTCTGTTGGGGGATGTCATCATTTTTCTGTGTTCACCCTGGCATTTTGTCCATTACCTCTGGAGTTTGCCCACGGGAAAGAATTAAACAGCTGCGTCTCCTGGGAAAAAAAAAAAGAAAAGAAAAAACAAAAAAACCCCCAAAACAAACAACCAAAATCAAACTTTGAATCAGATAAATGGGGATGCTGCACTGTGCATCAGTCCTGCTCTCATAATGCACTCTCCCAATTTATTCAGTTCCAGCTCCATCCTTAAAGGAGACCACCTACTTAATTCAAATCCTCTGGAGGAGTTCGCAGCCTGACGAACAGGGCAGCAGGATTAATGAAGAGTAATGGCTGGGAAGGCAAACCAGGAGCAGCGGCTGATGTGGCTAAGACTCACAATTACGTTGCTTTGAGATATAACAGCTGTGGCTGGTGTTTTCCCACGTTTGCAGCATTTTCCACAGCAGCAAAGAGAAGGCTGAAGAGGGCTGAAGCGCCTTTCTGAACATGAAGGGGTCAGGACCCACCGGTGGGGTCAGCCCTCTCCCCTGCGGAGATGCAGTTCTGCACAAAGCCTTCAGTTCTTGGCACGTTACGAGTCTCCCCTGAATTGTTTTTGATCAGAGATTTTTATCTTGTTTGCACATCAAGCCTTTCTTAATCTGCAAACTCCCCTCAGCCCTCCCGGCTATTCCAGAAATAGCCTTGTCATTATGCATCTCCTTCCCATCAGCGCTGCTGGTGGCCCTGGTCACCGCACCATCTTCAGAGCTGCAGGGCATGTGGCAGCCTGGAAAGGGGACACAATGGCCTGTCCCCAACCCCCTGGGCTTCACCAAACCCCAACTGTCCCAAGACCCTGAGCTTTAATAAGGCTCCTAACCCAACCCTTCATGTTGTCACCACTGGTCCTGCTTGTTTCCAGATCTGTGTTTTAGTCCACTCAGCTGGCTGATACCAGCTTGGTTTTATGCTGCTAAGTGTGCTATAGTGTAGAATCATAGAATGCTTTGGGTTGGAAGGGACCTTAAAGATCATCTCGTTCCAACCCCCCTGCCATGGGCAGGGACACCTCCCACTACACCAGGTTGCTCCAAGCCCCGTCCAACCTGGCCTTGAACACCTCCAGGGATGGGGCAGCCACAGCTTCTCTGGGCAACCTGGGCCAGTGTCTCACCACCCTCACAGTCAGGAATTTCTTCCTGAGATCTCATCTAAATGTCCCCTCTTCCAGTTTAAAACCATTCCCCCTTGTCCTATGGCTCCACTCCCTGATCCAGAGTCCCTCTCTGGCTTTCCTGTAGGCCCCTTTCAGATACTGGAAGGGGCTCTAATGTCTCCCCGGAGCCTTCTCTTCTCCAGGCTGAACAACCCCAACTCTCTCAGCTTGTCCTCAAACCAGAGGTGCTCTAGCCCTCACATCATCTTCGTGGCCTCCTCTGGACCTGCCATATGGAGACCAAGGACCTCCTCACTGCTGGATGTTGATTTTCCTGAAGAATCTTTTGCACTAAATGTGTGGCCTGGATGACAGGAAAATCCAGTGATCCTGATGGTTTCTTCCAGCCCTTTTCCCTATTTTCAGCTAAAGAAAGAAGACCTTCTTTGGTCCTGAAGAGGCTTTTGGACTGTTTTGCACCTTCTCTGGTGCCACCTCACTCAGGCCTGGCTTTAGGCAACTCCAGAAAATCAGTTGATCTGAACTGGGCCATGTTGGTAGAAACGAGGTGTTCTGATAAGATAAAGCAGGCAGAAGGGTTTGTCTTCATGTATTTTTGGCACCTGCGTGAGCCTCTGGGAGCATGGAAACAGGAATTCAGCTGTGTAGTGGGGTATTCAGGTATAAAATACGGCAGCATAAAATACAGACTAACTGCCCACATTTTCTCTGTATCTTATCTCTGGTACTTGCTTTTTCAGCATTTCTCTCAAAAAACGATCTTGTGATGCGACTGTAATGAAAAGTCTTGTAGGAACATGAATATTTTTAAGTTTCATTCGTCTTGTGAAATAAAATTTAAAAAGAAAGAAGTAGAAAGAGAGAGAGACCGAGCGAGCAAAGACCCTGTAGTCACCTATAGATCTGTTATTTAAACCTGCATGAGTTTATGGGCAACCTTCATTTTCAGCTTGAGAGACCATTCCTGATGGACAGAGTCCTGACTTAGGACTCGGGAACCTTCATTCCCCCCTGACCTCCAGCCTTTTGGCTAATTAATTATGCCTGGCTTGGTTTCCCGTATGTAAAATAGGGATAAGAGTGCTTAATGTCACCCAGAAAGAATTTAGAGCTCTGCTGTGGGGAGATGCACGAGGCGCGGATTTATAACTTTAAATAAATTGAATTGCAGCCAAGTTTTGCATTGCTGCTGTAATTGTCCTTTAGTATACGGTGGTTTTTATTTTTTTTGCACCATACTAAGAGCTTGTTAGTACTGCTTTGACATCTACGCTATTAAGTACAAGCGAAGTAACTGATTGCTTTTATTTAGACCTGCTCCTCACACAGATGATTTTTCTTTGTTAGGCTGTGCTTCAGCGCGGCACATTAAAAAGCTGGATTTCCAGAAACTCTTTCTTTAGTGGGAGTAATTTTTCAAGAGAACACCGGGCTCGCGGTGGTAGACGAGTGAAGCCGAGTGAATATTACTGGGAGCTGCTGCCGGTGAGCAGGGCTTGGCTGGCGGTTTTCTGACAGAGGATTTTCAGATGCTGTGTTTTTTAAATCCTTATTCTGTGAGAGTGCCTAAGGGCATCATCAGCACGTTTTACTTCAGCTTTGTTATTCTAACTCTTCAGGGATGCTGTGCGTTATGTAAAAGTCAAAATGATAAAGCCAGGGCAAAAAGCAGAATGAAATGAAACTTTAAAAAATTTGACCTACAAGAAACGTTCTGACCTCATCAAAAGCCGAGGTGTAAGGACAATACCAAACGGTTTTTAGAGTATTTCATTTCACGGCAACGTTGAGATTCTGACTTATTATTCCAATTTGAGTGGAAGCTGAATGTTGAATTATTTGACTTTTTCGTAGCAGGAGACATAATATCAGCTGTAGCGCTGCATGCTTTTGTAAACTGGACCAATAGCTCAATTTTTGGCAATCTATTCATATCGGTGTCCACCCCCTCTCTGCAAATCGCTTATAAGAGTGCAGATAGAGATTTAGAATAATCACAGAAGTAATATCCTGGGTGCTTTGATCACAGATAGACGCAGACCTTTGTTGCTGAACTCCAGCAGCCTGCCTCTGATTTCAGTGCCATTGTAAATGAAAGGATAGTGAGGTTAATTACATTTGAGGATAAAAATTAATTCATAATTGGGACCATTTCTTGCCATGGATATCAAAGCATTGCAAGCACCTGGATGCATGTGCAGAGAGGGATGGTAGTAAGAAGAGTCATATTGCTTATGAACTACATTCGATGGGGAGCTGAGATAACCTTTTGCTTCTCCGCAAAACACTGAATTTAATCCTACTTTATGTATAGCTGTTTTTCTTTCCTGCATAGCGTTCACGTACGCAGCCATTTTTGGTTAGAAGCTGACTACATACTTTAATTAGCGAGCAAGACCAGGTGCTGAAGAAGAGGTTTATTGGGGTGAAGTGCTCCTCTGACCCATCCTGGGGGAAGATGATCTGGAAAACAACGTAATTGTGAAGAACAGTTTCCTTCTCCCTTTCCCTGTCCATGTGGCGCGCAGGGAAGATGATCCATAATCTCTGTGGCAGGCCATTTCAGTTAACAAGGTCTAGCATGAAGGTAAATCACCCGTGCTCAGGGACGCTTGACTTCGATAAGACTTATCAGGGAGCACCTGATGTCCCGAGCACATTCACTGTGTGCGGTGGGTTTGCAAAGACCTCAATATCCGCGGCTCGTGGGAAGGTCTGCGGTGCAGAGCCAAGCTCGAGGCTTGCACGGGATGAGGGTGGATGCTGCCGAGTCGTGAGTCTTTCAGCTGCAGCTGCTGGAGAAGTAATTTTGCGTCAAGGGAGAGAGCAGCCTGGCTTGGCTCTCTTCTCCCAGAAGATCGCCTGCACCCCTCCTTTTCCATGCCTTTGCTCTAGCCCTTGCCCAAAGCCATCCTTCCCATGGGTAAGATTTCTTCCAGTGTCATCCTTAATTTATTCTTATCTCAGACTCTTTTCCGTGGAATTAGTATTCTGCTTTTTCTTCCCAGATGCTCTCCAACATCATGTCCAAACAACTAAACGAAAAGCCCCACCTTGTTAGGTACCCAAGTGGAGGAAAATTTATGTTCTGGCTTTTCTAACACAAGAAGGAAAGCATCACTGAATTTTTCTGGCATTTGGAGAGCAAGGTTTGCCTGAATTGCACAGGTCCTGTGCTTAATCTTATGTTAGGTCTTATAGAAAACAAACTCAAATATTAGATTGCCCCAAAATATCTTAAAAATGCCCTATTTTGTGAATGGGTTTCACACGGACATGTTAATGCAAATGGATTTATTTGTTGAGAAAGAAATTATTGCAAGTTAGATTTTTGTCTTGTATTTTATTTTCACTTCTTGATTGAGCTATAATTAATTTAATTAGTTATGATTGATCATATGCATATTCTCAAACATACAAATACATGCCAATATATACATACAAAGGTGTGCCTATGTGGCCCTGCTTTGCTTTGTAGCTGAGGGAGTTAAAAGCCAATGAAAGAAACTAATGAATAGCAGGAAAAGAAAGCTAAAGACTAGACAGCTGAAGTACTCTCCTTTTGTACCTAGGTCACTAACTTAATTTTCTTCTCCAATTGAATAGATTTTAATTTCTAGGAAGTCTTACAGATATCTTGAATCTTTGTCAAATTATCATTATGCTGATTTATTAGCTTCACAAAAAACATTAGCTCCACCACACAGAGAAACCAATAATATCTAATGGAAGGCTTGAAACAATTCTTTCTGTTCAAAAGGGAGAGTGTAATATACAGCACTGAGTCTAATTTTCATTAATTCGTGCCTGAGCAAAGAGATCTTTTTTTATGGAGTGGGAGGCTCGCTTTATAATCTGCACGGAACTGAAGACGTTTGGAGAGATGAGGAGCTGGTGCCAATGTGCTTTCACTTGAGGAGAGGTGAAATACCTTGAACTATCTTCTTCTTTTTTTCCTACCAATACCTGTCATGCCATAGAGCCATAAGGTGATCCTGAACCAGGTTTGGAGAATGATACACTGGCACGGCTCCTCCACAGTCGGGAGCATTTGTAGTTTGACCGTGGTGTGGGGTGTGGTACAAGGTCTGGTGATTTTAATTTAGGAAGAGTGAGAAACCAAAGTCTTGTCCCTGCTCCATTTCTCAAAAATACATTTTGGTTTTGTACAAGATGAAACCTTGACGGATGGAGAGGTATGAGCTGCAATCTGAGTGGCTCCAGAGCCTGGCAAGGACCTGCCAGTCAAGCTGGTCAGGAGGTATGACTGCATGGTGGTGGTCCCCTGCCTAAGAAGGGCAGCCTGGTACCTCCCGGTGCATCATGTTCAAGAGCAATTAAGCTTATGCAGTTATTGAAATTCCTGGGTGTTGCCCCACCTGGGCAGTTATAGGCTTCCTGTTACTTAAATAAAATACCAGTGATGCTATACCTGACCCCAGGTAGTTCAGCTTCATAAATGAAAGGTGTTGGCTTGCAAAGATAAGATGGTCCAGCAGTGCGGATCCTACATTATGGGGGTGGATTCTCCTTTCTCCCAAAGACCAAGTGCCTTTCACAAACCCTCGGTCTTGGCTACCAATTTGGGCTCTGTCAGCCTGTGCCCCTTGGTGCTGCCATCTGCCTCCCAAATCCCCTGGCACTTTCCGCTGGTAAAAATTAAGGCACCACAAACCCATTCATTCATACCCCAGTTTGCTGCTTCATTCCCCGCAGAGCAGCATCTGAAAATGCGTATCACTTATCTGTCATCCTTCAAGGAAAATATTTTTATTGTGGTTGAGCATCTGTTACAGCTTTATAAATTGCACACCTTGCTTGGAGCATAGCTTACTGTAATGACTTTATTTGATATGATGATATCAATAGAAGAAGTGATATTTCTTGTACCGCAGTACATTCATCGTTATGGAGCACGCTTGCAGCGTGGCAGGTAGCAACTCTGACATCTTCAAACTGTGCAAAGGTCACATTGGCAACTTCTGTTTGGCAAAGTACCTGATATATATATTTGGTATAAATACCCAGATTTGTTTCACAATTATAAAAAGTATCTGAAAATTTACAAAAGACATAAGATTAAGAGTAGTTGAATTTGTATGTACCTTTTCCAACCTTCTTTCTTTCCTTTCTTCCTGGAAAGATTTAAAACCCAAAGCACCTTCTGGCTATTAGTTCCTGCTGTTTCAGGTTCGAATCTTCTGTGTAAATATTTCATGTTTTGTCTTTGCAATATGTATTTTTCAAAAAAAAATCCTTCATTAAAATTTAAATTGCAGTCCTGAGTACAATTTATTTTGCATATTTGGCATACATGGTACTCTGTTTAGCATAGCTTGTGCAGGCTCTTTCTCTGCTTTTAGGATATTGGATGAGGATGTATATGGAAAGTGATTATTTCTCATTTGCCAACTGCAGAATTTTTATAAATTCTTTCCAAGCACCCGGCTTTTGACACAGCTGCAGACAAGAACTTGGGCATGATCGACAGGTTTTAATTCATTGTTGCATTTAAAATTGTTCCTGTGAAGTTAGTAAACCTAGGAGCAGGGTTGGAGCTGTTGAGTTTTATGCCATATTTTTTTTCCTTCTTTCTTTTTTTTTTTTTTTTTTTTAATATAAGTAATAATCCTTCTCTTAACAGCTAAGTCTGTAAGTCAAGTCTAGAGTAATACCAGGTAGCATATTTTCTCTTATTCTCCCAGACAGCATATAATAAATAAATAAAACCCCTTTCCAATTCTTTTACCTTAACTGAAAAAGCAATCTGCTATAAATGTTATCTGTACCCAGGTATTGCACAGCTCCTGGCTTCATAAAGACCTTGATACTTAGTAAGGCAGAAAGAGAAAATAAAGTAGCACTTCTGAAGCTGAAATAATCCTATTTTGGAAGAATCCTTTTGTTTAATAACCCATATACTTTCATTAAGCATAATTCCATCACTCGATTTCTGCTGTCAATGAGATTATCCTGGGCAGCTTCTGGAGTTCAATTGCAGCAAAGTAGGGAGCAAAGCGTATATGCTTTGCATTGGTATTACTGCAAAGAGGCAAACACAGCTGTATTTCTCCCCCTGGACATCCCCAGTCACATCAATCTTCTTGTGAAGCAGCAAACCTCTGCCCAGTACAGGGGTCAGCGGCCATCTGGAGGTCTTGCTGGAGATCTGAAGGTTGTCACAAGGTGACATTGTGCCGCAGGTCTTGGATTTTACTAATTGTTTTCAGCCTGTTATGTGGAAAAGAAAAGTGGTAGGACAAGTGGTTGCTTAAGCTGGTTTGCATTCATGGCATTCCTCCTCTGTGCTGCACCTCTTAGGGTCCAAGCCAGAAGCACAAGTTTGGGATGACGGAGGCTGTCCCTGTGGCAACACGTACTCAGTTGGGTCCATGGGTTGCAGTTATGATGTGTATGAGCTTCTCATGTCATTAAGGGGCAAAGATTCATCTTGGGCACCTTATGCAGGTCTCAGAGAGCAGCAATCTCTTGCAGATATACGTGAAGCTATGATTAAGCACATCCCAGAGGTGCCCATTTCACCCTGCTGATGGGAGGTGAATCCAGAGGGCACCTCAGGTGGAGGTGAATCCTTGGTGGAACCTCCAGCTGTAGCTCCTGGTCCTTGAGGCACATGCAGATTAATAAAGACACTAATCTGGTCTTGTGCCTTCTCTCTGCCCTTTTCACTGGCTGTTTCACACGTACCGTTGTCACCTCTTGCAAGCAGAGATCACAACTGCATTCGAAGAGGAGGGCTGGTGTGAGAAGCAAGGTGACCTCCCTGCCAGAGGAATGGGCTGGTGAGACTGGACCAAGCAGAAAGAGAACAGACCTGGAGAGGAGCCTGGTGTGAAATAACCTGAGTCGGCACTTGGTGAAGGCTGACGTTGAGGGATGAGCAGATTCCTCTGAAAGTTTCTTTCTGGATAGATGAAGCCAAAAGGCACAGGCAGAGAGGGAATATTATGGCCCTTGAAAATGTTTTCTTGAGAGTATTGATTGAACATTGTGGGAGGAGATGGCCAGAAGCAAGGACATTCTCTACCTGTCTTATTTCATCCAGTCGTTACGTAAACCTCCGTTTCATTAGTCTGTTTTCAGGGACAGGATTTTGGGTTAGATGGCTCCTATCTTGGGTCTGACCCAGAATGGCTATTTCTGGGGTAGATAATCCCACCAGCAGTAGCGGCAGAGGACGGGACTGTGTGAACAGAGGGAGAGTGAACTGTTTAGAAAGTTATCCTTACCCTTAATTGTTGCACTGGTGACACTGGGGCATGTGCGAGAGAATTTTCCATTCTATATCAAAGTTTAGACTGAGAAGCAAAGAGAGGTAAGAGAGTTTGGTGCTAGTGCATCACTCCTTTACTATGAAGAAACCTTATAGACATCAAAGTCTTTACAGTAAATTTCCCCAGTGCTTTGTTGCTCGAGCTCCTGGCTAGGATGCAGCGAGGTTTCCACTGCCGGTGCTCATGCCTTGATCTTTAAGACCTGGGAAGTTTGGGAGAGCTGTGATTTATCACCTGCGCGCAATCGTACCCTTCTGCCCTGAACACAGAACGACTCCGAGAAGCTGGTTAAATCAGCAAGTCAGGGGGTCCCGGAGGATTTGGTTTCCCATTGAAGCTGTCAGGTTTTTTGCTTATTGCTTCCCCGCTACGTTTTGTACGCGAGCTGCCACCAGCTCTCCTTGTGCAGCGGAGGTGACGATGCTTTGCTGCAGTGGTGGGGGGTGACCCTGCTTTACACCCAGCCCGTCCCCCCCGTCTCTGCTACCCCACAGTGGGGCATGGTGACCATTGTGGTTTTTTTTTTTTGTTGTTGTTGTGGAAGAACCAGCATCTCTGTGAGCCCTCGGGGCCATTGTTAAGTTTTGGGTTTAATTGTGTGCATTACTGCTTAATAACAACTCCTTCCCTTGGGCACAGACCTTTAAATCTCGTTTATTATTCTTCAGTACTGCTGCTCAGGCTTTGTGTGGTTTGGGTGGAGAGCAGAGGCCAATGTTGCTCTGTAATAGGAGGGTGAAAAGCCCTCTTCTCTGCCTGTGCCCACCTTGTTTTATCCTGATGTGGAAAGATGTTTGGAGAAGAAACAAACTTTTTGGTGCGTTTTGTACAGCACCTAGCTCATTCTCTTCCTACCCCAGTTCTTTCGGGGTGCAAAGCATTTCTGCCACAGGCGTGAAGAGCGGTGATGCCCTAAGAAAATAAAGGAATATTTTTTTAACCAGTCCTGAAAGCGTAGATCTGTATTTCGCGCACGTGAAAGGACCCGTGGTTCAGACTCCCTGGAGCTCTAAGGAGCGCTCAAATACAGGGTGGTGCAGAGGAGCTCAAAATGTGCCAGAAAAGAGCTGAGCGACGCGTTTCAGACACTCCTCTTTGGAAGGAGTTTTTCTTAATGAGGAATGAGTGATGGGGGAGATTCAGCAGGAGACAGTAGTCACTGAATGTTGACATTTGTTTGTAAATCCTTATGTAAGGGCTAGTGTATAAGCACATAAAGATGATTTGTGCTACACGGTTGGGAAGAAATCGCTACTTTATTTATATTTTAATTTGTTTAGACTGAATTTCTTTACAGTTATTCACAAACCCAGACTCCGCTATGTAGGCACAGGTGGGAAGTATTGATTTTAGTGCAGAGAGTGTAAACATGTTTGGGTAATAAATAAACTTGTTAACGTGGGCAAACGGGAGGGAACGTGGTTGTGTTTATCCTGGCAAGTCAGCTGCGCAGTCAGAGGCAGGCAGGAGAGGCACTGGGACAGGCATGGGACGGGGACCCACTGTGGCAGCACTTGTTCGGTGCAGGGTGTGCTGCCCATTTCTGGGGTCTTCTGAGTTGGGAGAAATAGATGCACAATTGTGTATAAAAAAAAAAAAAAACAAAACAAAAGCTCAAAGGCACTTATAGAAAAACCCTGCTGTTGGTTGGGGGTACGATAGGTTTCTCAGGATCCTCAGTTGGGACCTGGATGCCCAAGCCTTGGGCTTGCAGCTTCCCTGAAGTCCCACAAGGACCCCATGTGAGCTGACATTCAGCTTTTTCCTAAAAACACCACCTCTCTGACCTTACATTTCAAATCAGTTGGCTTGTTCGGTTTGCTTCCTCTCCCTCCGGGTGTATAACTGATATCTCATACTATATCTCTGATTGATACGTCACAGAATTAAATGCTCTGCATGGCCAGGTAACTGGAAACAGCAGTCCTCCAGCCGCTGGTTTGGAATAATGAAATATTTTGCTCTGAGAATAACTGGGTTAAACATTCAGGTTTTCAAAGCCTGGCACACAGTAATAGGACACATAGATCTTTTATTTTAACTGTTTGAATTATTCTTCACTGCTCTGGGGTCATTCACCTGCAAGCAGAAGCTCCTCTCCTGCAGCTGGGAGGTAATTTGGGCATTCCTGTGGGGCTGGGGAGACGTGGGGAGATGTACTGTCCTGGGGTCAGCCCTGTCGCGTTGTCACCACACCAGATTTTTTCACCTCTCTCGGATTCTCTGACACCTTGAGCATCTCTGCTGCTGGTCCAGCTGTGCCGGGCAGGTGCGCCTGTGGTTTCTGGGAGGAAAACCCTTTGCTTTTGTGGGGCCAGAAGAAGTCAGCAGCGGCTGGCGGTGTGCAGGGCTCTGCAGTCGCCGTGCGGGAATGGCCCGAGCTCCTCGTTCTTCCCCGACTCCGGGGAAAGTGCTCACTTCTTCCTCGCTCAGCCGGAATAGCAATGACCCACCATTAACCTCTTACTTGCTAACGATTTATTGGAGATACTGCAGAGGAGAACGCTGTTTCCAGACTCCTGTAATGCTGATAGCCAAATGCTGCCTAGGCTGATACGAAGAGGGGAAGCAGGAGGATATTTTGGACCTTTACTTGAGGAATTCAACCTGTCTTGGCAGAGATATGAGGCAGGTGGTAGAGGTGCACCTCAGCATGGCTGTTGCTTTCCCCACGATAAGGAAAAAAAACCGGTGAGGCATCAGCTGGAGGTGTGACACATTGCATAAATCACAGTGTTTGCAGCAAAGAGACGTGGTGCTGACAGAGGAGATGGGGCTGCGGAAAAGCTACAGCACAGAGATACCTCCAGGAAAGTCCAGTCCATAAGCCAGGAGACAGGGCTGGGCACAGGCAAGCCTAGGCAACAGCTTTGGGTGCCCAAGCAGAGGGTGCTTGGGTGGGGATTCCTCTGAGGCTGGTCACAGCCACGAAGCCCCGTTGGTGCCCTCAGGATAATGGTAATGAAGATAGTCTCCCTGAGACTGTAGAATTGGCTCTGGGGTACACATTTCTCAAACCTTCATGGAAGCTGTGCGATGATACAAGACTTCCCAAAGGAGAGTGGATAGACACATGTGGGACGAAGCAAAAAATTTCCATTGTTGAGTAGCACGTGGACTTTCCTCACCAAAACCAAAACCCGAGACCACAACGGGAGACTGATCACCCAGATTTCCCTCCTGGTTGTCTCAGCACGCGTAACCTTGAGAACTTGTTGACTCTCACCGCCTGGCTTTGCTTTTGACAGCCTGATTTCCCTCTCTCCAGCGGGTCATGTTTCAGCTCCTGCCTGTGTTTTCTTTCAAGTCCTTGTGAACCAGCCAAAGCCTATTGTGCTGTTCTTCTGACTCTGAAGTCTTTCAGCCTGAGAATTTGCCACTTCAACCTGCTTCATCTCTTCAACCCTCACGCTGTTTTAAGAACCCGTTCCACACTACAGAGCAGTTTGCCTTGTGCTTGAATGTACAGTGCAAAAAAAAGGTTGTTGAGTTTCTGGACCACTGGAAATTGCGGCAGTTACTGCTGAAAAATAACATAATTTGAGTTACTGCATCATTTTCTGCTGGCTGACTTTCAGGGAGGAAATCTTTCATGCCAGCAGCTGAAAGGAGAGATGTCGTGAAGATGGAGCGTGGCTTCCTCCATGCCTGGAGCAGATGGGATGATGGGGCTTGGTTCCTGCCACAAGCGTGGGCTTTACAAGGGATAGCACAAGCACTAGTACAGTAAATATCATGGAGGATGTTTCTTTTCCCTTGTTGTTCCTTGGGAGCAGATACTTCATCTGGTCTCAGGAGGGAGGCAGGACGCTAATTAAGACCATAATGATAGCCAGAGTGAAAAATCCTGAGTCTGCCCTGAGTCCCTGGCTGTTGGAGCACAGGCGTAAATTTAAGACTGCTCAGTTTATTTAGTCCCGTGCCTCTTGGACATGCCTCCAGAAAGCGATGGGTGCCCTGGTACCTGGGGAGGTGACCTGTGCACTGTGGGGAGGGCTGGCACACACGTCATGCCCAGCTCTGAGATGGTTAATTGCACAGAATGGACTTGGCATCTGATTTGATGCCCCCCTCCAGCATAATCCCCATGTCCTCACCTGAGATACTGAAATCTATATTGATACTGTCCTTTATATATAAACATATATGTTTACACACACATATATATATCTTTTCCATGCTTACAGAGAAGCAAATGGAGTTTTTTTCCCTTAACTTCATCTGCATGGTTCCAGTAATGACCAGAAAATATCTGGCTCTCAGAAGCCTCTCTCTGTGGTTTGGAGTAATTAAATGTGCAGAATGCATTTACCTGCGTTAGAGAGGGATCATTAGTGTAATCACAGCCTGGGTAAGGGTGTAGGGTTGCATTAAGAGTGATTTTACGAGTACTAAAACTCTTCTTTCTCTGCCCAAATCAGGACCCAGGTGACCCAAAAGGAAAGTTAGAGAAATGGTGAAAAGCAAGAAGATGTGGGAGCTTTCTGTATTTGTGTTTTGTCACACGTACTGGTGGAGGTGTCGGATTAGCTGCACTAATCAAGATCTGGAGAATCTGGTTCTCCATTTCAGGGGAGCATCCCTTTTGTGTTAGTCTCTGAAGTTATTTCAACTTGCATTGACACAAATTAAACAGGAATCTTGCTGTCTATTGATTTTGTCAGCAATGTTTTTTTTCCCCTCCTGAAGTCATCTTTAAAGACTTTACTTTTATTAAACTAAATGCTGCCAGTTAACTAAAGTCTTTGTTTTTATAGACTCAAGAGAACAAGATCTAACATAAATTAATCATGACTTAATTGACTGAACTAATTCAAGTTCTCTCCAGTCCACTGCACAGCAATATTCCTGTCTTCCCAATGCTGTAACTGAAGGCTAAATGGTACATTGCTTTAACAGCATCAACTTTTTATATCTTTCACACAACATTTTTACTGTGGACAAAAGTTTCAATTTCCTTGGAATTAAGTCCACAAAACATTTTCACAGTTAGGAATGCTGAAGTGAACACCCCTTTTTGTAATGCGTATTAGAGCTGACTTCAATTTCTTCTTATTATCTTTTTTTTTTCTTCTATGGATGGACTAAATTATTTATTTGGTATTACTATTTCAAAGGAAAACCAAGCATTAATTCAATTTACAACAGTATTCTCTCACCCTACAGAGCGTAAAATGAAATTCAATGAATTGTTAATGCCACCCATGTCAAGAACGCAATGCATTTAGCGAAGTTGGCTAAATCATTAATGCGAGGAGCTCACCCCAAAAAGGCACCGCTGTCAGCCACCGGTGAGGCCAGTGCATGGCTTTTGGGTTTAGCCCATGCAGCGAGTCTGGGGACAAACCCAGTGGTGGTGTCCCACATCGTGGAACGGGGAGTGAGTTTGGGGCTGCCTTGTGGGAGAGCTTGCAAAGTTAAGGAGGGTGCAGGCTGTGATGCTGCTGCGCTGGTCTTTCAAGGCCGTTAGCCACCGACTCTGAAGAAGGCAGTCTGGAAGCTTCTTCACCGCTTCCTGGGGATGGTACTAGAAATCCGGGCAGACACAACTTCTGCTCAGGATATTCACGACTGACCCATGAGGCAGGGGATTTGAAGGACTATTCATAGAATCATAGGATCACCTAGGTTGGAAGAGACCTTTAAGATCATCGAGTCCAACCATCAACCTCACACTGCCAAAACCACCACTAAACCATGTCCCTCAGCACCACGGCTGCCCATCTTTTAAATACCTCCAGGGATGGCGACTCCACCACTTCCCTGGGCAGCCTCTTCCAATGTTTGATAACCCTTTCGGTGAAGAAATTTTTCCTAATATCCAATCTAAACGTCCCCTGGTGCAACTTGAGGCCATTTCCTCTTGTCCTATTTCTTGTTACTTGGGAGAAGAGAGCGACCCCACTTCGCTACAACGTCCTTTCAGGGAGTTGTAGAGAGCGAGACGGTCTCCCCTCAGCCTCCTCTTCTCCAGGCTGAACAACCCCAGTTCCCTGGTATTCATCAAATGCATTTGAATAGCAAATCCATGCAAGAAAATTGCAGGCTGCTCGCAGGCTTTCCACTGCTGAAAGAGGCAGAATTCATCAAATAGGCTCCTCCCTGCCTAGTTTCTTTCTTCAGCTCTGTGTTTTTCAGCTCTGCATTTCCCAGCGTTACTTTTTTCCTGCAGCAGAGCTTTAAATATCCCAAGCAACGGTGGGTGCTGCTATTGCTTCCCTTAGGAGTCTGTTCCTTAATTTAATAAATCTCTGTCAGGAAGAGGGGTTTTCACTCTATCAGCCTAAATATTCATAGCTTTATTTCATATGGTTTTGCTTAGCTTTGCCCCTTAGCATCATCCACAATAATTTCTACCCCAGGGCAGTTCAGACAGTTACCATGTTATCCCATCCCAGAATGACTCTTATCTCTCCAGCGGAAGAACTCTGCATGTTTTTCTTGGTTGAATTATTTCTTCAACCGAAAGCTGCATTTGATGCTAGTCTCTGTGTGTTCTCTCTTTTCATGTCTTTTTGGTGGCTTCCCCACAGCCTGTAGTCAACACAGTGTTAATGTCTGGTGGTTTGCAAGAGCCCAGTGATGGAGCGAGCTCTTGAGTAGAGGTTTGGAGAAAGGAATAACCAATTGTACTGTTTCTTAGTGATAGCGCTTCCCAAGAAGCTCCTGTGAGAAGGTTTCTGTCCTCAGCGCTGGGTGATCTGGGGCAGATGAAGGGTTTTTGTGTTGGGTTTTCAGCTACTGGCAGGGGAGTGTGCAGACCCGGGAACAGCAGCCAGGACCACCGTGGGGACCATCCCGCTTGTGTCTTCTGAAGGACTGGTGGCAACCTGCATGCTGCCTTGGGAACGGCCAAAAGAGCTCTTCTTTAAGCAAATGTGGAGTGATTTTTCCTTAGGGAAAGTTTTTTGCATCAAGCCTAGAAACTATATAACGGCTTAGACCCTGAGTGTTGGGAGCTTGTATCCGCTTACCCAGCATCTTGGTAATGTACTTGAGAAAGGTCTGACGAAGCATCGTCCTTCAATGACAGAGGTCTGTTTTGCTGTATCTCTTCTTCCAGCTGTTTTATACTGCTACGTCTCTTAGTTGTTTCTTTCTGTTCTGTTAAGATATTTCAATCAATTTACGTGGCACTGAAATAGCCAACAATGTTCCTCTGGGACCACAACAATTGTGGTCAAACCTCATTGCTTTGAAGGTGGCCCCAGGCTTTGCTACCTACACCCAGTCACTGCCAATACTTCAGCTTTGCTCGCAGGCATCTACTGACGTCTCTTCTGGCTAAAACCTGTGCAAAATGATCTTGTTTTAGCTTTACCTCATTCTTTAAGCCATCTTTTCCTTTTTCAGCCGTGGTGTGAAACAACCTGCACGCTCCTGGAAGGCTGGGAGAAAGACTTCCACCCATAAATAAATACAGGATTACAGCCTGAAGGCTTTTCTCCTGTTCTGTCTTCCCAAAGCTCCTCTGCATCTTTTCATACGGAGCTGACGTTATCAGCTTTGGCTTCAGAAGTCAGCGAAGCTGCAGCCGCTTACGCCAGTGTAAAACTGACCCTTAGGAAGGGATTAATCTTCTGTACCTTCTTGAAGTAGAGGATGTGATTAGAGAAAAGGAGAGACTCTGCGAGGGAGACGCTCGTCCCACTTAACCCAACGTACAGCTGCGCGTGGCTCCTGTGTACTCTTGTCATCAGCCCCTGGGGTGGTCAGCAGAAATGAGGTGGCGCTTCCAGGGGTGCTGCACTATCCTCTCGTAGCATGGGATGAGTTGTCTCTCCATCCGTTGACCACCTGCTTGTTGACTGACTTTGACTAGATGCTTAATTTTTGGTGAAGAAAGTCAAAAGGGATAAATCCCACCTTGTATTTTACAGAGAAATGCATGCAGACTCCACAAATTCCCACAGAATTACAGCTATGCATCTGTGCTGAGAGTCTGAAGCAGCAGATTTTGGTTTCTTGAAGCTCATCCGGGGTCTGAGCTCCTGGGTACAGCGGAGTCAAGCTGTATACGTTCCTTGGACTCAGAAACTCAGGAAGTGTCAAATGAATTAAATTAATGTCACATTTATAACCGTTTGAGCACAGTCTTTAGAGCAGTCCTTCATCGCTGGAAACTCTCACCCTGAGAAGAGATTCCTCTCCACCTTCCTCACTGTGATAAAAGGACTCCGCAGTACCTCTCACAAACGCTCTATAGATGCCCACACAAAGCATTAATGCGTTTAAGACAAAAAAAGTTAATGTACCGTACAGCCCCACGTAGTATTTAAACTTAATTTGATGAAACACCAACTACCAACAAATGTAAAAGGTCTGCAGTAAATATACAGTGTTCTCCGTAATGAAAGTGTCATCATAAGGTATAATTCATTATAGGCTCATCACTTTGCTTTTATGTTTCAGGTCATTAATTGCTGATAAAGGTTACAACGTAGAATGGATTAGGTGATAAAATTACATTTCAAAGTCTGTCCTTTCTCCTTTGAAGACTAAGGAATTTACATCTACAGAAGCAAAGTAGCATCCAAATATCTCGAAGCAGATGTAAACTATCGGCGTTGTACTTCAATGCAGCTGCATGTAATGAAAACCTGAAATTGAATTTTAACTTAATAAAGTAGATTGTTTTTTAATTGAATGTTGTTTTTTTTTTCCTTGACTTGGAACGTTCCCACTCTTTAATTATGTTTCATTTAAGAGAAGAACAAATAAAATCAATTTATTTTCTGACAGTGAAAAGGGAGTGTGCAGTATTTCTCAGCAGTTTGAAAAGCAGCTCCCCACACCTTTGGTAAATCTATTAAAACAATGTGCTTAAAGCAAGCAGTCATTTTTAATTAGAAGAGCTGCACTGTGTCAACAGCTTATATATCAAGGCATCATATATATTCTCACTACACGCTGCATTTTTGGTGAGGGGAGCTACGTAATGTGAAATCTGGGGAGAGAAAGCCATTCACAAAGGCGTTCCTTTTGGAGAAAGCTGCTTTTTTATTTAATGCTGGGCAAGTGCCTGGCAGGGACATCCCAGCGCTGTCTGAGCCTGGGGTCTCTGCTGCGTGTCCGATCCCTCCATGCACCCAAATTCAGGCCCTGATCCCGCTTCACATTTACAAAACAGGGAAAAAAGTATTCCTTGAGTTTTGCCACATGGACCCTGTTTTGCCGATAATGGAAATACATTTCTGTAAATACCTCATTCTTCCCAGCGTGGCTGCGACAGCCGCCTTTTCCTCTGCTTTGATGCCTGGATCTGATTTTCAGGGTGAAAACAGCTGGGGCTGTACTTAGCGGGCTTTCCCAGGGACCAAGTAGGTTTTAGGAGGAAGAAAACTTACATTTAGTGATAAATTTTCATGACAGCATACCTTAGATACCCAAATCCTCCAAAGTTCTTTAAAATTTCCTCTCTGCAGGACGCGCTGAGCAAAACATTCGTAGTCGGGATTTTTGATCTCCGTTGTAAAGTTTGGAACAGAAACATCAAAGATAAAATGTGAACGATGTCACGTTGCATTTGCGTGCGCAGCATTGTTTCTCCTGTTGAGAATGATGACGCTTCTGCTTTTGTTTTAGGACAGTTGCTTTTTTCCTCTCTCTTCGTTACTCTGTGCTGGTTTTTGGCATTAGAACAAAAAGTCCCCTTACTCCGGACAGGGAGAAAGCAGGGAAATGGCAAAGGCAATACCTTTGCCTTTCCATCACATTTTATGCTTTTTCCTTGCTCTTTCCCCACTGGAAAGATTAAAAGAAGAAAGAAGGAGAGCAGGTTCCTGCTTTACTCCTCTTCTATTGCTGATAGACTTCATTGTGTATTCCCATTTCATGGGAAACCTTAATTTGAAAAAAAAATAAAAAATGGTTTGATAGTAATAAGATGTTTCTGTGGAGTGGGGAAAGGAGAACGTCTGGGAAGACAGAGCAATGTTTTCTTATGATAATTTTGGGATGCTTTGCAGGCTGCTGGCTCTGCTGCAGCCACCACGCAGGAGGGCAAGGAGAGATTTTTCAGCCCAGAAATCCAACCGCATCCTGGGCTACATCCCCAGCAGCGTGGGCAGCAGGGCCAGGGAGGGGATTCTGCCCCTCTGCTCTGCTCTGGGGAGACCCCCCTGCAGTGCTGCCTCCAGCTCTGGGGCCCCCAATATCAGAAGGACATGGAGCTGTTGGAGCAGGTCCAGAGGAGGCCATGAAGATGATCCAAGGGCTGGAGCCCCTCTGCTGTGAGGACAGGCTGAGAGAGTTGGGGTTGTTCAGCCTGGAGAAGAGAAGGCTCTGGGGAGACCTTAGAGCCCCTTCCAGTCCCTAAAGGGGCTACAGGGAAGCTGGGGAGGGACTCTGGATCAGGGAGTGGAGCCATAGAACGAGGGGGAACAGTTTTAAACTGCAAGAGGGGAGATTTAGATGAGCTATTAGGAAGAAATTCTTGGCTGTGAGGGTGGTGAGACACTGGCTGGGGTTGCCCAGAGAAGCTGTGGCTGCCCCATCCCTGGAGGTGTTCAAGGCCAGGTTGGACGGGGCTTGGAGTAACCTGGTCTAGTGGGAGGTGTCCCTGCCCATGGCAGGGGAGTTGGAACTGGATGACCTGTAAGGTTCTTTCCAACCTAAACCATTCTATGATTCTATGGGTTGTGGGGGCACCCCAAAATCGCAGTCTGGTGCATTGTGGACCAGGACATCCTCACAAGCTGCTGGGGGTGGATGTGAAGGGTGAAGAAAGAACATCTGCAGTGGCTTGGTGGCACCACTGTCCTCAGAGCTGCCCTCCTGAGGCTGTGGGTGCACCAAGCGCCCCTTCCCAAATCAGTGCTGCATGGAGCAGGGGGCTGTGAGGGAGCTGCTCTCCTACGAGGTGTCCTCCAAGTGATTTTAGATTATTGGTTTTCACTGCAGCAGCTCGGTGGTAAAGACTGACAGGGTAGAAAAGGGCAAAAGGCGCTCATTTCATGATGGTCTGTGTCTGAAATCACTCACAGGTTTAAAGCCCAAAGCTCTGTAGTGGGAAAATCTCTGATACAATCCAAAAACGGGAGCGGCGATGTGTGAGGCTTTTGGGGTCTTAGAGTCCTGTAGCCCAGCCACTGCCAGAAGCTACTTTCCTTCCCCCAGATTTATTTCCCACCCCTGGAGGAAAACCACCAAACGTACGTTTCGGAGCTGGTTGCTGGGGCTAAAAGCAGAAAAAGCACAAACGCTTTTCTCCGCTCTCCTCCAGACGTAACCTGCCGCCGTGCGGTGCTCAGCGTGGGCAGCGGGTGATACTCAGTCCACCCAGCCTCTGCTGTAATGAGCGTGTACTTCAAAACCGAATTAACAGCTGAGGAGATGGGATTTTTGTTGCTTCAGTCCAAAGGCGATTAAACACTTGCTGACGTGCCTAAGCAAACGCGGGATGAGCTGGTGGAGTTCGAAGAGCTGCGACTGTGCTGCTTGTGGAGCGCTGCTCTCTGCAGAGCAGGTGGGGTAAGGATTAAATCAAACAGACGTCTTTACACACGTGTGGGGAGCAAACTTTTATGAGGTTATTTTACAGAATAGGTATTTTTTTCTTAAAGGTAGGGCTGATCCCAGTTGTGACTTGCTAGCTGGAAAGGATGCTCGTTCTGCTTTCACCTCTGCATTCCGGTCTGCTCATTGCGGAAAGTTCAGTGAAAGTATTTTCCATGGAATTTTTTGTCAAAAAGGAAGAATCCTATTATTATTATTATTATTATTATTATTATTATTATTATTATTATTATTTAGTTTTGGTGAAAACCTGGAAATCTTTGACCAGAATGAGAAAATGGTGGTACTTTAAAAAAATAAAATAAAAAAATTCCTAACCCATACAAATGGAAAAATGTCAACGTACTGCAAAGACCACATTAAGAGATTTCAGTTTACCAACAGCAAGCTGCTGGGAAGCCTTTGTTTGGTGTCAAGGCAAAGGTTAACTTTAATAGGGGTTTGAAAGAGCGTAATGAACTGGAGGGAGGATAACGCACGGTGTCACACAGAGACCTTACACGTCCCCAGCACACTTGGATCAGTTTTCCCCAGAGCTGTGTGGGCTGCATGACAAAAACAAAGTTGCTTTTAAAAATTATTTGGGCTCCACCAGCCTTGAATCACTGGATTTGTGCGTTGCATCTACTCTCTGGCCAGTGTCAGCAGCGTCTTGTCATTGATTTTTAAGTGGTTTGGGGGATTCTATGTCTTCAGGTGTGGAAATTACTAATTTTGTTGTTCCTTGGTGAATCCAGAGAAAAACTGGGTTTAATGGAACAGTTAATTTCACTACAACCAAACAATTTCCTTCTTCTTTCTACTGTTTTCCTAGAGACTTAAACAAATAAACCACAACTGAGGGGAATTCATTTAAAATAAATAAAATCCCCAAAGCTCAAACTTGTTTCAAAATATTAAAAAAAAAACCCCAAAGTTGTTTCATTCAAGAAATGGGAAAATGAAATATTTTTGCTTTCCCAGATTATTATTCTTTTTTCCTTCTGCCCTTTCTTCCCAGGCAGAAGTTTCAGGGAAGCCAAGATGCGTTTCCAAAAATATTCGGATGTATCTGAACCTGCAATTTTCAGCGTGAAAAAAGTGGTGACCAAAAAAATTCTTTGGGTTTCCTGTGGCTCCAGAGGAAGCTGTCCTTGCAGCGGGAGTGCAGTTAGGTTCAGGGGAACCAACTGCATCCTTCTTTGCTGTGACCTTCCCACGTAGCCTTTCTTAAAAATTAATGACATTCAGTAATTAATCCCAAGCCAGGAGATGTTTTCATTCCTGTGCTCTACGGTGCTCCTTGTCCTTGCCCCTTGCGGTGGTACGTCCTCGAGACCCTCTCCCCAGGGATGAACCTGGGAGGTGGGACACGGCTGCTGCCTCCTCCCGGCCCCCGTGTGGAACAGCTAATCGTTATTTCAGCTCCGTTTGCAAGAAGCGGTGCACAGAAAAACCTCCCAAAACCTAATTACAGGTTTGGAACATCCCTGGGGGAATATTTTTAGGCTTGATTTCTTAGAATATCAAAAGGTAGCAGCCCAAATCTGATTAAGCATGGAGCGCCCAATGAATATGCTACATCTGCAGAAAAGGAATTCCGTATCAGATGCCTCTCACGAGCAGCTACCATCGCAAACAAATTTTAAACCACTCCGCTTCATCTTCTCCCCCATTTGCTCCATGAGATCTTATCAGAGAGAGAGAGCCCGTGACTGCTGCGTGTATATTGAAAACCAAGAAATTTTCATCCCTGGTTAAATCTCCCAAAACTGTCACCCAGCTCATGCTGCATCTCCGTGCACTGGCTACTAGCTCAACCGCACAGTGATGGGGGACATTGGCACCCCAGGGGACAGCAGATCCTACCTTGACATCCAGCACAGCCTGGGGTGTGTCACTTGACCTCCTTTTTTCCTCCTTTTCCTTGGAAAAAGTACAGAATGAGTGGTCCGGTGCTGTACTTCTGAAGGAGACACACAGCCCTTAGGTCTAACTGCAACCCAGGATTTTCCAAACCATTACCTTCACCAAACTAGTGACTTAACGGTTTTATTTATATAAAAAAGTCCTACTGATACCAGATTCTTTACACTGTGGAACTTGACAGAAGGAACACTTTGCACTGGGATGTGGGATGTTGGGTATGATCATGGCAATGGAAAGAGGCTGGAAGAGACCTCAGGATGTCTAGTCTGGTCCGATATATCTAATGCGCCCCCAGCAGTGAATACTCCATAGCTTTTCTTGTCAAACTATTTCAGTGCTTTGTGACGATTACTGTTTAAAAGTATTTTTCCCAATGATGGTCTTATTTTCCCTTCTCGTACATAAAGCCCATCCACTTCTTAACGAATCTCAGCTGAAATATGTTTCACCTAAAAAAAATAATTTTAAATAGATAGTTTCAACATGAAGAATGTTTCCTTGGGTAATTTGCAGTCTGAACTCTGATGAATCTGACCTGAGTTCGAAATAGCTTCAGTTTCACCAAAACTTAAATCCTTGGTAAATTTACTATTCACAAAAGAGAAATCCCAGATTTAAATTCATTGACTCCTTTCAGTCGCAGGAATCTGCTGGCTTAAATTCTGAATAAATTCGGGAGGAGAAAATACCATCAATACTGCGGAGCCCAAAGTAAATATAGAAAAAAAAAATAAGGATTATCCTGCATTTATATAATATAATCAAGTTCAAATTTACCTAGGTGTACAGTAATATAATTGGGGATTTGGGTGAATCCCAAAGCCAATGGGATCTTTTAGAGATAACCAGTCTTTTTAGAAATGAGATTAAGTGGGGAGAAAGCCTAGTTGTGCTAATTAAAGCTAAAAAAAAAAAAAAGACTAAGGAATAATTGAATTTAAAAAATAGCCTACTACTTAAAGTGCATGAACTTGAATAGCTCTAAAATATGTCTGATCCGTGTTCCCTGCTTGCAACTAATACCCTAGAGAGTGTGTGGCTGTGGCTTGAGTCACTGCTCCGCGGCTGGGGCTGTGCTCCGATGTGGGTCAGGATAAAATCCAAGGGATTAGGTGGGCAGACAAATGGAAAATGCTCCACTTGCACTCACGGACAGGGATACTCGTGTGTATTACTAGCATCTTCCTAGAAGCCCTTTGGAAAGCTTTTACTAGTGCGTAAGTCAGGAAGAACCATGGTGGTAGGGGTGACGGTCAAGCGGAGTAAGTCTCTGCGCTGAGATGATGCTCCGTGCGGCGCTTGGCACGGGAAGAAACGGCACCAAAGCTGACGGGGGATGAGACCCAGCATGAGAGATGTGTCCTTCTGTCGACCGGTGCATTTTCAGCAGGTTCATGGTCAACGTACTCTTTGAAATCAGAACAAGGGGACTCTCTCAGGAGCAGAAGTCTCTGCAGGGCTCCGTCTCCCATCTCGGCGCTAAGCACAAATTCTGCCCCTTGCAAAAGCTGTTGGCTCAGTTCAGACTGGCTGGGCTGCAGGACAGTTTCAGTGCCATCTAGTAAACCTAGGGAGGGTAGCAACACCTTTTTGAAAAAAAAGTATTAATTTTTTAACTCATGACTTTGAAAAATTATTTCTTTGGTTTTTTTTTTTTCCTAGACCGTTTCTGCTTGATAGGCTTGGTGGTCCGGCAGTTTCCACCTTCCCTCTTGCTGGTTCCTCAGCTTTGCTGGCTCTGCTAAAATTGCTTTTGGTTTCTCCACCTTTGCCTGGATGGTGGACTTGGCCACCATCTTGCCTGACTCAACCCTTTGCTTGATGTCAAGTGCGGCCGGGTCCCTGGGCAGCTGCCAGGGCTGACACGGAGGAGCTGCCCGGGAGCAGGTACTTCATCTTTTCATCATCTTTTGTATCAGCGGTGTCTTTTCTTCTGCCGTTAGCGTTTTCCATAGCCAAAATTTGGAGGGTCATCTCTGCAAAGTCCTATGTGGTCCTCCTGTTTTGGAGAGGAGATTTTGGCCGGAGGCTTGTGGCAGCTGAATATGGCAGGGCTCTGGGTGAGGAGCATCACAGCTCAGGTCACAGCTGTCCCCTTAGCCACAAGAAATGGGGACCCAAACCAGAGATGGAGCAGCATAGAAGAGGCAACCTGCAGGATTTTTTTAGCGTGGTATTTCTCCCATTTGCACCTTTTCTAGCAAGAAGCATCCGCAGCGCCCGTAACTGCAGAACAGCCTCAGAAACAACAGCGAGGTGCAGGGCGAAGGGTGTTCGTTAGCGCTCTTCTCTTGCTGCTTGAAATCGAAGGCAAGCATTCGCTTGGGCGCTTGTGCTGGGAATAACGTTACAGATAAAGCGCTTCCCTTTATTCCCGTGTAATCACGTGTATGCTGGATGTTTAAGCACATTATTTCTTGCCTGTTTGCCAAGGATTCCCTGCTTATAAGCTAGTTGGAAGGAACTGTTTGGTTTGGAAGGGGGACGACTCCGTGTGATGTAAACATTTGCCTGTGAAATTCCTTTCCACCTTTGCCTTTTATTTCAGTGGAATTGGCGGGGGGGAGTCGACGTTGTTGTAATTCCGTAGATTTTCTATTCAATAGACGCTGACTGTAATTATGATTTATGACTCGGATTAACTCCCTCCTCTCTCTAAGCCGTGGTATGGCGTGATGAGGAAATGCTTAATGAAATTGCACCGAACTCCAACACGTGTTTTAACTCTTTCCTTTCCTACAAAGTGCTGTGTGCACCGCTGGTGCTTGCAGTGGTGCGGACTTTGGTGCGAATACCCAGCGGATCTGGCAAAGTCTGGGGAAGGCGTGGGCGTGGGCAGGATCTCCCATGGGATGCACCTCCGGAGCCTGCCTGGGCAGGACGATTGCTGCTGGGTGTAAATCGGTGAGCGCTGGGTAAGAGGGTGTAAAATACAGCGGTGAGGCTGCCGTGCACAGTATTTCTACTCTCAAAACCTTGTTTACGAGCAAAGAGGAAGCACATGTTACACATAAACCAGAATACATTTTTAAGATTTACTGAAATCTTAGCAGTCCAATCAAAGAATCATTGTTATTAGCCCAGATGTTTTTGTTACGGAAAGAGAAAGAATACATCTATGCAGAAAACATTTTAATAGTAGTAGTAGTAGTAGTAGTAGTAGTAGTAGTAGTAGTAGTAGTAATAATAATAATAATAATAATAATAATAATAATAATAATAATAATAATACAGTTAAAATTGTTGCTCACATACTCTGTAGTATGCCTTTTCCTGGCATTATGTTCCCCCTGCTCTTCTGGGTGCTACAGTTGGGGTTTCACCCTGGGGCTGTCACAGTGAGTGTCGGCATCAGTGGTCCTTTGCTGGGACAGGATGTCCATGCTGCTGGTTTCTTCTTCTTCACCACTTGGAGTCATTTTTGTATGTTTACTAACAAGCTTTTGTGCCTTTTCCTTTCTTCATTCGTCCTCAGCTCCACGTCGCATCCCAATTTACTATATGTGGCGCCCTTTACGCAAGTTAGGTACTATTTCAGAGTATCTGAAATGCAGAGAACAGAGGTTCCGTTCTCTTGGTTACCCCAGAAACCAGTTTTGTCCAGCTCTACCTCTGCATTTCTTTAACTGTCCATGGGTGAGCTGTGTGCCGGCGTGGGGTGTGCCATGCCAGCCTGTGCCCAGCTCTTACCATCTGGTTCCCGAACCCCCCTGTGCCATATCCCGGGTTCTCACTTCTCGAAACCTCAGCTGTTGTAGAAGCTCTGGATTTCTCTACTCATCAGCGCACTAGTGATAAGTATCTTGCTCTGCCTAGAATAACTGCTGTTACCGCTGTCTATATAAAACTATGGTTGTACCACACAAATATAAACAAAAGTAAAACAAGCTAGCCACAGGCAGCTGGTCAATTAGAAAAATTTAGCCGTTACAGCTAAACCAAGCAAGGGAAAGCTTCAGGTGGGCCAGAAAAAGTTCAGGCAGAGCAGAGCTGAGGCCGTGCAAACTTAGGGCAAAGCTCATGGCCTGTAACTAACGATGGTAATACCCCGTTACAGGGCTACACGGCTGCAGGGTGGCCACTGGCAACGATCCATAGCAATGGTGTAAACTCGCTGCCAATGGAGGCAAGGCTTAATGGAGCAGCCCACATGGCTGCGTATGAGTATGAAAAAATACACATAAAATAAGTGGACGGGGTGTGTGTGGGGGGTAAAGCACCACATTTAAGGGACAGTGGGTTTTGCCAGGATTCTAGCTTTGGTGCTTGTTTTGTTAACTCACAAGCGTGAAAGAGGCACGGCCAGCTAGGCAGTTTTCTTGCTGGCTTGTTGCATCGACCGCAGTAGAGACGTCTTATCCGTTTTCTTTGGTTTCCTCCAGACTAATGTGGAAACACCCCAGTAAGAGGTTATAGCACATTGCAAAAGGACAAACGTGTAGAGGGATACACCTCCACCTGCGTCTGTAATAACTGACAACCCTGAGCTAGTGACGTGCTGTGGGTAGGAAAAGCAGGAGGTTCACGGATGCAATATAGTCCAAAAATTACAGATGGAAGACATCTCCTCTCAAGACTCACTTCTCAGCCTCCACAATGACCTCACTCCTAAGGCTATCATACGATGCCAAAAAAAGGTGAACCAATTTTTTGTGCTTTACTTACGTATTAGGTAAAATATGAGAAAAGCTGCTGAAATACCCCAAGGCAAGTTTATGCTGAGGAGCAGTGCCCTGGGGAAGCAACTGAGGAGTGATCCCTGAAGTGGCTATGCTGAATTTATGGGGCTTACTGAGGATTTTGGAGCTGTCCCTGGGACACAAAGCCAGTGACATCCACCAGCCCTGCTCACACGCTGTGGCACCTCACTTCTCCCATTAGCTCGCTTGGCGCCTGGAGGGTGCTGCTGGGTGCAAGGCAGTCCGCTGTTGCCCAGGGTCCCGTGACGAGATTTAAACAAGCATCGTGCAACGGAAGTTACCCTGATTTGTCACGGAGTAATTTTTCCCAGGAATAACGCTATCTGCACTCATTCATCTTCTGAGCTCAGCCAGCCCTGCTCCTCCAGGCAGAGCTTTCCCCAGCATGCACCGGCTGAGGATGGAATAACAACAAGGACAGCAGGGCTGAGCGAAGGTGGAAGAAGCTGACCCTTTGGACCTTGTGTACCGAAGTGCCATTTTGTTAAAACAATGGAAAAAAAATTTCCTCTTTGTTCAAACGAATGTGTCTGGATGGGGTCGCAGCTGGATTGGTTTTGTCTTCCATCGGTCTCCCTTCCCTCAGCCATTCCCTGCTGCACTCCTCCTTCATCTTCCCCTCTTGTTAAGACAGCAGTTAGGAGCTGTGGCACACCATTTGGCTTCTGTTGTTTGATCTGTGATACCCAATCCATGTGACAGAGCTCCTGCAAGCAGGGCAAGAAGGATGGAAACCATGGGAGAGAAATGCGATGGCAGAACCAGGCTGTTGCTTTTGGGGTGAGGCACTCTTTGGTGGGTAAAGGCTGGGATTTAATAGTACCAATGAGCAGACTCTTTCAGGGTCCTCTTATATTGCCTTTTACACACTGAGGACACTTAAAAAGTCAGTAAATCCCAAGAAAGAATTTCTTGATATTTGTTCAATACACTCAGTATTAAAAGAAACCTGCTTTGGAATTACAAGATACATTTAAAAAACATTTTTCTGATGATTTTAGAAGCAGCTTTACCACCAGGCTTGGGCTGCCTCTCCCAAGGTCTATTATTTCCCTTGTCTACAAAATACAACACCATTTCCTTCTCCCTCCCAGACAGGGGAGTGCAGAAGCGGGGGCTGAATTTCCCTTTCTACTCTATACTGCACCTAGTGAGAAGGAGCCAAGCAGTGCATTTTTTCCTGATTCCCTCCCTTCTAAGATGCTGAGATGTAAGGAGAAGTTTGCAGGTTGGTTCTGAAGCGCTTTAATTTGCTGTTTAATACCTGGGAGTCCTGGAGATTTGGAAGTGATGATGCTCATAGAATAGTTTGGGTTGGAAGGGACCTTTAAAGGCCATCTAGTCCAGCCCCCCTGCAATGAGCAGGGACATCTTCAATGAGATCAGGTTGCTCCAAGCCCCGTCCAACCTGGCCTTGAACACCTCCAGGGATGGGGCATCTCCCACCTCTCTGGACAACCTCTGCCACTGCCTCACCACCCCCACAGTCAAGAATTTCTTCTTCATATCTCATCTAAATCTCCCCTCTTGCAGTTTAAAACCAATCCCCCTTGTCCTGTGGCTCCAATCCCTGATCCAGAGTCCCTCCCCAGCTTTCCTGGAGCCCCTTTAGGGACTGGAAGGGGCTCTAAGGTCTCCCCGGAGCCTTCTCTTCTCCAGGCTGAACAACCCCAACTCTCTCAGCCTGTCCTCACAGCAGAGGGGCTCCAGCCCTCGGATCATCTTTGTGGCCTCCTCTGGCCCCGCTCCAACAGGTCCATGTCCTTCTGATGTTGGTGTCCCCAGCGCTGGAGGCAGCACTGCAGGTGGGGTCTGATCAGACTGGAGCAGAGGGGCAGAATCCCCTCCCTGGCCCTGCCGGCCACGCTGCTGGGGATGCAGCCCGGGATATGGTCATGCCGTATGCCATTAGCAGTCTGGACATGCCAGATTGGTAAGTGATGGAGTAAGTGGCTGCTGCAAACACCAGGACAGGAAGCGGTCTGGGACCACACAAGTCTTGGCTCCTTTTATTCAATGAAACAAAGGAGAATCATCCAGTGCACAGCATTTAAGAGGCAGAAGAACATTGTGGTACAGCCGTACGACTGATTTTTCAGGCTCTCTGATGGGTGAGGACCCCATTTCTGCTCGCATGAGGGGCTGCGTTGGAGCGGAAACCTCAGTGCTGCACTGCAAGTTGAGGAAGCTACTTTTGAAAATTGGACATCTGGCGTCGATGAGGCTGTTAGCGCTATTTGTGAGCCGAACACATTGCTTTTCCCAAGGGCGGTGATGCATTGTAATTCTTCGCTGTTCATTAAACAGAATATTTTCCCAGTTTAATATCATAATAGTCATAATTGCTCTACTCATAAGCACCAAGGTTTACTAAATTTAAACGATGCAATGGATGCAAAACCCACATAAGAGTATTTTATCACTGATACTATAAAGACTTCCCTATAGCAAACATATTTTTATACTCTGCAAACAGCTTTAGAAGATTAACAGAAAACATCATAAAAATACTCCTTAAATTAAAGATTGCATTGACTTTAGTGGTTTACCCTTCCCCCATACTACCATTCCAGCAATAAAAACACGATGATGTTTACATGGCTTCCAAACCATAAAACACTCATTTTTCATTATTTCTCCAATCTTATAATGCAGAGTTGTGTTTACCTATAACTCAATACATTTTAACAAAAGGCCTGACATTTAAGTGACTGCTGATAGGAAACAAGCACTGAAAATAGTTTATAAACAGCTTAATGAGATTACTGCGAGAAAACTAATTGGAAATAAAAATGGGATCTATCAAAGAAACATACTGATAGGTAGCTTGTACCTGAGGTGCATTTTTCCATGAGAACGTAGGGCTCCATCGTTACTGAACACCAAAATTATACTGTCTGGCACCAGTGTAACCACTGGCCTTACCTCCCTCTCCCCTTACTTCTGCCCGAATTATGCACCAGACAATTTGGCACCTACCTGGAACTGCCACAGACTGTTCAAAAAAGCAGGTCTGGAAAAGAAAGTTTATTGTTATGTTATTTTTCTGCTGCGACAGCAAAATAACTCGAAAGGGTTTAAACTATTCTGAATAGAGGTGGGCCAGAAGCCACAGCAGCAAAAAATCCGTGCATTTTTCTAACGTAATTTCAAAAATCCAAAGCCTGGGGTATGTGACCACCTCCCTGCATCCCAGCCCCATCCCTCAGCAGCTGGCTGCTCCGGGGAGGCAAAACCACCGTGCGCATGTTTTGGCTTAGCATCTTCTTGATGGACCTGTCCCGCTGGCACAAGAAAAGTAGGAATAAATAATTACAGCAGAGAATAATTGTATCCGTAGCACACTTGAATGAACCAGTGACTTCTCACGTGTTTCTCTTGGTGGTAGACAGGAACACGGTATAATGGATTATTTGTCACTATGCTGGAATTTTAATATACGTATGGGAAATAGTTTGCAGGACACTGTTCCCCATAGGAAGTGCCATATTGTTTCCAAGACACAACTTTATTCTGCTCTTCATTTACTAGAATTAAAATTATTGATCTCCTTGGGAAGCACAAGCCCTCTGACAACGATTGCTCTCAAACACAATGGCAATACTGGATCCATTAATATAATCGCATTATCACAGAGGTGATATTGTATATTATTAGGCTGGAGGAGGGCAGGGAGTGGGATTAAACACATCATCCAATCAACCCTGAAGGTGTAATTCAATATAAATCATTTTTTAATCAACAGGAGGATGTGTTAAAGTCATTTGTTTGCAGTGCCTGTTTGTATTGAGAAAATGCAGCCATATTAAAAAAGAGTTTGTGTCTCTGGATGTATTTTTAAATTTTTATGTTTATTTTTTTTTTATTGGCCCATAGTACAATAGGCACGTGAGATATTCTCAAATAAAAATATGTCACCTGAGACTGTTACTTGCCTTTTGTAGGAGATATACCACCTCAAACGGTAGGTTGAAAAAAAATCCCTGGTCTCTAGTCTTCATGTTTACATCTCGCCCCCCTTTTGCCTTTATGTGATAATTCCCCCCGCAGTCAATAACGGGATTCGCAGCTGTGCCATGGCCGTGGTCTGCTGCTGAGCGCCCTGCCCTGAGCACCGCTGCTGCGGACGCGCTCCGGCTTTATTTACTGAATTTAATACCGTGCTCAGACCCCATTATATTAATGGATGTCAAAAAAACTGTTTGATTGTCTACTGCACTCTAGGAGTTAGAGTTTTTAATTGCATTTAGGCGGTTTAATCCATTGAAAGTTATGATTTTAACATAAAGGAAAGAACGGCATCTTTCGGAGGGAAAGGTGGTGTCTTCTTGTACCTGCCTTGAGTCAGCACGGTTGCTGCAGAGGGAATAGCGCTGGAGAAGGAAAGAGTGAATTTGTGCTATTCCTGCAGAAACAAGGTTGGTTCAGTGCGGTATCGCAGCGGCTGCTCTCTCTCCCCTGCCCAGCCGCCCGGTGTGTGGGATCACTGCTAGCTTCTAAATGTCATAGATTTTCCCCCCTTCTGATTAAAGACGTGATGCTGATGGGTTGTGTGGGCAGCCTGACCTTTCCCAGCAAGGATGTGCCGATACCGGTAGAATTTCAGCAGCGCCCTGGTCAGGTATTGCTCACGGTCTGCGGTTTGTGGGAGACCCATGGGACGTGAGAGGGACCCCAAGGGCCGGGGCTGGGTCTGCCCAGCTCTGCCCAGCCTTGGCTTCCCCATCTCTTGGGGGAAAAATATTCCCCCCAACTTCCATGTCATTCAATCTAAACAATTTTCCACCCGCTCCGAGATTTCTCAGCAAGCCAGCTTGAGTCAGGGAGGGGAGCTGGGTTGAGAGGGCAAAGATCGCCCTCTTCTTCTAAGGGGCGGTGGGAAACCCCTGCCTAAGCACCAAAGCAGGTGGAGCGTGCAGAAATGGCACCATCAGTTAATTAGCCCTGAAAACCCTCTGGTCTTTCATGCTGTCTGCACTGCTGATCGCTGCTCGGGAGCTGGAGCGGGATCGAAGAACTGACCTGGCTGCTTCTCTGCAGTTTTTGCACTCTCAAGTAATTTAAAGGGTAAAGAAAAGATCACTTAGCTGTTACAGCACTTAACAATTACTCATCGTATTAGCTGTACCTCCCCAAGACATCTCGCCTAACAAATGAATCCGCTGCGCTGATATTGGATTCTTTGGAAAATTACTAAAGATTTTCAATTATACATGCTTCTTTCCCTAAGTTTAAAATGATATGTGCATGCATTATGGACTTAAATTAATATTTGAGCTATTAATTGGAGATCACACTTGGCAGCAAGTTATTTTTTGTCGTGCAATGCTCGTGTACCCAGAGATAATATGATGACTGCATTTTTAGCAGCTTGTAAATAAATAAAAATAAATGAAATTTTTCAAGCACTGCTCATACCGAGCTATCACAATGAATCAGCTCGATTGCAGGGATGTTTGCTGTCTGACCCTGCCCTTCACCCAGCGCCTCCCTGTGCCATCCCTCCGGACCCAGGAGGGATATCTTCAGTGCTTTCAAGGTGTCCAACATGTGAGCAGCACTCCAGCTTTTGAGCGTCCCATTGATTTTCGGCGCTGTAAACACAGGTTTGTGAACCATTGGGTGAACTTAATTCTTTTCTCGTGTTTGTGCATTATCCAGGAGCAACCTGCTATTTTTATGCCTTCACCAATACCTGCAAGGAACAGTTCTGTGCCTGTACTGAGTGAATCGCTCTTCTGCAAGAGGGCTATTACGTGTATTTACTGTTAATCAGGTGAAGACTCTCCTAGTTGGCAAAGCGTTGTTTTAAAGGTTTATCAGATAACCTGAGCTCTATAGGTGGGGAAAAAAAATTATCTTCTTTCACTTGTGAATTATTTGTGGACATCTATAAGCATTGGGTAAGGTCATTGTGTGAATGGAGAACTCGGCTTTTAAAAAACAGCCAGTGACCCACACAGGGTTTAAATTGCTTATTCATAATATTGCATGAATGATAATAAGTGCTTTAACGTGCACATTGTTGCGTTTCGAAGTGACCAAGAGAAGAAATAGGCTTAATCTGGCAAAAACTCATTAGTCTTTTTTGGGATCTTTAAATGTCCCTGCTGACCTCCTTGTGGTTAAGAGGTTTATTTCTACGAGCTCCTTCTGTGCAGCGCTCCAGCCCTTACCCCTGACACGTCTTGCCCGGCCGCAGAGCCGGCGTTGGCTCTTGGAAGGGGCCACCCTGGAAGCAGCCTGGCAAAGCTCTTTCCCTGCCTGTCTAAATTAGTTATCAGTTATGCAACCAGGATATCTACAGGAAAGGGGGAAAATATCAACTCACAGGAGTAATTTCATTAGCAAGTTAAATCATTCCCATGTGTCAGCTGTGTTTTAGGAAGACAAAAACTCTCACTAAACTGTTTTCTGTGGCTGATTGTGTCACTCATAAAGGCTGCCGAAATCAAAGGAGGCTATTTGAATCTTTCACACGGCTGCCTTTCTGTCCTGGTTCCCATGAAGCGCTCTCAAAACTCATAGCATTTTTGATCCATCGGTCCAAATAGCTCTTGCGGTGGCTGATTTACAAGCTAACATAGATATCTCTGGGGCTGTCAGAAAATACAAACGGCTGCTTTTCCTTTTATTAACAGAATCTATTAACAGCAGTTGTCTCCAACATCTCCGCAAACAAAATCTGCTCCAGCCCCCTCATCCACTCATGGGAAGGAGCTCATTCGTTAAATGGAAATGTTGAGCAACTGTGTTTAAAATCGTGCAGGTGGTGTTACTATGTGCCGCCTGCTGAACGGTTTCGCTGTAGAAAAGGGAGGTGTGCCTGTTTTCAGCCTCGAAATTTTTCCACTTCTCCTCATTTGTGTGTTAATTGTTCAAGCCATTAGGGAACAGAATATACCTGGAGAAATCAAAGCACCATTGCACAGAGCAAAACGAATCAAAGTCCATTTCGGAGCAGAAGTAAAACACAGGAAAACCTCTAACGAGACCTCAGGAAGAGCTGAGGCACATAAACCAAACTCCTGCTCCTTCTCCCTGTTCCTCTGGCCCGATGGACCCCGTGACTGCCCTGCTTAACACCAGCAACAAGTGGTGGCTTGAACAGTCCGACGTGCAATGCCCGTGTCCATTCCCGGAGGAACATTTGGAAATGGGTCTTCTATTGGTGGTGGGGATGTAGTGGTGCCACACGCAGGACACCAGTGCCCAATGGATGGGTAAATGTCCCTGTGCCTCAGTCCCTTCTCTGCAGAGCAGCAGCTTTTTGCATGACCAAGGCACTGGGCTAGCCACTGGGTTTGGAGAAGTCCTCATACACTGTGGTAGACTAATACCTTACTGCCACTTCTTTGCTCTCTCTCGGATTGAAAATCCCAGTTGAGCTACTGAGATTCAAACCAGTAGCAGGCAGGATTTTTGGGGCCAACGTCACAGGGTTGCCCTCGAATCCAGGTGCTTACCCATCCCACAGAGGAGCCGTCAGCATCTTCTCTGTGAACCATCCTGCAAGTTCTCTTTCCCTCCCTTCTCTTCAGTGTTTATATGTTTGAGGGTCCTTGTGCGTATGAAGATCTTAGTATAGGGGCTGTAAGGGCAGGATGGTTGGCTCTACTAGGTCTAAACAAAAAGAACAGGTTATAAATTACCGTTTGCCATTTTTCACTTTGATCTCATATTTAAGTGGTTTGAGATTTAGAGTCCACTCAGTAGTTGAGATGTTGCCTAGTTACCATTTTTGATATCACAGGGAAAGAATAAATAAAATGACATTTTAATATTAAACGCTATGGCTTGAGAATTGCAGATATGGTCCCTGTGCGTCAGACAGCCAAGTCAGAAATCCTCTTTTGAAAAAGCTTTGATTCTTCCCAGGAGACTTTGCAAACTGTCCTTTATAACTTGGTGGGTGTTTTTTTTTTCTTTTTTCTTTTTTTTTTTAAATAACAGTCCCTGCATTGCATTCGCTCTGCAGTAGGGAATCTGAGACTTGGCATTTTGTTGGCAGGGCCCATTAACCCCACGCATAAATTCCTGCTATTTGGGCATGCTGTTACGGGCACAGAAAAGTCCAGCGGTGCAGTAGCCACCCCCTCCCTTGTTGCTCACTGTTGTGGTGTCCTGGTCTGCCGTGCCGTATTTTGGACTGCCACGTACTCCTCACGCTCGTTGCAATACGTTACAGAGCTCCCCACCAAGCTGCCTTAGGAGAGCAGACAGCTACTGCTGTTCCGTGATGGAGACGTATGGGCAATGCCTGCTTTTGAGGTGGCTCTTGACTGCTGACCCTGTTTCATCCTCAGTGCCTTGCAACATAAGAACTAGGCATTCTTCTTGCTTCCCGAACCTGACATTTGAGGAGAAGTGCACACGGCGCTGAGAAATCTTTCATTCCGCAGCAGCTGTCTCATCAGCGAAAAGGTGAACGTCTGTGCGGGCACAGCGCAAATTTCTTGGGATACAGCCTGATTGTTGAAAATCTTCATTTCTTTAACAATGGGCATATTTAGTACTACCTGGCACGCAGAAGACGTCGGTCCCTGTCCCTCAATCAGTCCGTTACGAACTCTCCTGAGAGCGCTGGAGAGGGCAGAACACGAGACAGAACCGTCCTCCCTTCCACGTGTCGTGCGGCGCTTCATCTGCTCACCACAATTGGGTGGGACGGCCCAGACCTCCTCTCTGCTCCTGCGTTCTGTCCTGACTTTCCCCTCTCATCCCCTCCTCTATAAAGAACCCACCGACGCTTGGTTTCAATGACTTGCAAGTCATTAACAATAAACAAGAGGGGTCTGGAAATTTTTACTCTCAGAACTATTTAGTCTTATAATTCCCCTCCTTTTTTTTTTGTGCCCTTCAGTAAAGACGTTTGTTTGGGTCCTTTGGTGAGTTTGTTGTGGTAATGATGTGTATTCAGGCTTTCCTCGGTACAGCCTGAAGTTTCCTGGGTGTCCTTTCCTGTGTAAGAAAACACAGCAAGAAAAACAGGCAAAACAGATTAAATTCTGGAGTTCAGTAAGCACTTCATAATTGAGAATTATAAACTCGGGAAAGTTTCAGCTGGCATTTATATTTAAAAGAAATCTATGAAATGGTAAGAAACATAGCTCAGGAATCTGAAACGGCTTTCAAATCATTAGAGATACAGGCACTGAAATACGTTAACTGTATGGCTGTTGCATACTGTCATCGCGTCGCTGAGTAACTGGCAGGAGTAGGCACTGTATTAGGGGCTGCCGATAACGCTAATTCATGCAAAGGCTTTCAATTGATTTTAATTCTTGCAGCAACATAAAGTGATGAGAAAGTTCGATTGGAGCCAGGAGGTATCAGTGAATCTTTCCCTAAATATTAACAGCAATATATAGATATATGTAAATAGAGAGATAAATAGCTATAGAGATAAATATTTTAAAAGCTTACAGTGCATGTTTTCCAGTGACTAGAAATATCACATAGAAGGATTTTTTCTGGGTTTCTTGTTAATGAATCAGAACATGGATTGTTTTCTGGTACAAGGAAATTTTCAGGCAAAAGTCTACGTGGATCTGGAGTTGTGGCTGAAGACATGTATTCATAATTTAAGATCAAAATTCTTCCCAGGAATGCTACTGAAATATCTTTCAAATCAAGAAATGCACAGTATGGGCTACTCAGGGCACTAGTATTTGTTTAGAGTAAGGATGGATATTAAAACCAAAGCTCATTTATGAAGCTAGAGGAAATCAACAGTTAAGCTGCCTCCAGAAACCTTCTGCGCCATGGGGCCACCACGGATCATTTCTAATGCTTGGAAATGTCTCTTCCAACTTTGCCCATCAGCTGATTGTCCACACCTGATTTTTCGGCAGTGGAGAGAGGTGAGTACCAAGAGAGGGAAAAACCTCCCAATGGCTTTAGGAGGGAGATGGGAGCTGTACCACAACCTTGGGTTTTCACCGGCTGAAGTGAACACTTGCCCTTCCAGACCAGAAGAATGTGAGTTTCTCACTGAAAAGCTGCTGCAACTAATTTTAAGATATTCGTGAAATAGATGGGAGCTTTGTCGTCTTTGTGGACAAGGTGCAATAAAGCAGACTTAAAAGCCAGAGAGCTGCCTTAGCTCTTCCACTGCACTGCGAAGCTCAGCCCATCTTCTCCTGAGAAGGTGTCCCTGGTATTTCTCTTTGACCACTGACTTTCTCTCTGTTTCTAGTTCTTTCTCATTCAGAGATAAATGTTTTCTTTTCGTAGTCCTGAGCTGAACCCAGTAGGACAAATGTGTCCCTGTGCTGCAGGATTTCTGGATAAATTGGCACCAGTAGCATGGGTGGAGCAACTCTGTATCTCTGCAGGACAGTAGAGCTTGACATCCTCGGTTATGAGCAGATAAATCAAAGCAAAGTATGATTTAAAAACGGGAAAGATAATTTTGATTTAAGATGAAATGAAAATATAAAGTGATATTGCAGAAGGAAATTGATCAGTTCTTGAAATGTATATATCTGGTAAATGCTTAAGCCAAGGGAGTTGAACAAGCTACCCAAGAAGCTATCAAATGCTGACATATTCTGATGCCATTTTTTTACTTTGATTGTTTTCTGCCTTTTTATGGAAGTACTACCCCCAAAATAGTTATATCTCATCAAAGGATGAACATTTGCCATATTTCAATTTTAGAAACCAGACAGCATTTTTTGAGCTGTTCATTAGGGAATTTTATTTTCTTGATTTACTTTGTTGTTGCTCAAATTACTTTAACAGGAGCAAACTCATCCTGCTCAGTTTTAAGCAACTGAACCCCAGTCATCTCTCTGAAGATGAAACCTTCACTCTGTGGTTGTCTCAAACATATTTTGCAGCAGAATTATAAGCTATTAAAAAATAAGCTTTTACTCTGAACAGTAAAAAAATTCAGCTCAGGTGACAAAATCTGTCTTTCCTACAATAAAATCATTTTTTGGAGATCTGGTTAATGGAAACCATTTCACTCAAGCTTAGCTGGCTAACAATACCTGCCAGTTTATCCGGCAGTTTGGGAAATTAATCCATGAAACTTAATTGGTTTTATATATTTACATTCAAAATATTCAAAGGGAAACTCCAGTTTATCTGACGGGTCGCCCACGCTTCTCTTTGATGAGCCTCATCATGAATAAAGATGGCTTCAACCAACTTTCGAAAAGAACCTGTGTTGGGGATCTTGCAAGTCTCCAGGTAAGGTGACCTACTTATCAACGACTTATCTCCTCAGCTGGATTTTTTCATAAATATTATGTGAAAAGAGTGGATAGTTGATTTCTTTTTCCTTCTTTCCCCTCTCCTCCTTCCTCCATCCCTTGGCCATAAGAAAAAGCTATTCCCGTTCTGCCTGTTCACACTTTGCCTCCAAAGCACACAGCCTGAGCTCGGAAAATCAACAAATAACCTGACTTGTTGATTCCTGTCCAGATGTCCATGCCGTCCAGCTCTGAGAGTGATTATGTTTATCAGGCAAACTGCACCTGCTGTGACACCAGCCATTCACATCTTATAAGAAGACGCTCAGTGGTTTATAAGGAGAATTTAGTGCCTGTTGCAAGCCAAGAAATCAATTTCCCAAGCCTCAGCGGACACCCAGGCCACGGGTCCTTCCTGGAACCTAACTCAGATTGAATTATTGCTTCAATTCCACCTGGCAAAGATGATGTTAGTGCAGAAGATGAGTTAGGAGTAAACAAATAGTGACTGCAGTAAAAACGCATGTGGATGGAAGAGAATGCGCTTAAATGAAATAACATCTTCCAGATAGCATCACGTAAAATCAGGAGGCAGCTTTTAACTCAATAGGTAGGAAATTAGACACGTGAATCCTGTATTATGAAGGGCAGCTGCACACCTGATTCCCAGCAAGTTATGAGGAAAGTCGCCCCGAAGCCTCTTCTGGAACTGTGGTTTTTCTATCAATTGTGCTTCATTTTGGTTACAAGGTTAAGCAGCCCACCACACCTCTACTAAATGAGTTTGCTTCCTCTGAAAACCGCTCCCTCACTCTCTTGACTTCTGGGGATATCCTAGCAACAGTTTTTGTGTGAGATTTTATTTTCAAAGGCACCACATACATTGCCTCATGCCTCAAAATTAAGCTGCAGTGTGTAGTTTTGATTTAACAGCGGCAGAAGGTTTCCCAGCATCTCAGGTTGCAGTGTATGAGGTGACGGTCCCCAGCACGCCACCGTCTCATGATGTTTTGGCATTTCAAATGAGAAAGACATTGTGGGTTTTATTTTGTTGCCTTTTTATCTTTACGCCCTCCCCAGCCAAGGTAAGATGGTTCAGCTGAAGCAACATCAGCAGCACCAGGAAGAACTGGTGGGCTGGTGGCCCCTCCCCGGTGGGCTGGCTGGTTAGGTCTGGAGGGCTGGTCCATGGTGAGCAATTCAGGGTTGTTTTTAACAGCGATGAGCATGCTGAAGAGCGACTGAGGAAAGCAGCTGATGATCCACCATCAGTTTATGCAGGGAAAACTAGTATAACTTGATTTTATGCCACTATCAGCAACTAGTGACCATAAAACAAGTGATACCACTTGCCGATGCCTTGCTAGAAGGAGAGAGAGGGTGAACACCACCTAACAACAGCGGTCCATGCATGGCTGCTAGTGACTAGCCAGGTGTTTACAGAGAGGAAGCTGGTGGATATCTTCATCAACGACTGAAGCAATGACAAGCGAAGGCAATTTTTTTAGATTTCACTTTGGTTGAGGTAACACTGTAGAAGAGCTGACCAGAACAAATAACCTGATGGACATGAACCGGTGAAATAAAGTAGGGGGAGAAACAAATAGAGGTTTGTCTTTTCTTTTAAGAGCAGATTTTGAGAAATGAAGGGTAGCGTGAAATCATCTGGAGGGAAGGGTGAAATAGAGCAGCAGTGGGTTCAGTGTGGAGGAGACATGGAGCTTTGGAAGCCAAAGGTACAACAACTACAGAATCATAGAATAGTTTGGGTTGGAAGGGACCTTTAAAGGCCATCTAGTCCAACCCCCCGCAATAAGCAAGGACATCTTCAACTAGATCAGGTTGCTCAGATCCCTGTTGACTTAACTACTCAACATTTATGTCACAAACAAAAGGGTTTTTTGCAGTGACTGTGAACAGCCACCTTGGAAAGACTATTAGGAGTAAGTAGAGAGGTACATGGGCAGTAAAGGGGACGGATCAGCAACAAAAAACAGATATTGAGGGTCAGAAAGAGATCATGACTTGAAAGGAGACCTTGCTCAACTCAGGCTCAATTAGACTTGAGAGAGAGAGACTAGGTAGCCAAGTGAATCACCAATTATAAGTCTGGTACCAAGGACTTTAAGGAATTTTCTCAAATTAGGGATGGTACAGTATAACTGAAGAATAGCCAACACAGTACTTGAGTCCTTTTATTTAGGAAAGGGAAGAAGTGATGTGGGTGGTTGTAGCCTATTTGGTCTGACCTCGGTACTCTACAAGATAGTGGCACCAAGGGAAATAAAAACCAGAGTAAAACTCACTGTGATGGATGGCAAAAGGTAGATTGTGCTAGACTAACCTATTATCTTCCTGTAGTAAGATAACTGAAGTGGTATCTCACTTGATGGGCAAAATGGGAAAAATGACATTGGAGAGGAAAAGATGTTCTTAGAAGAGCCAGTATGGTGGCTGGTGGTATCAAGTCACTCACTGCAAATGAGAAGCAAAGAAAAGGACTGAAACAGTGAACATTTTTTATTGTATTTGAATCCTGGTTTAGGTAGGATAAGCCCATTCTTCCAAATATTTAAGTTTCCAAAAGGAAAAATAAAAAAGTTAAGCTTTGTTTCGTATAGCCTCACATTTCCCCCAAGGAGAATTCCTTCCCACTCCTTCCATCAAATAGGCACTTGTGCTGCTCACAAGTCTGCGGCCGGGAGCAGAGACCAATAGTGGGAACACCATTGCCACGGGTCAGGAGCAGGGCATGAACCGTGGGCAAGGACGGCGCTCATTTGGCACAGAAAGGTAGAGGTGATATTAGGAACATATGGGCTAGCTTGTAAGAGAGCACTAGAAAGCGCAAAGTAGAGGACTGGAAAGTCAAGGAGACAGCAGGACCCCAAGTCTTCCTGTCCCTTTGCCTTTGGCTGTGAGTGGGATGGGGGATTGCAGCAAGGAGCTGGGCAAGGATTCCCAAAGCGAAACATTGCATGAATTGACAGAAGTGGGACTTTGGGCCATCTGGAGAACTTCAAAGAGTTTTATTTGGATGTGCCCTGCTTTCCCTTTGCTGCCTTGGTGCTAGTAATACTGCTCACCAGTTCTTCTCCTTTCTCTCCATGTACCAGCCAGATGTTCATTTAGAGGCTCGTGCCCACTCTTGCTGGATTGCTGCTGTAAAGAAATATGATTATAAGTAATAAGGGCAATCAGGTTACTGAGTTTAGAGTCAGAAACTAGGTTTTCAGCCAGGAGGATACAGGGAACAAGGTCCATTAGTGTTACCCTGGTGAAACTGAGGTGACTCCAGACTGATCAACATGTTTCCTACTTGTAGAGTAGCCCTCTCCCAGGGCCCTGTCCCAAAAGAGCATTTGTTCTGTTCACAGTGTATTTCAAACACATTGGGGACACAATCAGTTTGTCTAAACGACAATTCCTCCTGCTTTTTCCTAATGAAACTGGCAACATGGCCAGTAAATCTTGCCAGCGCTGCTGTGCTTCCCAACAGTCCCATCTCCTTGATACGATGCTGAAGTTTTATCCCTCCAGTTTGCTGCGCTTCCTTTTGGGAGATGATTTCTAAAGCGAAACCCATCCTAATAACGACTAAAACTTAGCCAGTTGCCCTACGCTAGGCAGAGTTACCTCTCAACACACAGAGGGATAAATCAAACCTCAGATCAAAAAACTACTGAATTTCAGCATTCAAACCATTCCTAGGCAGCATTTCTCCCTTTTCGGAACTGGAAACCAAATACACCCCTGGCATCCTTTTAGTACAGCTTCCCTGCTGGTTATGTTTTAGACTAACCTCTTTTAGGGCTAATGAGGTAGTAAATGATGTATTTCTACAGCGCTGGCCGACGTCTTCCCGAGCGCTGGCTGGGTCTGTCACTGCTGGCACCCCTGTCAGCGCTGCGGCTGTGGCTGCTGCAGACTCTTCGGAATAGGATGGCTGAGCTCTGCGGGAGTCCCATTCCTTATTCATCCCCTACCCTCACTGCCACTGGGGGATTAGGAGCTATTTTAAGCCTAACAAATTAAAAGGGCTTGCACCAGATTTTGCAGGTACTGCTATGCCAGGGCTTGCTTGATCCCAGCAAAAACGATTTCCAGTTCCCAGCAGGTTGTAGAGAGAGGAAAGGAAGGCATTTGCCCACGCGTACTGCAACAGCGAGCGCTTACAGCAAGACTTGGTGTCGTTGAAAAAGTCATCAGATTATTACCAGAACTTGCCGCATTTTATTTCTCACATTCCAGCAGTCTCCTTTAGGAAGTGGCGTTGGTGGCACAGGCAGTGGAGAGCAAAGTCATACCCAGGGTTCGCAGGACAGAACTTGTGTTTCTGCACCGTCCAACACCTTGGAGAGGTGGACATGCCCTCACAGAAGAGCTCCATGGGGGAACCTCTACTTTTGCTGCCCCTCCCATAGAAATGCCTTGTGTCAGCCCTCCTTCATTGCTTCAGGCATAATGAATCAGGTTAACGAAGACCTGCTGCTTAAAGGCTGGCTGCTGACCCGGTTTGATTTGGCTGAAGCGGGCTTGGAAGGGCTCGGGCAAGCAGCTCCTGGGCTATTTGCTGGCAGAGGATGGCACGGGGTCTGGAGGGAGGGTAAGCTCCCTGCCTTACGGATTAGATTTTTGTCTCGTTTGCTTTCCGTATGTTGGGCTCCTCTGCCTTTTGCTTGCTGGATGTTTTCTGCTCTGTTGAGGAGTCCAGTGGGAAGCTGCAGAGCAGTGATTAATTGCTTCTCCATAGGTGACTTGCACAAATGCATTCTGAGGCAGAAGTACCGAGCTGGGTACTGACAGCATCCCAAAAGACACAGCTGGCGTCTTGCTAAGGCGGTTTTTGTGTGAAATCCACAAAGGACAAACAGACCAATCTACTTGTGTTGTCATGTTTCTGACTGAGCTGCTCGCCGTTTTTGGCCTTGGTAGCCCACACGGATATGAAAGTCCATCCTATTGCTTCGCAAGCTCCTGTTTTTACCAGCCACCTGCCCATTTACTCATTTAAATCCTGGATTGTAAAGATTATCTTGGGAGCCGGGATAATCTCGGTGCATCTCATTTGCTCAACGCTTGCTCTAACAGTGCTGTGGTCTCTCATTAGAGCCCTGAAATGTGACTTCAGTTAAAAATTTGCGATAGCGGTTTGCCAAATTATCTTTGCTTTCAGGCCTGCTGTGTTGTAGCTCTCTGAAATGACCTGGCCACCTGATTATTCCTTTACCCAGGAAATCCTCTGGGAAGTAAGTAGCTTCAGGCCATAGGTAGGCAGAGGGAAATTTAGCATCACCAGGCTGGGTACAAGATCCATAATTTCCTAGTAGCGAGTTGAAACCAATCAAAGGAACTGGTTTTTTTTTTCACCCAATGGTTAAAATCACTAGCCCCTGGGTATCCCAGTTAAAGGATCCCTAGATATGCCCTATTTTCCCTTAAACCTCTAGCTCCTATCACCATGGGACAGGATTCAGTGGGCTCTGGGACAGCTATTTTTCTGAAGTTGGTAGTTTATTTTATTCAGCTGTTGGTTTCTTGGAGCCCACCCCGATCTCACAAGCAGCTGCTGATGTGCAGCCAACACCGAGCACGCTGTGCTCCAAACCCTGCTCGGCTGCCGATCCCAATTTCTCGGGTGCGTCGAGCCGGTGCAGTCAGTCTGAAGGATTTTCGCCCTGTGAATGCCCACAGTGGTGGCCACCGGCCTGAGGGACCCGCTCTCCGTAATGACTTACTTGTGCGGCAGGTTTGTTGGAGGCTGGGGATGATGCCCGAAGAGTTTCCTAAGGGAAATAGGATCTGCGCATCCTTTCCTTGCATTGCTGGAGCCTCTCTGCTGTGCACGAGGGCTTGCTGAAATGATAGATAAACGGCATGCCTGGGGTTTTGCTTTAAGTACGTGTATAAAAAATGATGTAGTTTATATAATTTATCTGTGCGCTGAGATTTTTTTTTGTTTTGGGGCTAAGGCAGTGACTCGTCTCAGAAACCTGGGCAATAAGCACAGGGAACCAAAGTCCAAACAAATTTTGAATTCTACGTGCTATGAAATGAGTTAATGTCTTAGCTGGGATGGGGAACTTTGGGCTGGAGTGCAGTGCTGTCTGATCAACGGTGAACTGAGTGCGGTAAGTAATGCTCGGGAGGCAAACCTTTTCTTAGTATTAGAGCTTCAGGTAAATCCAGCTGGCTCTACAAACAAGAGCTCTTCTCATATTTTCTCATTTTGTTTTCTAGAAATGATTTCCCAATGAAATCTATACCCCTTAGATAGAGATTTGATGAAAAAATGGTAAATGCGTTTACCGCTGTACTTCCTTATCCCAAAGGAAAGCAAAAGGAAAATACAATCGGAATTTCTGCCTCCTATTTTCTTTATAATATTTTTTGTGTTTAAAGTGTTAAATGACTGGCATCACGCTAAGGAAATGGATTTGGATTTGGATTTGATTTTGATTCACCTGATTGAAAGAGTCAGTTTTGGTTAAAATAAATTTACTAGCTGGCCAGCTTGCACCCACAAAGGGAGAAACCTTGCACCAAGCAGCAGTGAAGCCTGTCTCTCCTCTTCCTCTGTTCTGGGTCAATACACTTCAGGGATTATCAGAAATGGCAAATTCATAACTAACAATCGTTTTTCCTCAAGAGGTGGAGGCTGCAGTGTTCAAGGGAGATAACTTAAACCGGAGATGTAATGGGACTTGAATGCCTAATTCCTCTGAAAAGTCCTTGTTTGCACATGTAGGTCTGGAGTCAGTGGAAAGAGGATGATTGTCACGGGCTCCGTGCCCAGTCCTTGCTGAGGAACCCATTAAAGCCCATGTGAAGATGGTGCCTGTCCCTTTGGCAGCCACTTGCCTTCACTGCTCCTCAGTTTTCCATCTTAACGTTCTCCTGACTCCAATGCTCTTCCACCTTTCGCTGTTCGTGCTTCACTGCCTGCTCTGAGCCTCTCCACTTGATCGTACCCACCTTCTTCTCATTCCCAGGCTTTTCTCCAAGCCCTGTTCTCTGCTCCTCTCCTCTCCCTGCTTCTTGGCCTCTTCCTTTCCTTGACTCCTCACCATCTGGTACGTCTCAGATGAATAACTATTCCCGGGTCTTATCCTTTGCCATTTTTCCCCAGATGCTTTCTGCAGACGGGGGAGGCATTGATGGTGCAGGGCTTGGTATGGTGTTGCTTGTGTTTAGCTAAAGCTGTTATTGGCCCCTTGCTGTGACCAGTTGCTTTGTGATGGTACGGGTCACTGGTATGAGGAGGCATGCAGACGACTTCGGGGTTTCACTACTTGCACCACGCGCTGAATGTACAGCCAGGATGAATTGCCGACGTACATTTCTGGATGTAGTATCTGGGCTCATGGTCATTAAAACCCTGTTTGCAGCAGGAAGCTGTATGGAAAATGCTGCCTGCGCTGGTCTTGGGGAGAAACTTGGAACTGAAAAAGTTCTTGCTTCGTCTGACTGTATTTTCTGCTGTCCCATCTCACAATACACCCAGAGGTGCATGAAAATGATTAAAATTCTGATTACTTATATGAACAATGTGGAAAAGAACAGCTTTGGAATTAAAATTCTGAGAGAAATTGAATCCCATAACAGAGTCTGCATTTATATTCAAGATATGCTAATATGCTGTTTCATGAGATATTTGAATTCAATCAGGAAATCACCTAACAATAAAAGCCTAAAAATATATACAGAAGAGAAGGGACGTGAGAAAGCCAGTTGATGGCATTGATAAAGTCTCAGCACAGATCTTGACAAACCTGATTGATAGCTTATTTCTTAGAGATTTTTAAACAATAATCCAGTGCTAGTGTTTATGCCTGTTGGTTTTTTTTTTTTTTGTTAGCTCTTGCTTGGTGTTAGCACAGTGAATGAACACGGTCTTTGGTTTTTTTTTCTTCTTCTCTCCCCTCTTCCCCCCAGCCCTGGCATGATCTTGAAGTTCTGTAGCAATGAGCTGGTCTAGACAAAGCAGTAGGTTTCTAATCTCGTTTATTTTGTTATCTAACTGAATGTAATGGCTAATAGAAAAAGCACGTTATTACTGGCTGATATGCCTAGTTAACAAGAGCAAAGACCAATTCAAGTACAACTCCAGTTCTCATGTTTAGTAACATCACTTGGCTTTTTGATAGGCATGACAGGAGCTTGCTAGTTATTTTGTACCGCAGAGCCATGCGGAATTTGGCGCGGTTACAGGAGGAAATGTTGGGAGCACGATAGGTAGTGGCAGTGCCTGATGGCACACAAGTCGCTGGGGCTCGGTGCCTCGTGCAACTGTCTGAGTCCAGATGTTCAAATATCTGTGGGCAATTAAGCGCGTTGATTGTTGTGCATATTAAGAACTTGCGCGTATTTAAGTGTCAGGGCCTTCGCCATTAGAGAGGTCTCTGCCGTTGAATGACAGCCTCTTGTATAATTTTGCTGGCAGAAGCCGAGTGTCAGCAGCAGAGAAAAGCTGTGCCTTGCCGGATACAAAGATTGTTAATTGGCCGGCCCTATGGGAGATACTGGAGTTTTTTTTTCGCGGAGCTGAAGTACCTCCAGAAGATTTTTCTAAGGCGAAGAATATCACGTAATTGCCTTATGCAATATGCAAAGCCCTTGATTGCAAACAGTCCAACCATTGTTCAGTGAGCTGAGATGCCTCGGGGGTGCTGCGTGCTCTCTGCGGGGAGGGGTGCAGGGGGGATGACTGCTGGGTCACCCTTAAACTGTTTGAGAGCTAGCTACGGTCCATCAGATTTATGAGTTGTTCTTAATAGGGGGGCTGAATAATTGATTTATTCAGGGGGGCCGCCCTCTGCGATGGTGTGGTGAGGGACCGCAGCTCACGCTGCAGTGCTGCAGGTAAGCTCAGCGAAAGCGCGCCATCTCCCCACATGTGACAGTGTGCCACGTTTTAGGAACCTGGAATTTTTCCGGGAAAACTGCTGTTTCCATTTCGGAAGCAAAGGATCTTGTATGCCGAGGCGGTGCTTTTGTGCTGCCCACAGGTACTCTGATTGTGATGCAAATCTCCTTGGGCTTTGAATGCTCCTGTGTTACACTGAACAAAAGAAGTTTGCAAGCTGTACTTACAAAACTATAATAATTTAATTATATCTATTAATTCTCGTATCTGCTCTTTAAACATGCTCATTTACCTTTCACAACTATGTGACATGCCCGGCTTTTTCTGGACTCATTTAGCTACTTTTCATGTGAAATCCTGGTTTGTATAAGAACTACCACATTTTTTGCGAATCTGGAACTATGGATTCATCTTTCTGCCAGCTGAGGTAAGATAAGACCAATCTCCAGCCCTCACCCATAATTAAAAATCATCCAGGTTCAATCTTCCCTAATGACCGTAATGCATCGTGCAGCATCTTCGCACTGATAAATGATTCAGTAACAAGGTTTTGTATTCGTGGTTGCACTTGTGTTGCTTGTTCTTCCTGGTGCTTTCTAGCAACCAGAAGTGTGAACACTGACAAAGTCAAAAGTTTCAGCTCTTTCTTTATTCCTTGCTCTGACACCTCAGAAGCATGAGAAACCTTACAAGGAAAGTCCTTGTGCAGTTTCTGTCCCCCTTGGCTGGATTCCTCTCCCACATTTGAATGTGTCTCTGAATGTGTCTCTCAAACTCCAGGAGGTTTTTTTTTTTTTGGTCTTTAGAAATTTGCATGGCCTGATATTGGCTGGCTTTGTTGGTTGCCATGAAGATTAGGAGAACCTGTGCTGCCTAATACAGGGGTCTGTAGTGGCAATGGGTAGTATTTCAGTCCTGACAGACCACTTATTTCTAATGACTGCTGTGCTTGTGGAAAAGGAGAAAAGAATTTGAAGACATCCATCTGGATACTCCTGGATCCTACAGTCTGTCCTATTTATTAGTCATTCTGAGCTTACATGGCACAATCATAGAATGGTTTAGGTTGGAGGGGACCTTAAAGGTCACCTAGTTCCAACCCCCCTGCCATGGGCAGGGACACCTCCCACTAGACCAGGTTGCTCCAAGCCCCGTCCAACCTGGCCTTGAACACCTCCAGGGATGGGGCAGCCACAGCTTCTCTGGGCAACCTGGGCCAGGGTCTCACCACCCTCACAGTCAAGAATTTCTTCCTGAGATCTCATCTAAATCTCCCCTCTTCCAGTTTGAAACCGTTACCCCAGAAGGACAGTAATATTTCAATACCCAAAAATAAACCCTACCCTGACTAATCTGCTTGAGACCTGGGGAGTTCTTGGCTCCCTGAAGTGTTTGTATTGTGGAGGAATGCAAAGTGTGGGTGTGGTCAGCAGCCCTGGAGGCTGCTTTTGGGAACTAAATTATGAATAAAACACCTTTAGTACTTGAGAGCTTAAAATATGTTGGTGCCAGTGCTCATTTAGGGTATGGATGCGGAGTACGTCACCTTTGTGTGCTGCTGCAGGCGTGAGGGGGGAGAGAAAAGAATTTATTTTCATGCTTTCAGGTCAAGGAGAGACCTTGCTGCTGGTAGCACCTACCCAACTGTGAGAGTCTGCCTTGTAGCTGATGAAGTAGAGCCTAACCTCTTACACCAAACACATGAGGTCTGGAAGTCTCTTATTTTAATTTTGAAGTACTAACACCTCAATTTAAATTGCATATAAATAACCTACGCTCTGCAAATATTCATGGCTGACTTGTCAGAGTATGAAACAATCTTCCTGGCTTGTTTCATTTGCCTTTTTAAAAAAAATTTGATACTTGGTTTCTGGGAAGGTATTAAACAGCTTTTGGATCCTCTGTAATAAATAAATCCAGCCTGGCGCTCTTAATTCTTTGAATAATTGCAGAGAGATTTGAAATTCCTTATGGAATGAGCATTTTCCCAAGACTATACAGACATTACCTAAATTTTAAGCCAATCTAATTTCTTTATCTGGGTTTAACAGTTATCTTAATTCAAGTACCAGATGGAGGTTTCTTCGTAAAAATATAAATCAGATCATGTATTTGGGAAACTATATGAAATCTTGCACATGAGCTTTGCCCGTGCTTTTTCCTCTTTTCCTAAAGAAACAAAGCTCAGGAAGTTGGGTCATTTTCTTCTCCTTCCCCTACACCCAAAGCACTATGAAATACATGGGTCCATTTCACTTAAACTTTAGGAAATGGAAAATTCTGCTGCTCATGAAGCTACCTATTCTCATTATCTCTCCAGCTTGTGGAAATGGGAGAGTATTGATGCTAGCATGATCTTAAACACAGGACTTGTGATGCTAGTACACGGAGGACTTGGATGCTAGTAACTGGAGGACAGTGAAGAGTTACTTTTATTCAGTCTCAGGGCGATCATTCAGACCCAGGTTAATGTGAGTCTGAAGAATTAAAGCATGTATTTTTTTCTTTGCATCATGAGGGTTTTTTTCTATTATTTTTGAAGTGTGGTTCTGCTATGGTTAAAATTTTTGCTCAAGGGTTGAGTAGAGAAAACTCAGGCACGTCAAGTCTTGTCTTTAAATTTGGGGTGCTTCCTGCTGGCTCAAGGATGCTCAGAACTCCAAATTTGAGATACTTGAGAGCAAGGATGTTCTGAAACCTGTGATGTCTCTTTCTGTACCTCCTTCTACTTTTTCTTAGAGTCAATGGAATCCAGTTGTGTTTCTTCTGCACTGAACCAGGAAACCAGCTCCAGGTCTCATCGTGCCCAGCTGGTTTTTTTTGTTCCTCTTTTTGTCCCAGGGCACCCGCTTCTCCATTGTGCTGGACATGCGCTTGCTGGAGCAGTGCCCCTGACACACAGATTATGCTGGACATTCTCAGAGTTGCCAAACGGCATTCAGGCCTGATAGGTTTGCATGGGAGCTGGGAATTTCAAGGGCCTCTGCTATAATGGAACATGACTTTCATCTAATCATGCTGGGTGGTTTTCCTTTGCTGTTAGAGATGCAGGGGAGGAGGAGGGAATGCCACATATGGATGGTGGCTTTTGGGATTCTTCGGTGCTTCAAACTTATGATTAGGGTAATTAACATAAAAAGGACATGTGTGAAGGAGAGAGGTGGATCTGTTGTCTCAGTGGTGTTGGAGGACAAGACTCTGGTTTATAAAGGAAGAGTGGCTCACCCTGCTCCCTCAAGGCCATGGCTCCTTGGATCAGCTGGACCAGGGTTCTGAGAGCAGCTCCTGGATCTCATCTAGAGTCTAGGTTTAGTCACCAAGGTTGTGTGAGTGATCTGCAGACTTGATCTTCCCCTTTGGGATGGCTTGGCCCCTTCTGAAATCTGATTGACTTGATACTTGGTATTATATATCCATAGAAGTAATCTATCGTATCTGCTGCTACATCATTGATAAATTTCTTTCACTAATAAGTTTGTAGTAACCTGTAATAGTATATACTTCGTTGTTGCTATTACTGGTTGTTGCTATGTGATTGGTTGCTACTAACACTAACTGCTGCCATACTATTGATTGGTACTATATTACTAATTGCTGGTAGTAATTTCTAATAGCTTGGTCTATATATTTGCGTTATTAATGATAGGTATATTTGCTAGTGGTGATTTTTTTTGTGATATTTGTGGTAATCTGGAATAAAGTAGAGACATTTAGAGGACAGAAGCCTCTGCCCTTGTGTATTAAGGAACCCACGGCTGACAATCTCTATACTCCCGCAAAGCGAGTAACCCTTTAGGTCATGGCAGGCCCTTCTCTGCAGTTGTGTATGTTGTATAGATGCTGGTATGTCCCTTGCACAGCTTTGGGGCAGGCAGGGTTGGATGGATCAGGGCAGTGTGTACAAAAGACTGGTTCCTGGGCAGTTTGGAGCTGGCCACTCTGGTTTTTGTTGTGGGTTTTTTTCTTTTTTGGTGTGGTGGTTTGTTTGTTTGGTGTTTTGTTTTTTTTTTTTTTTTTTGAGATGAGAAAATGTAAGTACATAGACATGAGTTGTGCTTTCCCATGTAGCTGCAGGCCAGGGAGCAGCACTTAGCCAGCTTTATTTACTACTGCAGACATAAGTTGAAGCTTTAGCTGGGAAATCCTCCCACAAATGCCAGGCGAGATTCATGGGTAGATTTTATTCATGTTCAGCTGCTCTGTCATAACTAAGCCTTTCTGTCAGTGCTTTCCGTCTAGGTTAGCTGGAGCCAATGTGTTGAGCTGTGCATATGGAGACTTGCATGAAATGTAGGCTCTGTGAATTGTAGTTATGAGTCTGAAACAAATGAGTATGGCTTGTTTCCCTGCTATCTTCTACTGCTTTGGTTATTCTCCCAGGATGCACAAGATGCTGTTTCAGATCTGTATTTGAGGCAGGTTTTGAATCACAATCTGTCCTTTTCTGTATGAGTAAACCCTACACGTTAGCTGGTGAAAGATGGTCTCTTTTGCTCAGTTTTGTGAAGCAGAACAGCTATTTACTGAGGCTGTGAAGAAGGATGAGTAGTTTCTAGACTGGGTAAAGGCAATCACCTGGCACAGGATAATGCAGGTCATGGCTCCAGACAGTGTTAAACAAAAGTAATCAGAAGAGGGATTAAGAAATAGTTGAGAATGTTCTCAAAAGACAACCCTAAAAACAATCTTGGAGGAAAGCGGGAAGAGGGTTTGGCTCAAATGTCTTCTGAACTGATCAAGTAGAAAAGGGATTTGAACTGAGGTGGCACTATTAGCCCAGGCAATTCCTCCTGCTGCATTTCTTCTGCTTTTATTGACTATGAAAATGAAATGTTTTATTTAACCTGGAATAAGTTTCTCTCTGCCCCTCAGTGAGTGTCATTGGTTTGACTAACAAACCAAAGAAATCAATTATTCTCACAGCTTTCTGTTCAACATGCTTCACTCTCCTACCAAAATCACTTAAGAGTGTTTAAACTGTGGTGAAAATAGCATGACGTTGTTTGCATTAAAATGTAATGTATGGTAGACAAGTCAGATGAATATTGGGGAAAAAGTATTATTGTTCATGTCTAACAGCTGGTGAATTGTATTATCATTATATGGTTGGTTACTTCTTAAGGGATTCAAAAACCTCATGGCGGAGATCTCTAAAGCAAATGGCTCTCCTCTGACAGCCCAGGACCACAATGTTTAAAGGTCCAGGTGATACCAGAAGCCTTGGAACAGACTGTGCCAATCACAGTAGTCTTCTTGCATAAATTCAACATCACAGCTGTTGCTTTGAGAGGTGTTCACATAACTAGGTGTACTGTTGGGGAAAGACCTGATAAAGATGGAACCCTGGATATAAGGTAAGAAAAAAACCATCATGCCTTCAGGCAGAAGCCCAAAAGGAAGGTGAAGTCCACCCAGTGTGACTTTGTGTAGTCACCTATAGGTGACCGGTATTTGGTTACTCATGTATGCAAGGAGATGGTGGTTTTCAGAGACAATCCTGCCTCTTAGCCCCATGGTATCCAAGCTGCAGGAGCTCAAGTATGTTGATCTATGGTGGACAATGTTATAGTCAAGCTCCATCTCCAGGTTAGCCACACCTTGCTGAAAAGGAGAAACATGTTGAGACAGAGAATAGATGATGGCCACGTATCCCCTGGCATACAGGTCCTTGGTTTGGGGATCCCAAATCAATAACAGGCAGGAATGGAGTGCTAGGAGACCTTGTTATCAAGCACTGGATAACTGGATTTATAAAACGAGTGACTTCTCAGCTTGATGCAGAAGACCTTTGAGGAGGGGAGGTAGTTCTGGTTCACAGTGATGAAAATTATAAATGCTTATGGTCCACGTGCGAAAAAATGCCAGGGGAATGGAAAAGTAGCCTCAGAGGCAAAGTATAAACTGTTCAATTGGACTGTAGAGATTTGCATTGCAATGTTATCATCTTTTGAAGTGTTCTCATTGCAACCAGGGTTGTGCATTGGACCTGTTCCAACATGTATCAGAGATACCCTTTGTCATAATGACCAGAATGCTTTCAAATTCAGTGCCTTGTGGTTATTTCATGTACAAAAATGCCACTTTTTCAAAAAGAGAAGCGGTTAAAAGGGTAAAACACTTGTGGGTGGAATGGATACTTTTTTTAAAGATGCCATGTTAGATATATACAGCAAATGTATGCCATACACTGAAAACGGCTTTAGGAATTGAAAAGTTTGCTTTCTAGGCTTCCTTTGTAGTGAGTGGGAGAGACACAAAAGAGAAACTGGCTGCTCATGGCTTGGATGGGTGTACTCTTCGCTGGGTAAAAAAACTGGCTGGAAGGCTGGGCCCAAAGAGTGGTGGTGAATTGAGTTAAATTCAGCTGGTGGCCAGTCACAAGTGGTGTTCCCCAGGGCTCAGTATTGGGGCTAGTTCTCTTTAATGTCTTTATCAATGACCTGGTGAGGGGATTGAGTGCATCCTCAGTAAGTTCGCAGATGATACCAAGTTAGTCAGGAGTGTTGACCTGCTTGAGAGTAGGATGGCCCTACAGAGGGATCTGGACAGGCTGGATTGATGGGCTGAGGCCAATGGTATGAGGTTCAACAAAGCCAAGTGCCAGGTCCTGCACTTGGGTCACAACAACCCCATGAATGTTACAGGCTTGGGGAAGAGTGGCTGGAAACCTGCCAGTGGCTGGACCTGGGGGTGTTGGTCGACAGCTGGCTGAATATGAGCCAGCAGTGTGCCCAGGTGGCCAAGAAGGCCAACAGTATCCTGGCCTCTATCAGGAACAGTGTGGCCAGCAGGACTCGGAAGTGATCATCCCTCTGTCCTCGGCACTGATGAGGTCCCACCTCAAATACTGTGTTCAGTTTTGGGCCCCTCATTACAAGAAAGACATTGAAGTGCTGGAGCGTGTCCAGAGAAGGGCAAGGAAGCTGGTGAAGGGTCTAGGGAACAAGTCTTGTGAGGAGCGGCTG
>VFFE01006812.1:307884-395459 GCA_008921705.1 Burhinus oedicnemus | reverse complement strand
AAAATCTGTTTTTTAAAGTGTACTTTATCCAGAATGTAATTATTCTTCAGTCATGTATGATCTGTTAGGCTCTATGTAACAGCAACTGGATAAAATACAACATACAGGATTTTGTTAGAGGGCTTGGTGGTTGTTTGTCTCGGTAAAAGTATGCAATTTATTAAAGGACTTATGCTGGGTCAGACCTAGGATCTAAATCTCCTTCCCCTCACAGGCTGAGGGACACAGAAAACCCATGAGAAGTGGGGCAATATAATAACTTCTCCATTAGTGTGTGGGGTTATTTTGAACTGACCTGTCGGACTAGTGCTGGGTGGCAAAAGTATGAAGATTAGCTGCGGTGTAATTTCTAGGCGAGAGAGACACCGGAAACGGGTTTGATCCGTGAAATGTTGAAATACAGAAGCTGACGAGTTGCTCCCTCTCCGTGCTCTGGCCTTAGGAAATAGACCCACTATCAAAGAGGGCTTTAAATTCTCTTGAACTGCTTTCCAAGGAGACAGAGGCATAACGCAAGTTAACATCTCTTGCTTTCACCAGCACGTTACAGCCTTTGGAGCCTGGGCTGTAACTTCCAAGTCCTAGAAGCTGCCTGCCTGCCGCTGCACTTGTGTATTTCATTGAACGTGCTCTTAGCGCACAGCAAAACCCATGACGAGATGCTGTTAGGAATCCGACGCGCTCTTTGTTAGAATCATTTTCTTGGAAAATATTGTTCCGCCAGATTCAAAGCTTTTAGAGAAACCTTCCAGCTCCAATGAAATTTTAGTAAAATTAACAAGAAATAGAGGGGAATTTTTGCTTTCTTACACTTGATATCCAGTTATGTAGAAAAATTAGTACAAGGGGAAAAAGCTGACATTTTCTATTTTGTCACGTTATCCCACGTTATTCAATAAACTTACTTCGTGGGAATGTTCAGCATGATGGATGCTCTTGCCTCTGATGGTGATTGCGAAGCGGAGGGTGATGCACAGCCAATGGAAACCTGCTTGCTTTGCCTGAGGTCACAGGTCTATGGTGGAGTTTGGAAGATTTTTACTCTTGGGTTAAGTGAGTTGCTAATAACAAAGCATTTCACAGGCGGCAAGGAGTTTGGAGAAAGTAATAAACTTCCTGTAATTCTGACAGAGTATCATCGCTTTTGGATTCACAGAATATAGACGCAGGTATCTTGTAATCTGAACTTTGTAGATGACAGGCTTAATTGCCTCTCTCTGTATTAACTGCAATAAAATCAACCCTATCTTCATCACATCTTATGCCCTCAATCTTCCCTTAGTTAAGAGGCCTTTGGTCCCACTCTCTAAAGCAAGTTTTCCTAATTTTCATAATCCTGTAGTCATCCTTGTGACTCTCCTCTGACCTCTCTGCTTTTTCAGTATCTTCCTGGTGTTCCAGCTGTTAGAGTTCCAGCTGTGCCTGCTGCAGAGGGTAGTTGGTCTCTCTGTTCCTGCCCTCCATGTCTTTCACCAGCACTCTCTTCCTAGACCCAGTGTCATCCTGGGAGGTTGTCCTGGTTTGAGTGATACAGGAATAATTTCTCTTCTAATGCTTGGGAAAACTGCACTTTTACAAGACTCTAGTGGCTGAATAGGTGAAAATATTTACTTTACAGCCAGCAATGGTGGGTGGGTTTCAAGGTCTCAGTGTTTTCAAGCTCGCCAGGTGCAGGGATGAGGAGGAGCAAGACCCGGGCACTTGACCCAAGCTGGTCAACTGGATTATTTCAGACCATGAATGGCACAGTCAATAGAAATTAGAAAGTTTTCTGAGGAGTTTTTTCCCTTCTATGATGGCTGTGATCCAGAGAAGTCCTTGCCCTGGTGCCGGAGCCCTGAGCCCTTCCCTTCCTCCCGAAGCCGTAGCGCTTGCAGTGTCCCACATTGGCTGTCTCCTGCTGGGAGTGCACGGCTTCCTACGGATAGAATGGGCTGAGTATAATTCTTGGGTATTTTATATTGGTATCAGAATCAATATGGGTTCTTTAGTATTATTAATGTTAATTATGTAGTCTTATTCTGTTAAATCTGTTTATATTTCAATCCCCGAGTTTCCTTGTTTTCTTCCCAATTTCCCCTTCCTGGCCCCTGGGGAGGGGTTATCAGGTGAGAGAATAATTGTCTAAATGACAATAAGTTGTTGTGGATTCCTCAAACCATAACAGAGGTCATGACTAGTGGGCTGAGAAGACTTCAGTCTCCAGGTGGATACTGGTTGGTTTTTTTACAATGCACATCCTGGCTCCTGACAATAGGAGCCATGTTCTTTGTTCGTATTTGCATGATTTTGTGCTGAACAGTCATGACGTTACCTCCATCCCTCATTACCAAGCAAACCGGGCTGGCATGAAGCTGTACACCTGCCCAGTGCGGTAAACATATGGGAAACTGCCTAAGCTCCCTATGGAAGTGCTGTGACTGCTTCTGAGCATCAACCCAGTGGCAGCTTCCCTCTGGCCATCTCACTCCTCGTTGCTCCAGGATCTGCTAAGAACCAACATGAGCAGGTCCAGAGAGCTGCTGTCTTAGCCCAAGACCTGCTGGAGCACTTGGTAGGGGACTTTAGTTGTCTTCCTACTTTCTGGGTTTAGGGTGCTTCAGGGGTGATATCACCGCCTTGGGGTTACTCCTGCTCCCTGCCTCTATTGCTAGAAGGACTTCACAAAGGCTTGCGTGGTGCTCTGACCCCGTGTTGGCAGAGGTTGTTGTCCACCTCCTGCAGCAAAGAAACATGCAGAGCTGCGTGAAAAAAAGTGAACTAATACGACTTTAGGAATAATATAATTGTAGGATTAGAGGTTAGAGCCCGCACTGCTGGGGAACGGGTAATATTTGAAGGCTCATTACCCTGCCATTTTAGGAAGGAAATCTTGGGTCTTTGGTACAGCGAGGAATGTTATTCCCAGACACCTACTCCATTCCCTCTATTTCTGTTGTTTTCTCTTGAGTCCTGGTGTGCTGTGTTTCAGTGTTCTTTGGTTTTTTTGGTAACGGAAATTTAGATGCCAGCAATTTTATTTGTCTGTATCACATTATACTTTTGCATTTGTGGAAAACAAAGGGCAGATCTGTCTGTGTGTTTATCAGGTGCAACCAAACAGATTTTTGTAAAGGATCTGGAACTTGTGTCCCTCGAGCTTGTCCATTAACCTGCTCACCAACAATAAACGTCTCTGTCATGGAGCTGGTCAGGTGTAAACTAATAGTAGAAATTCAAGTACCTTTGGCAGGGTAGCTCCACAGAGACTGGTACAGTACAGCAGAAGGCATTAAAATGCTAGTTTATACCAGATGAAGATACGTGCTATTAGCTATGGCTTCTGCTTACTGCAGGCATCATTATATGGTGTTCTTTGCATTTATTTCTGAGTGGGCCATATACTTTGTTTTTGGGGAATGAAAGCATGGAGTCAAAGATATTAAAGCAGAGCATGAGAAGATATGGGGAGGAAAAACTCTTGATGGATGGGGGAAAAGATGACATCTGCAGATGAACCTTTCATTAAAATGAAACAATCTGTGCAACCCATTTTTTTTTTTCTCTAGATCTTTTTCCAGCCTGGCTTAACTTGCAGTTCTCATAAAACTGGAGATGGGCAATTTGGTTTATTGGTGATTCAAATGATAGCAGAACAGGGCTGTGTTTGCCAGTCCACAAACTTCACAGACATTAGGTTGTTCCCAGCAATACCAATCTGCTGTATTATTTCTGCTGGAGAGTCACTATGAAAAAAGCAGCAGCTGCTCACTGAAAATAAAGAACTTCTCTCGATACTGTAAGCAAAAAGCTGCCTTTTAATCATTAAATGCTTCATACTTTTAACAAGGCAACATGTCTTCCTGACAAAAGTGCTATATTATCATTGTCACTCTACTACCTCCAGTGTTGAAGTCTTCTCCCTTGTACTGGTTTTCTGTGCAGGTGACTCCTTTGACTTCAATAATGATAACCTTTAAGTAATTAAAATATAGTTAGAGCCTACTTATACTATATCCTAGTGCACTACAGCATCAACGCCTCCTCATGGAACATGCCCTCAATGTGCTTTCCTATAAATCCACTTTTTGGCAAAAAAAAAAAATTTTAAAAATCTGCATTGAGATCTCTGAATGATTAATTCACTATTTAAGAAGAAATGTGCAAACTGTAGAGGTTCTACCTAGATGAGTTTATTAATACAGGTAGCAAAACCTTCCTGATGAAATCCATGGAGAATATACTGCATGTGGGTTCTTTGATTCACCAAGAGAGAACGCATCTTGGAGTTAGGAACCTTGCAGGCATGATGTGAAAACCCAAACAAGTATGCTTCACAAATGGTGGTAGCTTGTAGGGCTGATGCTGGGGACTGTGTCTCTGCACAGAGGTTAGGGTGGGGCATGAAACAAGGTTTGGTTATAGAATCATAGAATGGTTTAGGTTGGAAGGGACCTTAAAGATCATCCAGTTCCAACCCCCCTGCCATGGGCAGGGACACCTCCCAGTACCAGGTTGCTCCAAGCCCCGTCCAACCTGACCTTGAACACCTCCAGGGATGGGGCAGCTGCAGCTTCTCTGGGAAACCTGGGCCAGTGTCTCACCACCCTTAGAGTGACAAATTTCTTCCTGAGGTCTAATCTAAATCTCCCGTCTTCCAGTCTGAAGCCATTATCCCCCGTCCTATCACTACATGCCCTTGTAAAAAGTCCCTTTCCAGCTTTCTTGTAGGTCCCTTTCAGATACTAGAAGGTTGCTATAAGGTCTCCCCGGAGCCTTCTCTTCTCCAGGCTGAGCAACCCCAACCCTCTCAGCTTGGTTGTGTTGGTTTCCTCCACTAAAAAGCTTGTAGGTCTACTCTCAGGCAGTGATGCTGCATATACTTTATCTCCCTAATTTGCTCTTGGAATCCCTATGCCTTGATCATCCTGTGGGCACACGTGCTGCTTTACTGCTGGGTGGTTTTTTGAGGTGTGATTCAACCCAGGTGTTATCCTGGGCGCTAGGAGCACCAAGACAGCAGGAGCACCAAGCTCCACCTTGTCCCTCCAGTCCTCTGCCACCACTCCACCACACTTGGATTATTGTAGGGCTCCCCATGTTTGCATCTTGCAACCTTGTCTCAGGCTTTTAAAACCCCATCGTGGTGGTCTGCAGTACAGCCCGCACTTGGCATTACAACGAAATAATTACAAAAGCGTTGTAATTTCGCACACCATGGGGGGTGCTACACGGCATCCAGGTAAGGGCTGCGCATTGCTCCAGAGAGGTCCAGCTCCGAGCTGCGCTGATGTAAATCGCCACAACACCTAGCGTGGCACCGGGGATTGCTTCCAAGGGCAGCTGCCTTTAGCAATGTAGACACAGCCGTTGTTAGATGGCCCCGGATTATAAACCTTTATTTTTCCTATTGCAACTGGAAACTGTCTGACGCACCATGTTAGGTTATATCATCTTGTGCTCTGCACAAAGCAATTATGGATACAGCCTCTTGTCTCTGCAGCTGAATAAGCTAGGGTTTCTAATAGTTCTGGGCAAATGAAAGGAACAGCCTTCTTTTAGAGGAAAACGTCTCAAGAAATATGTGCCCTGCATGTGCGCGGAGCTGCAGTAACGTACTCGTTAGCCTAAAGCTTTCCATGGGGATTTAGCAGATATCAAACCACTCAGCTTCGCAGCTCTGCCAAACTGTCAGAAAATGCCCATTTGTTGCAACTGAAACTTCATGAAGAGATGCAATTTTTTTGGGGGGGGAGGGGGGAAATTTAATGGGAAAAGTTTTCCTGCTCAGAGGTGGGGATTTTGAGCAGGCTAATAGCTTTAATAAGGCAGTTGAGTAAAGTGAGGTTCAGGCTTGGTGGTGTTGGATCCCACAGCCAGAATTTCATCGGCTCCTGTTGTGCTGTTGTGCGCGTCCTGCCATGCTCTCTCAGTGCACACTTCATTATCTTGAGGTTATGATGTCTTAATGGAAATCACTTTCTAGTTGTTTATTTGTTGGCTCTCATGACAACTTTTCCATTATTTTCCTTAGGGTTGGCAGCAGACATCTTAGCCTGCAGCTTCCTGGACCCCCACTTGCCACCGCTGCGTGTAGACACGTCGGTCCCTTGAATGGCACTGGTGTATCAAGGTGTGTTAAAAATGTACGGTAATGCCTTGTAATTCTGCCAGGTGGCTGAAACAGCAGGAAGGCTTCCCCGAGAGCAAATATGGGTTGTTCATCCTGCTCAGCATCAAGTAAAACGTGATGTTAGGAGCTTGGTTTGCTACCTGTGGGTCTCCGCTTGCCCCAAGCTCTCGTGCTTTGGTTGGGCTTTGCTGCTTAGAGAAGGACTTTCATGTGATGCTTCCTGGGGCAAGCTCCTTTGTTTTGTTCTCGTCCCTCAGAGATTTGCAGTCCCTTTTAATAACCATCTGTGATGGATGGTGCAACAAAAGAAGCCTCGTTAAATCCTTAAAAAAATTAACGTGTAAGCGGTTTTCCCAAGGAGGGCAAAAAGAAAGGAAAGAAATATATGATAGGCAAGACATGAAAACAAATGGCCAGCAATTACTGATTCGCTTGTTATTCTCTGCAATCATGAATCCAGAGGGTATGAACATGCTTTTAAATAGGATATCTGGTCCAGGAAATCTCTTCCAAATCCCTCCTGATTACAGGTTGTGATGGTGACTGATGATTCTGAATGGAGATGCCAATTTCTGCAAGTCTGCGACTGGTTGTTCAGGTTCCCTGCAATAACCAAGAGACACATGTGAGAGATTTACTGCTGCTTCTTTCTTTCTTTTTTTTTTTTCCTCCTTTTTTTTTTTTATTTTTTAAAGATTTGATTATTGTGAGGTTACCAAGGGTTTCAGAGAGAAAATGTGAACTGTTATTTCCAAAGTAAATACTGCCAGCCACCCATGCGCATGCAGTGCATCCTTACCTGCAGGCAGCTGCTTATTCAGTTCACATATTTGCTTATTTATTATTTTCACAAAACCTGAGAGGTTTTTGACCCCGGGTTAACACTTCCAATTTGCCAGTGCATCAACACGTGTTAAAACGCACGGGGAAAAAATGGAAAGAACAGTGTTTTTGGGGGCTAATTAAGTGTGCCTTTCTCTTGTCGTTCTTGGTCATGGATTTGCATGTTGGCTGTGCCTTGAGCTCATAACTGATACACGTGCTGCCCTGGGCTGGGTGCAGCAAAAATAATTCCTATGCTAAAACATGGAAATCCAGGGGAGGTGGTGTGCTGGGCAATGCCATCTGTCCTGGAAGGATTTTGGTGGCTTCCTAGCATATTTTTACCCCCCTCGTCTCCCCTTGTGGGACCCGTGAGAGCAGCCTGACTCGGTGCAATGGGGACGGACAAGCCTGGAGCTGGCAACAAGGGCGAGAGCCAAGGGAGATTGCTGAGTGGGGAAGGGACTTCAACTTCCCCAGTGCCTGATTAAGATCCCTCCCACGCTATTAATTTACTGGGTACCTTTTCTGGTCTCCTGTTTGTGGAGACATTTATGGCTTCTTTAGTGTTCCTGTGGATATCTAGCAGCTAGGGAGTTTTTTTGTTTTAATTTCAGCGAGTCTTTGTGAATCAAAGCCAGTCCATTTCATCCTTCACGTCACACAAGCTCTGGGGGAAAAACACTGACCTTGTCCCGCGGTTTGCTGTGATACCCTTAAGCAGATTCTTCCATGGATCAGTCTGCTTTTCCGCACTGATGGCAGTAAAAATGGCGGTGCCACGTCCGTGCAGACAGGTAGGCAGCCAGCTTCTGCTGACACTGTTTGGGGGTTAGTCCAGATAGTTTTGTAGCACTAGGCCAGAAGGCCTCACAGGTCCCCCAGGTAGTCTTCAAAAGAGGCAGGGAAAGACTTTGAGATTCCAGGAGTGAAAGGTTTTTGAGGAGCAAGTGGTGATAGTCACTGAGGGTCAGAGAAGGCCGAGAACCGTGCCCCAAGATAGCTTGGTGCTGCGTCAGCATCGCCTGGTCAGGGTCGTTGGAAAGTCTGTGAAAGGAGAGCAGAAGGTAGCACAGCTTCAAAATCCTCCTTGCTTACTAACGCAATGCAGATGGGCAACATTTCGACGTGCTCTTATGCCACGGTGTTATGATGCTTGTGGAAGCTGGCCAGCTCACCGTCAGGGAAGAGCAAACCACTGGTGGGAACACGGGTAGGGTCTGCACAAGGGTTTGAATTTAAAGTTATATATAAATTTAATTACAATTCTCTGAAGCAGCCTGAGCTCTTTATTTGCTCAGCCCTTGTCATCTGGCATTTAGCAATGCCGGTAAAACGCCGTGCTGTAGGGATGTGGTGCCCACGTTAGCACTTGGTGCGTTATCAATCTGAGCCTGCCAAAATGACACGTCTTTATTTGAGGCTGCTTCTGCAGTCTCTCCCAATGAAGTAATCGCAGCTCTTCTAATATAGTCATTTGATGCTGTGATACCATTTCTACAAGTGCAGAAAGGCAATACTTCAAGAAAAAATATAAAATGAGTGTGGTTCCCTCGTGTTCAGACTACATGAAGGTATATCTGCTATTTAATTTATTGAGTACTCAAGGGCACCTGGCAGGATAGATGTTCCAGTCCCAGCCTATCTGAAATAACAAGCCAGGAGAAGTCCCTGCTACTGATATGAAGTGTCAGGAAAGAAGAAAAGCCTGCAGGAAAGAGAGCATTACTGAATTTAGGCAACGTGCCAGAGTTCAACCCTACAGAGAATCTTCATTTGATTTTTAATCAACCACTCTCGCAGCAAGTTAGGAAGGAGGATTTCAGAGGAGCCTGAACCCTGATGCTTGCACTGGACAGGAGGGCAGGGCTGCCATCAAAGAGAATCTGCGCGTACACCTTGGGGCTTAAAGCAAAATATATGATCAGCATCACCTTCCTCTTCAGCATGGAGAGGCCAAGAAGTCAAAGCAGGAGGAGGATGTTTAGCACCGCTCTGGAGCTCAAAGCCCACTGATTTGCATGAAAGCAAAAATAATCTGTACAAGAGAAGAACATGGGCTGACAGCTTATGGCAGAAAATCAGGTAGGTGTGATTGCTAAGTCAGGCTGAGCTCCTTTAAGATGAGCTCCTCAACGGAAGCCATCTGGAAAGGAGCATGAGACAAAGAGGGATGGGGCCAACAGGCTGCAGTTCCAGCAAGAGCACATCTTCTTGAAGCTGCCAAAGTGCCAAGTTGCAGAGGAAGCTTAGAGTGAAACGCAAGGTGAAATTATGTCTTGCAGATGGCAGAGAAAGATGGACAATATCCAGAGTCTGATCTGGTTGCTACGCTCTAATGGTCACAGGAGAAGGTGAAAAGTTACAAGCGGTGCAGTAAAAGAAGAAGAGGATGTATAAGGAGATGGAGCATTTTCAAACAGTTGGCTAACCCTAAACATTTTATCAGCTATGCGTTAAGGCTAACCACTGGTGGCAAGTGGCAGTAAGCTGCTCGTTCAGCGATGGATCATAGGTCCTTATTTAGAGACATTTTAGGAGGGACAGCAGAGTTATAACTAAGATGACAGCCCTGGGGTGCTCTCGCTTTGAGTGGCGAGAACTAGCTGAAACGAAAGCAGCAAAGTGTCTGGCTCCTTTCTCTCCTGGAAGGTGATGGTTGGGTGAAGGCTTTGTACCACCCCATCACATCAGGAACTAGGGCACCTTTTTTTTTTCCCTTTCCCCTCAAGGCCTTTGAATGTTTTTTTGGTTTTATACCTGGCAATAACAGCAGCTGCCATTCATCTGAGCTACACTTGCAACGTGATTTAAGGGAAACATCAGGAGGCTGTTTTGGGATTGGAGGTAACGCAGGCTCAAGTGAGGAGTATGTCTGAACCTGGCATCCTCACGTGTTTTTTTTAAACAGGGCTTTGCCAGCTTTGGCCCTTATCTTCTGGCCTAATCCCAGTAACGTTATGTTCCAAAATTGCCCCTGGACTCATCTTTTGGTCTTCTACATCATTCTGTCCTTCATTGCTCCTTTCCTTTGCCTCACCTCCAGACCCCCCAGCTCTGTAATACTAAACACCAACTCTTTTGGGAACATCTCGCCTTTTCAGTATAAGTGCTTATGAACTGGAAGGTGTGAACTTGAGTTACGATGGATTTGATGGCTTGTAATATTTTCTTATTCTTTTCCATTTCTTCTCTTCTTTCTACACCAACAATTTTTTGCTTTCTCTCATGTTATCTTTCATGCTGATTGGGGGGAAAAGGTGGCAAGTGATTTGGGCCATGAATATGTCCAAGTATTATTGGTTGCTCCATGTTGAATTCAAAATTTAATGTGCAAACTCAGATTCTCCCTTGGTAAGCTGAAATCAAGCACTGAGGAGAAAGTTTAGGAATTTTATTTTCTAAGTAAAATACAAAACTAAGTAAATGCTCAGGATATCGTTGGGACTCAGCATCTGACCCAGTTTTGTGACCTTCAAGAGGATGGCTGCCTCAACTTCAAGCTGAAGGTTTGAGAAGGAAACTTCATAAAACTGCTGGTGACCATCCTCTTGTTTGCACATTTCAGTTCACTTCTGTACCTTTCTAAGACTTTTCTTAGAAAAGACTTTAACAAAGGTCGCTTGTTTTCCTACGATGAGTATGTGTGGAAGCGCACAGCGTGGGACAGATCTAGCTCAGCTCTCCAGGGGCTTGTTTAGGACATGTCAGACAACTAAATTCACAGCTGGAGTTTGCATTGAACAGGAAAGTCCCATGTTGGCATGGAAATATTCTGTCCTGGTTTTCACCTCAAAGACAAGCACAAGCCAGATCTGCTGTGTTCTTCACTCTTTACTCCTCCAGCCTTTCCCTCCCTGGTACTGCTGTTTTCAAACGAGTACTTTGATTTCCTTTTCATCCTTTCACTGCCTGTATCAGATGTTTGGTTTCCTTGGGTTGTCAGTGGTCTAAGAAATTACTATATCCGATGAATGATTATCAAGATATCGGAAAGTGATCTGCTGTGCAGAGTACAATGGCAGAAGGATGTTTTTCTAAGTACCAGCAGGCAGCTGCTGGGGTAGGCAGTAAATAGTTGGTGGTCCAACCTGATGGGTCCACTGAGGATGAAGCAGCGTGGCTTCCCAAGTGGGATTGCTAAGGGGCACCGGAAGGACGGTAGGACCGGGAGCTGGCTTTGCCGCTGCTGCAAGGCAGAGCTACACGTGTCTTGCTGTGGGCACCCAAGGGCTCACTAATGGGCAACCAGCAGCATGGGAGCTCTTCTTTCCTTGCTTGAAAAGGGGAGCAGGGAGACTGAAAATGGAAGGAAAAGTGAATCAATCTGACTGCAGCAGAGCTCTGGAATGATTAATGAATAATGAATATGACCTGGTTAGAGGGTTGTTTCCTGCATGAATGCATGGATTTAGCTTAACAGGGAGCTGTAGGGGGAAAACCCTGAACAATCAGGAAGGCAAAATAATGACTGAGAAAATTTCTGTCTTCATTAAAACTTGAAGCTTGTTAAGAGACGATGTCAGGACAAGAAAATTTGCAGGCCCAGTTAATTTGACAAGAGTGGAGGATGTTGCATAGAAGAGAGGGAGCAGCAAACTCTGGCATCCTTTTTTCCACTGTGGGACCTCCTGAAGGAGCCACTGGCACGCACAGCACCCTGCACAAGGGGGGACCACAGACTGGGACCTTGCAGCGTGTTTGTAGGAGTCTTTTATGTTCATCTGATCTACACACATCTGACAGATGTTTGGATGAGGTTTCCTTAGGAAACTGGCTGGGGTCGCTCCTCTGGGATGGCTGGATTTGCAAAACTGGCAGGATTTGGGAAAATCTGGATGCATGAAAGACTTGAGAGAAATTTCAGCTCAGAAGGGGTAAAGACTTGAGGCCTGCCACCTCCTGGGGAATGTTTAAAAAGGATGGGAGAGGGTCAGAAATGGAGCTGAGTCTGGGAAGAAACTTTATTTTGCTTTAACTCTTTCTCACTGGGAGAGGAAGGATAAGAAAATTAGAGAATAAACAAGAGATTCAGACATGAAAATTTAGATACTGTTGGGAGTAGATTATGCGGGAGGACACTATAGGGACATAATTATCTCAGATACCTAATTAATGAGATGGGATGGTCTGTGCAGGCCTGCAGCTCTCTTGGTAGAGGAAGGAAAGGCTTGGAGGAAGGGAAGGGGAGACTCTGCTCCTTGGAGGAAAGGGGAATTTCTGTGCAGTGGCATTGCTTCGGTGTAGGTAGGGCCTGTGGGTATTTTGAGTGGTGGGTGGGAATTAGCAGACTTGGGAAGGGCAAGTGGTTGGGGAAAGTTTTGTGGGTAAATCCCCCACGTTAATACGAGAAGGGGTTGGTGGGCTTGAGGCAGGGCTGGTGGCCGGGTGTGCTGAGACACATGGAGGGACGGGAGGGCACCGCCTGGGAGGTAGGTGGTGGTGGCCTAAGCACAGGTGACTCCTGACCCTCTACTTCTGGGTCAGCTCAAATGTGTCCAGCAGATAGAGACAGGCTGGAGTATTGCAATGGCGCCTCCTGCTCTCAAAAATCTGCATGGCTTGTTTTTCTGTAGTTACACCTCCCACTTCCATCAACTGACTCCAGCAAGTGCCTTTCCTTCTCTTCAGATCTGGCCCCCCTCTTTTTTGGGGGAGGGGGCCATTAATAAGTAATTTGTTGCAAGATGAAGAGATGTAGGTTGTGGAAGGAACTGCATGCTTTGTGGTTTTTTTTGTGACTGTCTAACGGTGTGGTGTCTTTCAAAGCAAAGCTGGAGTCTTTATTTGTGTTAGATTAGTTGTGATGATTAAGGCTTTTTGCTTGAGTACCTTTCTGGTGAACCTTTGTGATTAAAGTGAAAATCATTAACTGGGGCTTTGCGAGGCTTTTCTAAGATTTCAGAAGCCCTGACTATATTGGGGAGGGGAAAAAGAAAGAAAATGCCCTAGCTTGTCTTTCCCGCTGCACTAACAAGCATCTACAAACACAAAAGTGTAAAACAGGCAGCGCACAGCTATTGCAGCTCTAAGTAAGAGTCGGCAGATGTGCAATTAAATTAGAGTTTAACAAGTCGTTGTGTGTCAGCAGAGCCTCGGTTGCTGCCTGTGCGTGAACGTTAAGCTCGCAGCGGAGAGAGGAAATTTCCCGTGGTGTAAATTGCACCGAGCAAGAATTCCACTACGTGAAATTACCTGGCTTTCTCGTGATCCGAGGGGATGCACACAGGTGGCTTTAATGGCTCAGGTGCTGGGTGGCAGCTCACTGGGCTGCCGTAACTTGGCAATGTTTCATCTCCCCCTGAAACAGGAGGAGCTTTGGAGTCCGGGGGGTTTCTGATCTATATGCAGGTCACCATATATAAAACTTTGTTTGGGCTTGCAGGGCTGTGAAGCAGAGCAATGTACTTGAGTTTGCTGGATATAATGCAACTTCAGGGCCATCAGTGCTCAACTTCATGTGCTCCTGCTGGGTGTCATGGCTGCTGCCCCATGTCCTGATCTGCATGGGCAGCTGGGTTACAGGACGTGGGCTCAGGAGGCAGTGCCATGCAGTGTCCTTGTGCATCTATTGGTGGGGTTTAGACCCTCAAATGGTTGGGGCGAATCCAGATCCCCCTACACTGGGTGCTGCTGCTTGCACTGACCTGCAGGTGGTTTTGTCAGTGGTGCCCAGTGACAGGACAAGAGGTAACGGGCACAAACTTGACCATAGGAAGTTCCTTCTCAACACGAGGAGGAACTTCTTTCCTTTGAGGGTGGCAGAGCACTGGAACAGGCTGCCCAGAGAGGTGGTGGAGTCTCTGACTCTGGAGACATTCCAAACCCACCTGGACGCCATCCTGTGCAACCTGCTCTAGGTGACCCTGCTCTGGCAGGGGGGTTGGACTAGGTGATCTCCAGAGGTCCCTTCCAACCCCTGTGATTCTGTGAGAACGAGGTGGGAGCAGCTCTCCATCCCTCTGCAGACGGAGGTGGCCTCTCTCCCGGTGTCGCTGCTGGGCACCTTGCCCACGTGCTGATGTCCCCAGCCCAGCTGGCCCCTCTTTGCCTTCTCCCTCGCAAGCGGTGAAACGATATGGTAATTGTCCCTGTGTTCGAAAGGCTGAAGCGCAGATGTTGTTGTTGCTACGAAATCAGTTTGTTGATGGAAAAACGAGTGTGTGGCTGCATGTTGTGACTAGGGCTGGTAATAGCGTGTGATTATTTCTTGCAACATCAACAGAAGGGCTTAATGAAAGAGCCTGCAAAATGCCTGCTAAAACGTTTGGTGCAAGAAGGCGGCAGCAGTTAGGATCTGTAGTAGCTTTGACAGGGAGGTTGAAGACAGTATTGTAACAGAAAGAACTGCAATGGCAATAAGGATGTTGCTGTCCTGCCCACGAGGGAAAATTAATTTCTCTGAGGTTGTGTGAAGGGGACTTTATTGCATTTCCATCTGCCTTGCCAGCAGACTTTGGGGTTTGCTATGGCGCATCACGCACGCTTTGTCTGCTCCCTGCTCACACCTACCAGCCCATCAGTTTGGGGCATTTTTGTATATCCAGCCATTTGGGTCTTTGGGCATTCCATCAACAGTCCAGAAAGATGTAGAAAAGTGTGAGTCTAAGCAGTGCCCAAATGAGATTTAACGTGTGGTATCCAGGCTTCTGTCTATCATGCCGAAGGTGGGTTTAAAGCCAGCAGAGACCATGTTGTGAACTCTGTAACCATGAGTTTGGTTTCACTTTAAGTTTCTTGATACTGAGAATATGCTACTGCATCTGGACTTCACTTCCTTGGACACCGGCTGGTGATTCTCCCTCATGCCCAGGAACACAAACTGCCCATTTAATTAGAGACTTGGACCATGGATTATTTTTTTTTTCTTTCTTTTTATTTTCTTTGCTGCACGGTTTGTTTCTACAGTTTTAAAATGTGTTCACCAGTTAAACTTAATCGCTAGTGAAACCTCCATTCAGATAACAAAAGACTGCAAAAGTATCTTTCTCATTTGTCTTGATGAGCTGGAGAAGAGGTGCAGACCGGCTGCGGCAGAGGAAGATAATGAGGGATGGGTAATTCCTTGCTGCTGTTGTGATTACTCAGCTGCTCAGTTTAAACCAGCCCTCAGTCAGCCCAGGGCAGGATGCTCATCGGTGGTGGCTGGGGATGGAGATGTTGACAAATGGCTTGTGGAAACGTCTAACCTTGTCAAGTCTCCTTTGTCTTCGCACTGCCTGTTTTGATGGGGGCACCTTTAAAGCTCCACTGCTGGCCCTGCTCTGAGACGTACTGCGTAGACGATTGCGCCAAGCACAATGGCTCCTCTCTCGTCGCATGCGACTGTTTTTCCTCTGTACCTGTGCAATGGCAACTTGTCTTCGCGCCTACGACTCTAACAACAGCCCACAAAAAGCCGGTGTGGGGGGCTGTCAAACGGCGCTGTGCACCAGTCCGCGCTGTTGCGTTGCTGCTGGTGGGCTGGTCTTGGCTCTACTGATGTCGTCCCTCCCGGCTGACATCAGAAACGAAAAGAGAGGCTCTCCAGGGGGACACAGCCAGGGAGTGACTCATCCCCTCTTATATATAGGTCCTTGCAAGATGCCTGCAGGGAGTGACTCATTTCACTTCTCCAAACCAGACGTCAAACTTCCCCGTGGCTAGAAATAGAGGAGCTGGGCTTTGCTCTCTCTAATGCCAGGAAAGCCACAGGTATGGGGTGGATATTAGTTAGTGAAGGTGAAGGCTTTATAGCCTACCAGCTGCTTTTCTCAATTTATTTTGGAGACAAAATGCTGGGTCTCCAGGGCAGGAGGCAGAGCCCAATGTGTCAGCTCCGAGCTGCTCAATGGGGGCATCTGAGCCATGTGTTGTGCTGACGCGAGGAGGAAGATTGCACCGTCTTGTTTCTTCCCTCCTTTGGTGTCCCTACACGCTTTTACCCTGTCCCAGGTGGATTTGACCGTGATAGGACTGGCCCAGCTCATCTGGTGATTGTGCAATGTAGAATAATTAGATAATAAGAGGCCACACAGTTCAGGAGATCTTGGATGCTGTCCCTCAGACCCAAGTGAGACTGGTGGTAAAGGAAAAAGCAGTATTTTGCTCGGTGCATTTTAGTTCTAGTGGCCATTGCCATGTTTTAAGAAAGCGAATCTTTAAGAAAAAAGCAAATTCATTGAATTTAATGCAAAGGAGGTTATTGTTTTAGGGAGGAGGAATTTGCACTGAGGAAAGCAAATGGCAGAACTTGTAACTTTTGGGCTCTCTTAAAAGTAGAAAACGTTCTGTGTTCCCTGCTGATGCTAGCTCCTTAAAATCCAAAGAAAATAGTCTTGTTTTTCTCAGGCTGCCTTATTGTGGTTGGGCTGCAAGTTGGACTGCTGTTGCAATTCGTCCTATGGAAACACCAGAGGAAAGTTTCCCTTTGCTGACATGTTGCCTTGTGTTTTTGGTTTTGCTCAGACAAGCTGCAAATTCAGCTTTTTGCTTGGTTTAGATGGGTCTTAGACTTGAGTTGAATTTGGCCTGGAGTCATAATGGGATGTAAAACTGGGGATTAACTCCCACCAACTTTGACTTTAGCACAACCTGAACATTTAAGTATGATGCAGGAAACGTCTTTGTCTGCAGAAACATTTCAAGAGGCTTGTGCGAAGCTGAAATGTGACCTCTGCTCAAAAATGCAACTCTCTTAAATAAGACTTCTAGTTCCATGTTTCTCCAAATGACGCAGATTTACATGCCTACACCCCTATGTGCAACAAAGCAATTGTATGCCCAAACTAGATAGTAAAATATCTAAATTGTGTGACTGTCCTGCCAGTGCCTTTGTAAGGCCATATTGAGATTAGCAGGAAATCTAGAGGCAAATATAACTTTTTTCCCCTTACAAAACCTGCATGCAATTCCAGTCCCTGTGCTGTGAGCAGGCAATGAGAAGGTACAAAGCAAAGTCCACTTCAGTCACAACTTATACGCTTTCCATAAAGTTACAGGTACTTTCCCCTTCCCTTTTAATAGGAATTATGTTTTCTGGCTCTGGTGCAGGATGCGTGCTCCATTCGTCAAGCTGCAGAAGAAATCCAGAACTTCACGTAATGAATTGCCACTCAGCTTGCCAGCTGGCAGAAGTATTCAAGGCAGTAGCTGTGCTGAAAGCAGTTATTCTCTGAATTTTCAGGGATAAATGGAATCAGAGTCCTGTGAGCCGCTTTCAGCTGTTGCTTCCAGTTGTTATTATTATTTTCTTCAGATACGCCAGGATTCAGCTTTCTGCTCTGTCTCTTCCCAGACCCACGGTGCTTGTCATAGGACACAAATGTTTCCCTTCCCACCCCTAAGAATAATTAAACCACCATTAAATTGAGTTATAAGTAAAAGACAGGGCTCTTGCTGGAGGCCCAAGGAGCTTGTGCTCGTGTCTGAGATGCACGTGAACGCTGGGCAAGGGTGTTTCAGCCCAAAGAGGCCATGCAAGGGCAGAGAAGCAGAGCTCCTACCTGCAGCAGGCAGGGAGTGCGTGGAGCCATGACGGAGCCAAAACAATTGGTAGACACAGGCAAGAAATAGGGATGGTCAGTCTTGCTAAGAAAAATGCTCTTTTTCACAGCGTTGTATTTTTCTCCTGTCCACCTGCCTCTTCCCTTGGCTGCTGGTTTTTTTACATAGCTCTGCATTCCCTTTTCCCCTTCCCCCCCTGCCCCTTGTATTACCGAAGGAATCGTCCAACAAAAAGAGCAGCCCACACTTGAGCGCTCGAGCAAACAGCCTCAAAGAACCAGCATTTGAATTCTGGGCACAAAGAAGTCATTACTTGGTTGCTCTGTCCATTTATCATTATATGAAATGCACCCTGACTCCTCTGTAAAAGCTACAAAAAGCCATCTGGTCATATTAGTCTTTCTCTTTCCCATATCGGTCTCTGGTTGTATGTCTTTATTATGTTCTTTTAAGAGAATCACAGCGTAAATGCTTGAGGCAGGTGAAGAAGAATCTATGGGTGTATCTGCTTTTGTAATTTTCCATGGGGGGATTTAATTCATCAAGGAGGTGGAAAAATAATGGTAAAATAACTCCCTCTTGTTGCTCGTCTCAGGCAAAAGCTGAACCTCCCTGAGTCTCGAAGCCCATGAGATGAGATCCTGGCACGGCGTACGTGCAACGCGAGGGGAAAGAGGAATTGCAGACTTGCAGAGACTGTTCAAACTTTTTATTCTTGATCCGTTTACATTAAGCTATGTGGAATATGGCTTTTCCACCACAACGTAGCCGTAAGGGACTGACCCCATGGAGGAGAACCAGTTGAGAGCCTGTGCACTGAGAGGCCCGAGGCTTTGCTCTTTGTGGGCAGTCAGAAGGTGGCTGGGTTTTGCTGTCTCTTCTGTGGTGCCTCAGGATTCACGCATTTGCTGTCACACATGGTGTTTTACAACTGAGACGTGAGCTGCTGAATAAGGCAAGATGCATCTTGCCCATGTTAACAGCTACCAAGCAGAACTCGTCATGAATTTCTATGAAAAATTTATTGCTGTTTTACTTTTTTTTTTTTCAAAATGTCTTACAGTCTTTTGCCAGCACTCAAAGAACACAAAAGCTTTAATTGTACAGAACTTGTGAAAATGCTGTCGCATTTATGTTAAACAGGTGCATCTGCGGACAGGCTTGGGGGTGGAGAGGCAGTGTCCACATATGGCTGCATAAACCCAGATTAAATGTGAAGATTACAGTTATCTTGGGCGTTGATTTGCGAGACAATCCTTTGATAGGATAGGAACGACTCTGTAAAAAGACTTTGCAAGTCACAGTAACTGTGCAATGTGTCACTTAGCACTCCAGCAACATTTGGCAATTTATTTTATACGTTTTTCCCCCACATTACAGATTGGGGTAAAATGGGACTAAAACCTTTAAAGGTCCCTTTTGTTCATTACTGTTCTGTAAACCGTGCTGCACAGTTACTTCCACTTTTTGCATATTTTGCATGAACAATTTTCAGCCCGTAGGAATACCTTGTTGGCAGAAGTTGGGTGCTGAAGGGGTTGGCTAAAACTCAACCTGGTGTCCAGGGGACCCAAGGATGTTATTTTACTCCTAGTAAAATACACTTGTGACAGTTCTTTGGCTTTGAAGTTGAGCCAGGTTGGCCATATTACTAAGCGTTTTTATCCCCCAAAATAGGGCTGACACATATACATAGCCCTTTAAAAATGGTCTTGGGGACCATGTCTGGAAATTGTTTGAAAAACTGATAAATGGTCTGGGCAAAACCATGCCAGTCATGTTTGGGTGGGTAATTGCACGGTGTTGTTTCTGCTCCTGTTGTGAGGGTCTGTCCTCCCGCAAAGAGCTCTCAATTGCTCTCCTGACCCCTCTTGGCACAGGATCTGCGTCATTTGCCTTTTGATGCATTTAGCATACACTGAACAGTCGCGTCTGATGTACATCTTTACTGGGAGAAAGCTGCCTCTCGTGTTCCCACTAACGGACAGAAGTGGTTCCCCACTACGGGGTTGAAGAGCGGGCTGTTGTAACCCACATGCTTACAGCTCGGTAATTGCTTTCTTTTTTTTTTCTTTTTTCTTTTTTTAAGATGAGCAAAAAGAAGGGAAAATGAGAATCTGTATTTTCCAAGCTTGTAAGACGATCAGGTAAAGATCTCAGAAAGGACCTGATGCAGGTGGAGGAAGGGGCACGGTAATGGCTGAGGTTGCTCATAGGTGTTGCTGGAGCTCGGCAGCGTGTGAAGGGCAAGTGCTCAGAGACCTTCCCCGTGTCGGCCACCCGGCAGCCGAGACGGTTGTAGCTCGGAGGGAAACGCCGCACACAGGGAGCGTCCGACAGCTTTGCCTATGAGCTTTGCGTGCTGATTGATGAGGGTCTTGTGTATTAACAATGTGTGTTTAATATACATTTGTATAAGTTACACTTATACAGGCACAAAATATATACATCTGTATAATTTTTTTCTCTAACACATTGTATGAGTTTCTCGGTGCTTTAAATCTGTCATATTTAAGCTCTGTGAGGAATCGACTTACTTCCTGCTCTTCAGTGCAAAAGCAGTTAAAGGGTGGGAAATTGGGAAGTATATTTCTAAGAAGTAATATTACCTCTTGTCTTGATTCTGACTTTTGGGCTGGATTATTACTTGAGATGGGAGAGGAACAACTTGATTGTGACTGTGAAATAACATCATTATAACATGGTAACCAACCAGGAGTCACTCAGTAGATGACACTTGTGTACGTCATAAAGCCACTACCTGGACCCCTATTTCTTCCTCCTCTTTCCTATTCATGCCCAATTCTGGGGATTTCTGCTTCAAAGACTTCTCTGGGGAGCTGAGCTTTCTAGTATGCTCTATGTAGAACCAGTCTTCTCCCTTTGGTAAATAATAATTCAAGATAATACTGTTTCCTGGGCCACCCATTTTTGGATTTTGGGACAGAGACCTGAATGAATTTAGGTTACGAGCATTTGTGTAAGTTTGTCTTTTATCGCGTCTCATGTGCAGATGAGGGTTAATGCAGTTAGGGAGGTTGCTTCCACAAAACACGTTTCCTCAAAAAAGTACATGCCAAAACTGAGATGAAAGCCTAAGTCTCTTGATTCATAGGTCCCTTCTTACTCCCCAAAACACGTTTGTTAAAATGAATGACTGTAAATTACTATTTCTCTGAGTCTAAGACAGTGATTTATTATTTTTTTTCCCCAATTAATCTTCTGAATTACTTGCCTCTTTCCTTCCTCTTCTTTTTTCTCACCATCACCTCTGGAGACTTTTCCACATCAAACGAACTTTCTTACTTTAAACAAAGTGTTCAGACTTCCCAACTCCTTCTAGGGCACGCATTTTCTAAGTGACATATCTGAGATGGACACTATTGAGTGTCCCTGGGTGCCAAATCTTGCAGCATCCCATTGCACTAAGGAGCACGAGCATGGCAAGAAAGATGCTCCACACAAATGACAGAAAACATCTCGGGTCCCGATGCAGGCTTGTGGGTGATGAGCCCTGTGGGCTCACTCAACTCTTTCTATGGAGCGCTGCTCCGATTTCATTTCTCCCACCCTTTGTGCAATCTTGAGGTGCCTGATTTAAAAAAAAAAAAAAAATTACATTTAGAGAATGCTAAAAATGATATAGTTTTAATTTTAAATAGTATTAATATTCTTTTTTCCAAGCAGTCCGTATCTTATGACACTTCTGTCATCCCTGAAGCCAAAAGCACTGTTGTGCAACAGGCTAAAAACCCCGATCGAGCCTAGCAAAGCACCTAACACCACTTCAGCACCGAGCTTGTAAGTGGTCTTTTTTTTCTTTAAAGTCACACCAAAGTTTCTAGAGCAAATTGTTGAAGCAGCATCTTGCATTGGGTGTATGGGTGCAAGGGGAGCACAGTGGCTTTGGCGAGGAGGTAGTTACCCTGTTGGAAGGTGGCATCTCCTCACAGGAGGTGCTCTGGGGGGTGAGGGGAAACCTGGTGGCTCCCAGAGGGACTTGTCCCTGTGTTGGCAGCACTTGGCTATCTCGTATGGGTAACCTTTGGTCTCCTCCTCGGTGCTGGACCCATGACTGCCTCCAAGAGCTCTGCTCCGTGGGCTTAGGAGAACCCAGTCCCAAAGCTGAATCTGTGTTATTCTTCAAAGAAAGACTGAAATACCTAAACCCTACATGGGCTCCCTGCCAAACAGTGAGCTGTGAGTCTGGCTGTGCAGGCCAAAAGCCCTCGAAGATGCGACAATAGCTGCCTGGGCTTTGAATTTGACAACAAAAGTGTTTTTAATATCTGCAGGCTATGCTGATGCACTTCTCCCACGGTCTGAAATCAATACGTGAAGCTGCTCTGCATATTTATTACTCTAGCTGCTATGTAACCACTTGGGCATCTACTTGCAAGAGTGGTTCACGTCCCCGCAAAATATATCTGCTTTCAGTGACTGAAGCTTATGGAAAAAATATCCAGCAAAACTTATGGAAGTACTTTTACGAAAAAAGCTGAGTCCACAGAGTCTGTTTAAAGCTATTAGATATTTGTGGTGTTCATTTGTCCTGGGAAAAGCAGAGAAGCATTTTTAAGCTCCAGGAATTTTCCCAAATAACAGACTTTATGCACGGTTTGGCCTAGTTGAGGCATTTACCCCATACAAGATATTTGGGAAATTCGTGGAGTTTTTCATTTGTGTGGTGTGTTTGTGTGTTTTGTTGTGGTTTTTTTTTTTTTAAAAAAAAAAAAAGATAAAGACGGTGATGTGTGGGTAGGAAAAAAATAAAGTTGTTTGTGAGCTGCATCAGAAAATCTGGTGACAAGAAACAAATATTATAGTCCTGTAAGCAGATGCGCTTGTTGATGTGTAGGGTCACTGGGACTGGCAGCTGACTAAGGAGAAGCTGCCGTCCCTGGGAGTGCCAAGCTGTGGTTTACCCAACCAAGGTCTTGGAAAATATGACAGGGTGAGACTGAAAAAGAATAATGTTGCTAGAGTGGAGTTTTCGTCATTTAAGGAACAGATACTGTATGCTTGAAGTAAAATTGGATATTGCTGGTCGGCTTTGGATTAATCTGCTTTTACGGCAGTGTTTATACACAGCAGACAGCACCACTCTGTTATTTAACTGGTTGCAAGTGAAATGGAGTAATTCTGCTTCATTCAGGAGCGTTAAAGCAGATGTGCTCTGGCAGGTAGCCTTTGGAGATATGGCTGCGTTTCGCTTTTTGAGCTGTGCTTGCTGTTCCCCTGTGCCAGGTCCTCCTCCGCTTCCCTCCCTGCATCCTTCGCCCGACTCAGACTTGTTTCCATCGCTCCCACCGCAAAGCTTCTGCTGGTGGAGAACAGGCAAGATGCCCCTCAAGCATTTATACAGAGGCTAAAATCCTCCCTTGAGTTTCCCGCTTGGCTCTGCCCTGCCAGCTGCTGAAATGGCCTTTTGTGTGCAGCGAAGCAGTTTGCAGCCCCGGGAAGTGGCCAAGGTGCCAGGTCCTGCACTTGGGTCACATCAACCCCATGAATGCTACAAGCTTGGGGAAGAGTGGCTGGAAAGCTGCCCAGAGGAAAAGGACCTGGGGGTGTTGGTCAACAGTTGGCTGAATATGAGCCAGCAGTGTGCCCAGGTGGCCAAGAAGGCCAGCAGCATCCTGGCCTCTATCAGGAACAGTGTGGCCAGCAAGACTAGTGCAGTGATGGTCCCCCTGTCCTCGGCACTGGTGAGGCCCCACCTCAAATCCTGTGTTCAGTTTTGGGCCCCTCATGATAAGAAAGACACGGAGGTGCTGAAGCGTGTCCAGAGAAGGGCAAGGAAGCTGGTGAGGGGTCTGGAGCACAAGTCCTGTGAGGAGCGGCTGAGGGAACTGGGGTTGTTCAGCCTGGAGAAAAGGAGGCTGAGGGGAGACCTTCTCGCTCTCTACAACCACCTGAGAGGAGGGTGTAGAGAGGTGGGAGTCGGTCTCTTCTCCCAAGTAACAAGCGATAGGACAAGAGGGAACAGCCTCAAGTTGTTCCAGGGCAGGTTTAGATTGGATATTAGGAAAAATTTCTTCACCGAAAGGGTCATCAAACATTGGCACAGGCTGCCCAGGGAAGTAGTAGAGTCACCATCCCTGGAAGTGTTTAAAAGATGGGCTGACGTGGTGCTGAGGGACATGGTTTAGTGGTGGGTTTGGCAGTGTTAGGTTGATGGTTGGACTTGATGATCTTAAAGGTCCCTTCCAACCTATACAATTCTACGATTCTGTGAAGTGACCTTTCATGGTCTGTTCCAACTTTCCAGATTAATCCCTTAGTCTGTGGGCAGGACAAGTGAATGATACTGTCTGGGTTCATTAAGGCTCAACTACTATTCAATTTTGCACTGTAAAATCCAAAGGCTCTGATTGGGATTATAGGGAAAGACATACCAAAACTTTTCTCTGGGCTCTGCTGGACCGAGGACCTCAGAGAAGATTGCTAAAGGTCTGTTCTTTTGCTGGAAGTGCCTCTGCAACACTGTCTCGGTTTGCTGCTCCTCTGTCTGCTCTTCCTTAAGTACTTTGCCCTGCTCAAAAGCTTCTCATTCGCTAAACTTACTGCATAATAAAAGAAAACATTTTGTAAAATGCTTTCTGAATTTCCAAACCTTTTATCTCGCACTCAGGCGAGGTGTTAAACCCGTTCAGATGAGTGGAAACTGTGAAAGCAGGCATTATGCATGCCAATAAAAAATAGGACGCACTTCAAAGAGGAAGGGAATTTACCTTCAGACTCCAGGGGAATTCCACTGGAAGTTGGAATATTATTAGATACTTCAAGTTTCCTTCACCAGGAAGTGCCTACCCAAAAGCTCAGTGGACTGGACCACTTACTGTTGTACTGGGCCATGAGATCCTAGAGAAATTCTCCATGGATGATTAATGACCAAGTGCAGGACCTGGCACTTGGCCTTGTTGAACTTCATACTGTTGGCGTCGGCCCATCGGTCCAGCCTGTCCAGATCCCTCTGAAAGCACCTGTTTTCACCCCATCTCCAGGTGCCATCAGACAAGATCTGCTGTCTCAGGGCTGCCAGGTCTGTCACTGTCTGATGGAAGTCTTGCTCCTTCTTCCACATGATGCAGAAGGAGAGCGAGTCCTGCGGCAGTTTTCCAGCCTCAGTGCCCCTAAGTTTCCAAATCAGCAAGCAGGGCCGCATTATCCTCCCAGCAAGGGGAGAAGACAGGCAGGAGTAAATCAACTTTTCAAACATCAGTGGACCAGACTTAATTTCTTGAGACAGCTGAAGCATTTGAAAACTTAGAGTATTTATTTTTTTTAAGAGATCCCTTCCCTCAATTCGATATTTTTGATTGGAGATAACCCCTGATTGCAGAGGGACTACTTATGTTTCGCAGTTAAACAAGGGATTAAATCACCTGCTGAAAGCGAGCAAGTGCTGATTTTTCACTATAAGTCGATTTGGCAATATCTAGGCAAAAAAATATTCTTGCAGTTCACTTTAGTGATGCTCCTGACTAATGGCAGTGGCTACCTGTGGCCACATACGTGGTGTCTTCTTCCTTTCTTGGGGCTGGACTAGGACTAGTCCAATACCCATAAAGTCACTGGAAAGATGCTTTTGTAGAAAACATTTTCATGTGTTCTTTTGCTCACAGTAAGTTGGTATTGTTAATTTGCAGAAACCATGGTGAGAGTGAAAGGGATGTTTTTGGTTGTGGAGGGACAAGTTATTTGATCTCCAACTACTGAAAGTGAGGAAACAAAAGCCAGCAAGCGTCCCAGCTGCAAACAGCAATAATCTGAAGGAGGTTCAGGGCTGTGACCGGCTGTTACAGTCACACAAGGTGCTAAGGGATGCATGGATGAAAATCCATCTCAAAAATTGCTGAATTCTGTTTCCTTGATAAAGAGCGGAAAGGGTGTTAGTAGTAGTAACACGGAGAAAGTAAGCAATGGTTGCTTTAGTCTGCAGCTTCTTGTCTAAGCCTCCCTTTAGAGAGCTTTAAGAGAGATTATGCTTTTAAGTGGAGGTCTGTCTTTGGGGCGTCTTTTTCCCCAAGTTCTTAGTCAATCCTGTCTTAGTGAAGTATTGCTAAAGATAAAACACTTTACAGAGGAGCAAAGATTTCCATTTAAGAGCTGGTGAATCCTGTTTGGTAGGTAGGTAATCTTCACTAAAGCTTTCTGAAACCAACGGGAGCGTTTAAGCTGGTTACTTACAAGAAGCCACGGAAGGAGTTGTCTTGAAGCAGACAAATCAATAGCTATCGAGAATCCTAATGCTGAAGGAAATCCCACTACTCCTCTCCGTTTACCAAAGCTGGCTCCTCTCCTCCCAGCAGGACCTTCTCCAGCACTGGAAGTTCAGCGCCTCATGGTGTGAGCTGGGAGATTTGGAGGGCACAAGAGGTTGGGTGGGGCCATTAGTGGTCCTTGGGTGGCCGTAAATCCAGCAGCAACCGCAGCAGTTCCTCTGCCACGAAAAGCCAAGCCGTGGCCAGCAAGCACAGCATTTTTCTGATGCGTTGCAGTCTTTGAGAGTCTTCTGAATCCTTTGGTGATTCCCTGGGGTCTGCGAGGCCGTTTGTGAAATACGGGGCAGGCAGAAGCGTTGCCCGCTTGGATTTTGTTATCCCGTTAAAACGAGCCCGGGGACGTGTACATGTGTGCTATCTGGCTGAGGCTTGACAACTTCATCTCGCGGCGGCTGTAAGGACCGAGGAACCTGAAAGGTTTAATCCCCTTCACGCTGTGGTGTTGTTTCCTTTGCTTTCTGCTGGCCTAATTGCCGCTCACTCGCGCAAGTGATCCGGGTGAGCTGTGATAAAAGCTAAAATTCGAGAACGAAGGGAGAAGTGTGTTTGCTCAGATCAGGTGCATTATATTGTCTGTTCTCTCCGTAACTCCCTGAAAGGATGAAACCCGCAGGGCTGCCATGCTTCGATAGGTTTGAAATTAGCTGCTGTCATCTCTTTCTCCTGTTCAACTTCTCTGTGAATTTATCTCGCCAGCCTCTGCTCCCTGAACAGAAAGTCCGTTTAATCCATACGCAGCACATTTCTAATCACCCTTTTTTTTTTTTTTTTTTCTTTTTTTTGGCAGGGAATTCTTGGAGCTTCCTTAAAGTTAGCATTCAAGCTATTTATTTCATTTCCTGCGGCATTGATTTAATTTCATCAGAATTTCTCAGGAGTCAAAATCTTGTTTTACATAAATCCAAAGAACCTTACTACTTTTATGTCTTACAGCTCTCTTTTCCAATGTAATTAATTCTTAAAGAGTTCATAACTTAAGAGCCAATAAAGAAGCCATTGTCCTTTCTTTTTAATTATTATTATTGGAGATGTATCTCTTGTCTGTCCGTGACTGGTAAGGAAGTAGCTACAGCTCTGCCAGATAAGCGATTTCCCAGTTTAATATTAATTTTTCCACTTAAATAACTTAACTTCTCAAATTAATAGTGAGTACTGGCATCAAATGACCTTGCTGAATTCTACAAAACCATCTTTTCTATTCAGATAAGAGTGTATTGGGCAGTCACTCCCCAAGTCACAGCTGTACCTCCTGTGACTTTGCATCAAGTGTTCAGGTTTGTACTACTGTAAGAAAACAAGGACTGGAGTGACCCAGCCCTCTTTGTGGATGTAGTGGATAGAATGTTGCACCTCACTCGTAAGAGAGAAGCGGCAATACGTTTATTGTTATAAACCCCCCAATGATTTAATAAAGTTGATAGCAGATGTGACATTTCAACAAGATTGGAGATGGCAAGGCACGCTTGGTTATTTACTGCACAGAGGACAGGGTTGGACAGAGCTGTCGGGAAGACCCTCCCGTTGAGTCAAGGTTTCAGGAAGGACCCCCTGGCTTCCTAAACTCCTTCTCAGAGAGGAGTCTGGGTGCGGCTGGATCCAGTCCTAGTCCCAGACTTGCTCAACGGTTTAGGTCTAAAGGATTATATGTGCACAATGAATCCTTTCTATCACTTAGCTAAGATTTCATGGTTCAGCATGCTGTTAGTCACTGACCGAGGATCTGTTGCGGCAAGGAATCTCTGAACCTTGAGGAGTGACCTTGATCAGTGTCCTGACTCAAGGGGAAATCCTGGCGTGCAGCTGCTGCCATTCAGGAGAGCTCCAAGGGCTCTTGGGCTGTTGGCTATTTATGGGGGTGAGATGATTGACCTATAGTCATATCTGCATATTGCCCACAGAACCAGCACTGCTCAAGTTAGCCCTTGGCTATGGTGGTGTTATCTGTCTCCCCGGAACCACGTTGAGCCCCAGAAGCACCCATTGTGACCACCACGGGTGGTTATTGCTCGGGCAGGGTTACAGGAGGTAAAGAACAAGTGGTGCCTGGAGGGGGAGGAAGCACACTGTCACAGTGGGGCATTTCCCAACCCTACGGTATTCCTAAAATTGCACAGATGTGCAGTAGTTCTGCAAAGTTTGGAGTTTGTTTTGTTTTCTCTTCCCCCCCCGCCCCCAAGATGCTTAACTCCTTGGGATAGTTTTAAATTTTGCATTTGGAGAGGGATGCAGAAGGCTTGCTTCATAGCTTTCCTAATGGCTTGGATAACTCTTCCTTCTGTTTCTGCTTCTACACGCTGCCAAAATTCTGCTGAAGTGGAAACTTTTTAAAAGAAACGTAGGTATCTGAAGAGGTTCCTTTGGTGTCGGTTTTCTGTTGGTTTTGTTTATTTGGTTTTTAATTTTTTTTTTTAAGCTATGTTAAAGATCATGTTTAGTTTAAACTGCTGTCTTGTAAAAGATACTCGGATGTGAGGATGATGCTCATCCTTATGGAATGACTGTTAAACAAATCGTCTTAGTTTTCCAGTTTACCGTTGCTAGTGCACTTACCATTTGGCATGAAAGACTTTTATTAAATATGATATAAAAAAGTGAACAACTAAAGATTATGCGTGCATACTTTTGAACGTAAAATGGAATAATGTAGAAATTGAAGCAACTCAGAAGTTATAAAAGCTGGGTTTCAGAAATTGGATAATCATAGAATCATGGAATGGTTGGGCTTGGAAGGGACCTTAAAGATCGTCTAGTTCCAGTCCCCGTATAAGCACAATATAAGCACATTCAGATTTTTATGGGCAGCAATGTCATCTTTTTTGACACTTGAGACTTGTCCTATGGTAACAGCAGAAAAGTCCCATGAGCTTTCATTAGTATGAGATAAATCCAACAAAATATTGTAAATGAAAGGAAACGTCTCTTCTCGCAGATCGCATGCATGTGTTATCCTCTGCAAGTTTCATCTGTATAAAGTAATTGCAAACATCTTTTAAAAGTCTCTAAAATGCAGGCAAATTTGTTCTCTGTTGTGGTAAAAATAAAATGTGATAATGTATCCATCCACTTTTCTCCCTTTTAAACCCTTTTGTCTACATAGACTGTGTGCAAGCCTTTTTGTGCACCGTTAACCTTTCATGTGGAAAAACGGAAGATATTTGAAGGTTTGGCCCATGGTGAGCCAACTAAAAGAGGAAGATTTCCAGCCTTTTTTAATTTCTATGTATTTTTAAGATGCTTAGCTGAGTATCAGAAATAGGAAACCTTCTGCTGGATGGATGTTTCGCTGGATGAGTCTCTTACTGTGTTTCTAAAGAGAAGGAAATGCATCTCATTGTATGCAACTCATACCTGGTGGGACAACATGAGGGGGCGTCTTTTTCTATTTTCTGTATTATATTTGCTATTATCTTCCAGCTTCTAACTTACTCTAATATGAAGTGGAATCAAGCCCATGCAATCCTGTCAGTATAAGGAACTAACAACTTGATTCATGAGATTAAATTAATCTGAAGGTCATGGTGATTATGGCTATTTTTTGTGGGTTTCTAGCCAAGAAAAAGCGACCAGTTGGCAAAATCCCACCTCAAATTATTTTCTAGATTCATTAGGTTACGTGTTGTGTCTGTTCTTACTGAGAAGTCAAGTAGATCGGGCAGAGTCATCTTTGCAGCCGTTCTTGGGCACTCTTAGACAGGCTGATGGTGTTAGACAGGTGCTTCAGTATCACCGAAATCTGCACTTAATGTGGCGCAAGTCCTTACGTGGTCCTTGCAAAAGCAGCTGAGTGCCCGTCTGCTCCAGGTGGATTGCTGAATAGATGGCAAGGCAGCAGGTGGAGAGGAATGTCTGAAGTTTTGGGGTAATTCAGACAACTTTCTGCCTGCTGAAGGTATCCAAGGATACGTTAATAAATTCTAAGATGAATTCTGCCTAGAGGAGCTGGTGATGGGCAGAGGTTCACCTTTCCAAGCAGCCACGGGAGCGAGAGTGTGCCAGTGTTGGGTGTTACTCTGATTGCTGCCCTTGCTGCAGAATGAAATTCCAGAGTTAATTGGGCCAAATGCCGGATAGAAATAACAAAACAGTGTTTCCCGCTATTGCCAGCTCATGAGTTCCACCGCCTTGCTGCCGCCACCGCTGTTCGGCCAGATTCTAGGATAATTCATTAGTGAAACGACTGACTGTAATTGGCACGCTCCGAACCACAGCGTGCAGCCTGTCATCGTTACAGCAGCTCCACCAGCGGCCTCACCGACCTGCGGCCGCCTTTCTCCGCAGCCACCGATGCTGCCCTATGTTGTCTGCCTCAAAGTGCAGAACAGGTGATGATCGGATGGGCGCTGATCTGAGGAGCGAGGCGGATCTGTGCAGGGAAGAAATACACGGTGATGCCAAATCTTGGCTTGCAGTGCTTGGCACTGGGCATTCTCCCTTGCCAAGCGTGGAGTCACGGTATTCCTGGGTTGGCTTGATGGGAGACCAGTCTGCAGGAGACATCACCAGAGAAGGGTCTCTCCAGCCTTTAGCTCAGCAATGAGGATCAGTGTAGGAAAGAGGGGGTGGTGGTGCTCCCTCTCGTTCTCACCCTCTTTTTAATGAGACTGGAATCAAATGTGTGAAATAAATAGTCTGTATTTAATTGCTATTTTGCTGAGATCCAGACCAAACAGGAGTCATCAAAAATCTGTGCAAATTCAGCTCTCGTCTTTCACTGCTAAGAACAAAGTATTTGGAGCGGGATAGAGAGTAATGTCATCTGTCCTCTTCCAAAATTAATTATACAGAATGTGTTTTTTCTCCGGTAGACTAAGGCTTTAATTGTGCCACGTGGAGGCCTGACGTTTCCCCTTTTCCAGGGATTTTGCAGAAGTGATTTCTGCAGGAAGAAAGCAGGCTTGCAGCGCAGAACAGGAGATTCAGACAACACGGTGTCACACGCGTCCCCTCCCTTGTCTTCATCCCTGCCTGGAAGAGAGGATGAGGATGCAGTGAGGATGTTGACATAGTGACAGTGCCAAAAATAGGGGGAAAAAAGGGGGAAAAAGTCTGCAGTGCTTGGCTGACGTGGAGGGAGGGGAGAGCAACCACTGCAGAGGTGCTCGGTGACGTGGGTGTCTCTGGCTGTGCATGGCAGACAGTTTGGCAGATCTGCCCATCCCATGGGAAGACGTGGCTTGCAGTTCTGGAAGCCCGAAGCACCATTTGATAGGAAGGCAGCTGAGGGCTGTCCTCAGCTCCAGGTCCTCCCAGTATCTTTTTGGGGAGAACAACTCTCTGGCACACACCGGCAGATGTGTTTGTGCATGGGGGAACCGCCCTTGCTGCTGCTTCTGGGTGGGTGCCAGTAGGACTCTTGGTATTTTAAGTTTTTTTTAATCAACTTCTGGCTCTTTTTCTTTGCAATGAGGACTGAAGGACTGGGATCCAGCAGACCTGAAAATATGCCTCTAATGCCTATTTCACCTTGCTGTTAAGCGTTGCAGTAGGATCACAAGAACCAGCAGATTGATGGCCTGTTGGCAACTGGTGGGATCTAAGCCACGAGTGACAATTATCTAGTATTTTTCTAGTTATAAACATGTGGGAAACCCCAACATTTGACTGCAATCTCTTCACCAGTCCTTCAAAGTCAAAATTTATGGAAAGATAGTCTGATTTATATTTTAATTTTTAAAATGAAAACATACCTCTGTGTTTCATTCTAATGCATGAAATGCAATACAATGTTAATTACTTCTTCAATTTTAAAATGCAATATTTAAAAGAAATAATTCCTCTGTCTTGGCACCTCACAAAAAGCACAAGCTTTTCATTTCTACTAAGAAAAAAATGAGTTAGCACTATTAAAAGCTTTTAAAAGTAAAATTATTTCAGGGTCCTTTCTTTTTCTTTCAAAGCGGGAACTTTGGAAATACAAGTGCAGACGATCAGGTATCCCAACGAGTGGTGCAAAGGGAAAACTTAGGCCACTTCAGGAATCCTCCTGCCATCTCCCATGCTTGTAGATTTTATTTTAAAGTAAATGTCCACAAAACCTAAAAAACAACAAACGTTATTCATAAGTCAGCTGATTTAATGTTCCTAAGAACCAGAACTCAAGTTCTATACAACGATAAATTATGATTATTGCAATACCCGCATTTTTTTAAACTCTATAACCTGCACTCAATTATCCAATAGCACTGCAGGCAGGCTGAATAATGCAGTCCCATCTTTCTTTTAATGTTGGAAGTCTTTTGAAATGGACTGATTCTTATCTTCTGCTATAGTCATTAAGGCGTCATTTAAAACCCACACAGCCTTTATGACAGCTTTATGCCTCCTGAAGTACTAAACTACGAAGAGATAAATGCGTTTCTTAAGTTTTTAGCAATGAATTCCATATCAAAGGAAAGCAGCAGATTGGCGTCTTTTAGACTAAAACCCTTCATTAGCTTATATTTGGACAAAGCTCGTCTTGGGTCGGAGAACATTTAGTATTATTTGCATCACAAGGATCTGTCTGTGTTGCTGCTAGAGACTTGACCCTACTTCTTGTTGTTTTTTCACTTTCTTACATGGCTCATGCCAACAGTGTCAGCATAAAGTTAAAATGGGATCATGGAAACGTGCTGTTTTTTCCCCTAGTATTCTATGTGAATTTCCAATTTTAGAGTTCTCTATTTTTGTCTCTCCATATGCTTTCTCATCAGCTGGAGTTGAGCAGTCTCTTGGTTATTGGTAAAATGGAGAGCATCTGTCAGAGTCAGAAGTCCAATCAACATTTATCACCCATCCGGGAACAGAGGTTTCTCTTAGTAATAAATGTTCGATCCAGTAGTAAACATCTTCATACTGAGCCTTCATTTGTGGTCCTACAGGTAACTCAAAAGCACTTCTGTGCTAATAGGAAGGCTTAGTTATTGATGTTATAATGGGGCGCAAAGACCTCAACCGGTTCGCTTTGCGGTTTTGTGAAGCAGTGATCCTGAGCGTATTTATCGTCTTATCCAGGGCTGAATTCAACTGCAGCCCGTTACGTAAATGATGCCACAACAGATTTCCTTCTGCGTTACAGGAGCGAGGATAATAATCTGCAATTAGAATTGGCTGAAAAATGCCATTTGTTGCTTCAGTTCTGTTCTTCCATGGAAAATGTTGAAAGCTTTTGTTTTCTTGTAAATTTTCCCGTGGGTAGGGTAAGGTTTTGTGACAAGAAACTCAAACAAAAGAATACAGTAAAAATCTCACCATTCACTGCCTGGCTGGGTTTAAACAAAACAAGACCCTTCAGCTTTTCTGCTATGTTCACCGCAGGACTGCGTTCTGCGTGCATCACTGTAGGAGATGAAAGCCAGGTTATTATTATTATTATTGTTTTCTTTTAGCTAAACTGAGAAGTTTTTACTGATAGAGAAACCAAAACCTGGTTTGCTTCTTGCCTTGAAAATAAAATTTAAAAGAAAAGCAGATCCAAACCTGAAAAGTTTCTCTTCTACCTGTGTTGGGGATGGAGGTAGAGCTTTTGGTACCTTTCCAGTATAGGAAATGAGGATACTCCATAATGCAGAATTTTTCCCAGAATGTTTTTCTTCAAAAGCCATATTTTCACTGAAAATACAGTTGGATGGCAAAACCCTACCTCCTTAAATCCCCTGCTTCTCTATAGTGTTCCAGTAAGCGATGCCAGTAAGGGTGTTTTGCCTGCAGCATGATGGAGTCAGCTCACGTTGGCCATCTGTCCCCCCAACGTGGCACCCCACCGACCCGCGGGGTCTCCTCTTGACCCATGTGGGCTCCTCCACCCAAATACAGCAGCAGCTCAGCCTGGTCCTGGGCCACTGAGCGCACATAGCCCTGTTTAAAGAGCTTGAACAGGGTATGGGTGAGCGTTACAGGCACATCAAGTGTTTCCAGCTGAACCCATCAGCATAATAATTATATAGAGCCAATAGACTCTAGTTTAATATGCTGCTAATATGATACTTGCAGAAGCGGGTTTCTACTTTTGATCTCCCTGCTCTATTGCCTAAAAGGCATATTTGACTAAAAGGGAGGTGAGGTTGGGGGAGAAAAAAGTGGTATTTTCTTTGGGGAGAGGAAAAAAAGTGGTATTTCCTTTCATTGACTTATTTCTTTTAAGAGGAAAATGCACAATATAGAAATGCTTAAATTCCTTCTCATTTAAGGAAATCCTGTAGGAATGCATAGGCCAGGATATACCTGACCATTCAAAATATACATGGTTTCCAGCAAGATGCCTAAAAGAAACATTGCAGCTGGGTTTTCATTTCACAGATGCCGAGTGTCATGTGAACCCTACTGGGAACATGGAGTGCTTCTAGGTGTGATTATTTGGAAGAGACTGTAATGCTCCGGTGTTTTATTACAAGTCAGTAATGTCCCGTCCCAGCATGTCCTCTAGCAATAACATTACTCAAGACATAAATAGAGTAGAGTAGGGCCATGTGTGGATGAAGGTCATCAAATTTGGTCCTGTGCTCCAGCTTATGGCCCTGCAGGATGGTCAAAGGGGTACAGGGATGAAGATCATAGAATCATATCATAGAATGGTTTAGGTTGGAAGGGACGTTAAAGATCATCTCATTCCAACCCCTCTGCCATGGGCAGGGACACCTCCCACTAGACCAGGTTGCTCCAAGCCCCGTCCAACCTGGCCTTGAACATCTCCAGGGATGGGGCAGCCACAGCTTCTCTGGACAACCTGGACCAGTGTCTCACCACCCTCACAGTCAAGAATTTGTTCCTAATATCTTATCTAAATCTGCCCTCTTTCAGTTTGAAACCGTTCCCCCTTGTCCTATGGCTCCAGTCCCTGATCCAGAGTCCCTCCCCAGCTTTCCTGGAGCCCCTTTAGGGACTGGAAGGGGCTCTAATGTCTCCCCGGAGCCTTCTCTTCTCCAGGCTGAACACCCCCAACTCTCTCAGCCTGTCCTCACAGCAGAGGGGCTCTAAGCCTCTGATCATGTTTGTGGTCTCCTCTGGACCTGCTCCAACAGGTCCATGTCCTTCTGATGTTGGTGTCCCCAGCGCTGGAGGCAGCACTGCAGGGGGGTCTCATGAGAGCGGAGCAGAGGGGCAGAATCCCCTCCCTCGGCCTGCTGGCCACGCTGCTGGGGATGCAGCCCAGGATGGGGTTGGCTTTCTGGGCTGTGAGTGCACATTGCCAGCTCATGCTGAGCTTCTCATCCACCAACACCTCCAAGTTCTCCTCCAAAGGGCTGCTCTCAATCCAATACCTCCAGCTCCCAACTTTGGGAACAAGTGCAGCTCTGTATGCCTGCCTCACACCCTTGGGGACCAAGAAGAAGGCTCCTGCATTCATACAGTGCCTTGGTTAAGGATCATTGTGAAAAGGAGGGAACCAGTGGAGGGACGTGGGCTCTTGAGGAGCCCCAGGGGACGGCAGCCCCAGCACAGTCTCGTCTTTGGCGGGACAGAGGTGGAGGCCCCTCTGTGGTTTGGGAAAGCCTCCTTTTCTTTTGAAGGCCAAGAGAAAAGAAGGAGTGTCTGAGAGAGTTGAACTACTGAGACAATTACTTACCTTCATGCACAATAAAAATACAGAGAGCTATTTGTGTAAGCTTAGCAGCTATTCATTCCTGATCATGCTCAAATTATAAATGAATAAGATAATGAGGGCTATTAAAATAATTTTTCATCAAGCTTAATAGATGAATAAGACAATTTAACGTTGACACATACATCTCCAGGATTAATTCTGCAGGGTGCTAAGAAGGCTGTCCTCTTCCCAAAGATGACTTTAAGGATGCTCAGGATCCATAGAGGCTCTTGGAAAACCCAGCAATAGCCTGTCTCAGTTTGAAATCTTCATGAAAGCATCATGTTCCTGAAATATTTAAGTTATTTAAATAAGTGCAGGGACACATTCCTACTCTGTGTCCTACTTAATGCAGCATTAGTGGATTGGTCACCTCATGCTGCATGAATAATGAAAATACAGATTCAGCAATGTTTACAAGAATAAAAGCAGAGCATTAAGTTCTGCTATTTGTCCCTTCTGTTATTTGTGAGTGCTCCCACAGCCACTGGGTGTTCTTGGTGATGCTTTTGAGCCCTGCATGACCTGCATGTTGAAAATGTATTTTCCGGAATGGAAATATGTATTTACCTGTGTTTGGAGAGTCGTTATTTTTCAGGTTAAAAATATTTTAAGTGATGCAGCTAGGGAGCTGGTCTAATTCCATGTACTTTGGCAGCTGGCTGTGCTTCAGAAACAGTGAGAGAAGTTGTCGGGAAACATAACATAGGCTGGAATTCCTTTGTCCAAACTGTTTGGCAAACACCTCAGGCTTCATTCTGTGTTGATGAGGAGCAGGTTGTGAATTAGCCGCAGCCAGAGGAGAGGTGATGCACGCGGGGAGGACCTGTCTGTAACGCTCTCATTCAAGTGGTTCTGTCGGGTTCCCAGCATTGCTCTTTTTTTGGAGCAAGTGAAGTCCAGCACAGGGAAAGTGGCACAATCTGTTGCATAGAACTTGAATGAAACTTTGACTATACTTACAGAAATCCCAGCAATTCTTTGCAAATCATTCCCACCAGGGTTTTCTTCTTAGTTCTTCATCAGTTTAATAGAACTGGGCCTCTGGCTACAAACCAGAAAACTTAAACCCTTTTTGATCATAAATTTTTGCCTATGTTTCTGGGAAAAGCTTGAAAAGGTACTGTTATGGTTTGAGAAACCCACAACAATTTATTGCTGTTCAGACAATTATTCTCTCACCTGATGACCCCTCCCCACCCAGGAAGGGGAAATTGGGGAAAAACCAAGGAAACCCAAGGGTTGAAATATAAACAGATTTAATAGACTAACACTAGATAATTAACATTAATAACACTAAAGAACAAATATAAAATACCCAAGGACTATACTCAGCCCCTTCTATCCGTAGGAAGCCGTGCACTCCCAGCAGGGGACAGCCAATGTGGGACACTGGGAGCGCTACGGCTTCGGGAGGAAGGGAAGGGCTCAGGGGAACGGCACCAGGGCAAGGAGTTCTCTGGATCACAGCCATCACAGAAGGGAAAAACTCCTCAGCAAACATTGTAATTCCTATGGAATGTGCCATTGATGGTCTGAAATAACCCTGTTGGCCAACTTGGGTCAAGTGCCCGGGTCTTGCTCCTCCTCATCCCTGCACCTGGCGAGCTTGAAAACACTGAGACCTTGAAACCCCCCCACCATAGCTGGCTGTAAAGTAAATATTTTCACCAATTCAGCCACTAGAGTCTTGTAAAAGTGCAGTTTTCCCAAGCATTAGAAGAGAAATTAGTCCTGTGTCACTCAAACCAGGACAGGTACTAAAAAAACATTGGAAACCACAGGACTTTTAAGAAATAAAGGGTATATTTTTGATGGATGAGTGGTTCAGTGATGCAGAACTCCTTGTTAGGGGCTTCCCAAATACCTGGGGGGGGTCTGACCTGCTCTGCTGCAGTGCTGTTCCCATGACCAACGCTCGTGGCTTTTCTCCAGCAGCCAGCAACTCTGCTGCTCAGTGTACGGGCACGGTGGTTTGCGACACTTGATCAGACAGATTAGGCAGCAGACAGCCTGGAGACAAAAAAAAATCACTTGGTTTCTAAACATGGAAGATAAAGAGACTTCAATTCCCAGAACAAATTTACCAGTCGTCTATTATGCCTGGCTATATGTCCTGAACTTCCACTAACGTATCGGCTAGACAGATTAACCCCTGTGCTTTTGGGAGCAAGAGGGCAGGCAAGTCCAAGTATAAAGCTGAGAGAAGATACCAAAATAGCCCAGAAGGCACAAACATTAGTCACAAACCCTATTCCCACTATGGAAGTGCCCAGGAAGAGCCCTGCATGGGCAGAGGCAGCACTGGATACAAGCAGGGAGGGAGCTGCTGAGCCTGGATGACTCCAGGATTATTTTCCCACTGCGTAAATGATTTCTAGATTGCATTTACATATAGGCACCTAAAGCCGGCCTAAATCCTCCTGTAGGCTCCCAAGCCCCAGCTCAGCTCTAGTTTGGAGTGTGATTTGTAATACGTAATTAAGCACTTCAAATAGGTGGCTCCCCTACGTGGCTTGAAAACTGGCTGAACTTAATGCTCTTCCTGGATGGATTTGCTTCATAATGGAGAAATCTTTTATTCATTGCTTAAGATGTGAAAATATCCACAAGTGCTGTACTTTGCTGGCAGGCTGACAACTACCACCTCCCTGGAAGTGAAAAGCCGAATCATTCAAGAAACTGCTGTGTTGAAGTCCACTCCAAAGCCTCATTAATTAAAAACAAAACCTGGAAATAGCTCTAGCCCCTGAGGATTTTTTCACTTACAAAAACCCACGTTCACTTCCTAATTCCTCTGAACACAAACAGCCACTTATCCAAGAAACCTGGTTTGATTGCTGCCCTCAGCGCACCCAACCGTGTTTCTTGCTATGGTGGCAAATCGAGTAAAAGCGAAGACGTGGGGGTTGAGAAGAGGAACCGTTGTCGTGGTTGGGTGTTGGAAAGTCTCTTAACTCCCAAATACATATTTGGTTTTAATGTTTTGTAGTGTTTGCTTACCGCTGAACCTGCTTTCATGTATGCATCCGGCACCACCGGGGTATGGAATGGCAGCACATTTAAAGCAAGAGAAGCAGCGCTTTGATTTAACTCCAGCTGTGCAAGCGGAGACTCAAGTGAAGTGCTGCTGCTCAGCTCCCGGCTGAGAGGAAGGCGGCTGTGGGAAATAACAACACATTTCTAAATTCTTGCCTGTTGGCTGACAGAAGGAGCAAAGCAGAATTAGCTGCGTTGGATCACGGGACTAACAAGTACTAATTTCTGCACAGTTAAGCGTGCAATGAACTCAAATGAAGCCGGGTCATAGAAAAGAGTTTGGTGTCCCTTTGTGGATTCACGCATGACAAGAACTTAAGCTACTCAAACAATTACAGAAATAAAATTAGATAAGTGGCAGGTGAACCTCTTCCAGCCCTGCTTCTGGCAGCTTTAATTTTTTTTTTTTTTTCAGGGTAAAAAGTTTTAGAATTAAAATGCATGAGCACCTTGGGAATGAACTGTGTTTTATTATTGTAGAGCAAACACCTTTCCCACGAGGGAAGATCAGAGCAGTGCACCACCAAAGCTGGTGAGGCCAGTGGGAGAGTGAAGGACAAGGGTGGCCTTGTCCTGCAGCTCCTGGGTACCACCTGGTGTGAGGGAGGATTCAGCATCTGACGAGTAAGGGAAAAGCCGTTACTGCTGGTCTGGATCATCCATGATAAAACCAGTGGTGATTCTTGCATTTGCCACAATAATAATCAACTTTTCTCCCCCTGTTTCAATGTTAATTTATTCCTGATGGGACTGGCTATGATTCTGTGAGCTGCCTTAAAACGTGATGGATATGATTGCTCTTATTCCGGTGACTAAGCATCAAGGGTTGTGTTGGAGGACAGATAAGAGGTTGTCAAGTGCTGCATTTCTTCCATGACTTCCAACGAGAAGATTGCCTTCCAAGCCACACTCTCTGCTTCTGGCTCAAGCTTTTGTGGCTCACAACCACATTTCTTTGTGTTGGTGCTGGCGTGGGCACGGTTGTTATTATTAACGAAGGGGAACGGTGTTTTAGTCACTCCTTGCTCGATTGTCCGCCCGGTTTGGACGTACCAGCATGGGTGGGCTGTGCAGGCTGTGCCAAGGGGTCTCTCTGCAGTGGCTACTGGGCAAACCAGGGATGAGGGTGGTGCGGGCACAGCTTCACAGCCCCACCAGCACATGGAGATGCTGGCTGTAGCCCTGGGGTCTGGGCGGGTTGTGCTGTGCCCTGTGGCACTGGTGGGGACTGGTGGCAGGTAGGGAAGAGCCACCGTCGGTGTAAGACGGCTGAGGGGGGTTTGAGTAAGCAGCACAGGGCAAGCTGTGGGCAATGTCCACTTCCCTTGAATTAGGGCAGTTGGTCTGATCGTGTCCTAACGTGAGAATTCGGATCGACTCTGCTACAGCCAACGCGTGACCGTGCAACATCAACTACTCCAGTGTTGCTGTGCCAGAAAACAGCCTTGGTGGCAGCACTTGGTCTCCGTGAACATGTTTTCTGTGATAATTAATCATGCTTATAAAACATAATTGCCCTTTGGACTTTGGCTCTGTCATGCTTCCTTTTCCCTACCGTTTTTTTTTTTTAAATATAATTAATTTTGGGCAGGACATTCCTGGCTTAATTTGACAAGCACAATAAGCTGCGTAGGTAAGAGTCGCTCACCTTAGGTGATTTAGCAGTGTCACGGTCAGCAACAAATTACCTTTTCTCCTCTGATCAATGTCTGCCTGCAGCTCTTGTCTAGTTTTCTAAGAGGGCAATGATTCTTATTTATCTCGAATGTTAAAATCCATAGCAGAAAACAGACCCAGCTGCTACCACGTGGGGAAGGCGTAAGCCAGCAGAGACACAACCTCCTAAGCGCAGGACAGGGGGTCTGGGTACCGCTGCTCCCTCCTCATTACCGTTAGCGCTCCCTGGCAAATGTGCCCCTTCTGCCCTCGGAAAGCAACGGCAGTCCCACCTGCGTGCTCAGAGCTCAGCTGAACGCGCCCCGCCGTAAATTGTGGTTGAAAACTAAACTGTGCAATAAAACTGTAAGGGGATATAAACAGCTTAAAGGGTGAGGCATGGAGGATGGGTAGTAATAGGGACCCGGAGGTACCGGGGGGAGCTTGGCAGGCAGAAGAGACAATGAGAAGAGTGAAAGACCACCGAACCCGCTGGAAACACAAATGGTCAGGGCAGAGCTTAGAAGATGAAGAAGCTCGGAGGGTGACAAGGAGAAACCAGCTTGACGCAGCCAGGAGGATTCAGAAATGGGTTTTCACCCATGGGGATGGCATCCCCTCATCTCACGCTGGGGGAGCCTGAGCTGTCCCACTGCCTGGGAGGCTGCGGGCTCCCGGGGGCATGCTGGGGACCCATGGGATGGCACAGATGTCCCCATGTCCCACCCACAGCCCCGAGAGGCTGTCGAGGCGTTTGCCGAGGAAGGCCTTTTCTTGCCATTACATTCCTCTATCCAGTTTTCTTTTCCCCCAAAACTTTGTGTTTGGACTCACCCTCCTTTTCATGCTTATTATATTTGTTGCCTCAAATCTGGAGACCCTACAATGAGCAAAGCGAGGGCTGTTATCACCTGACGGTGTACGTGGAGAAGGCTTTTTCTTTTAAAAATCTCCAATGTGCTGCTCTGTGATTACCGGAGAGCACGCAGAGCTCCTGTAACACGACTTGCTGACAAAATGGCTCCTGGTTAGATATTTAAGAGGGTTTGCTGCTGAAATAATACACAGCCCCAGCATATGGTAATTAGAGATAAGCAAACAGCTGAAATAAAATCTCTTAAATTATACCCCACTGTGCACAAGGAAATGTGAGGCACATAAACAAACAAGCTTTCTTCCCTGCCTGCAGACAGGGTGTTAGCAGGTGATTCACTGGCGGTGTGTCTCTCCCTTGTCTAGTTCATTAGATCATCATTAATTTACACCTGTGTTTGGTGAATTACAGCAGAACACGGGCTTAGAAAACACCCTGGGTTTTTTTGCAATGCTTACAAGGAAGAAGTGTTACCGAACAAAGTGAGCTCCCTTGGAAAATTAGGAAAGTGTTGGCTTCTTCCCCCAAAAGCAATTTGTTAACCTAGATACAAGTCTTATTTTTAAGTACATTAGTGGGCTTGAAAGCAATTTCGAGACCCCTTGTCCTATGCACAGCATCATTTCTTTTTGCCTATGAGTGGCTTATCAACTCGGCAGTTACAAAATCCATTGCCTTGTCCAGGAAACATAAGGAGAGGGCTTTTCCGATTGATACTACAGTAAGAGCTTAGTGTGAAAAAACCAACCCACAGCGCTTTTGGTTGTAACCAGGGGGCAGCTTTTGCCAAGAACTGTATCTTCTCTCCATTTCTGTGCCTGTGTTTACACTGCTTCGTGACATTTCCAGGTATTTTGGGGGGGAGGAGGGTGTCATTGAAAATCTGCACATTGACTGGGTTGAAAGAAGGACCAGCCCTTGCTACGGTGTGCGGTGAGCCTGGTCGTGGAGACCACCCGAGATGCTGCAAATGGAAACCGATGGGAAACAAACTCATTTCTGTTAGCAGCTTAGGGTATTTAATCTTTTCCCTAGGAGAAACCTTGCAGAGATTTCTCAGTTTTGAAAGTTGTGTGCACTGGGTGCTGCGTATATATGGGTTAAAATCTGGTTAAAATGTATAGAAGTGTTTCGAAGAGCCTAACCGGGGACAACTCAGATCTGGAGCTAATTCAGGATCCATGCTGGAAAGAAGAGCAAATCAGCCTCCTGGTTGCTGAACTAATATTTCTCTTGCTTCAGTGTTTATTTGGGGAGTTTTCGTCAAACGGTGAAGCGGGGTGTCTGTGAGCACTGTCCCTGAGGGCAGCGATTCCCCCGTGACCCACGGCAGAGGGGCTGGCCGGGCTGGCATCCACGGGGCTTAGACATCGGGCAGGGATTTCAGCATTTAGAGACGTGCTAGAGCAGATCTGCAAGAAAAGTAGTCAATCTAGATATAAACTGATTCTTTGTCAATGTTTGATTAACCTCACCGCTAGCAGTGCCTATCTTATTTGTAGCTTGAATTTATTTGTGCTCAGTCACCCATTGCTAGATTTCAGGATGTCTTTTAAAGCAAGACTAACCATTTTTCTATGTATTTATTTATTTATTTATTTATTTTTAGTTTGAGGTGCTTGTAGGGCATAATCAAGTCAATGCATGTGCAGCTTAAACAGCACGCTATTAATCTGCTTAAATTTTCCTCTGGAAGAAAAATTTTTGAGACTACGAGCCACTCTTTTATTGACACTAAACCCACTCCCATGGGCTGTGTTTCTTTCTTAAAATGCCAAGATATGATTCTTAACAAGGCGGAAATAGGGGATTTTGATTAAGTCAGCATCCCAAAGATGCATCTTAAACAATACAAATGCTCCCAGGCTGGAGTAGGAAACACGACAGTGTTTCATCACGCGAACACCTAACCTGACATCCTCTATTCACCGGCCATCTACTGTTAGCAGTGCTACCTGCATGGAGCCAAATAACTTTTGATTAAAATAGAGCTGCTATTTTTGAGAAGCAGTCTATCACCAAGACTGTGAGAGCCGGAGAGTTTAGCACTCTCCTTCGTAAGCTGTTTCGGTGGTTAGATACTCTCACATCAAAAGCGTGAATGTCTCTTCCTACTTCAGCTATTCTGTGATTTTCCAGCTCAAAATTTCCTGGCCAGGAGACAAATTACTGCTTTGCCTGCTAGATATCTACAGCATGAGGTATAGATGACTGAAGGAGGGCAAAAATGTTGAGTACTTTGTCATTGGAAGTGAGTGGGGGAGGGAATTTTTGCTGAAATATCCTGTTCTTCATGTGGGGCTCACCCAGGAACGGGCAGAAAGGGAGGCATTCACCTCAGCTCGCAGTAGACATGCAGAAATTGGGCATCTAGTCTAAGCTGCCTGTCCAAAGCCCTCTCTAGTCAGTAGAAGGGAGCAGCCCTCTCTAGAGGGTGATTCATTCCGTAGGTATCCAATATAGGCTGAATAAAGGATGACCCACTGGAGATCTTGTCTTTGCTCCCCCAGCTGCAGAGACAGCTTATGCGACAGGTTTGGTTCAGGCACTCAGTTTTCGGGCAGCAGAAGAAGCTGAGCAGAACAGTCTTCCTCTCCCCGCCAAAGCTCTAGGCTTGTCCCCCCTGCTTCCGTGCTCCTGGAGCATGTAAGAAAAGTTGGCCCACACTGTTTGGGAGGTGAGCCCAGTTCACCCAGTTACTTATCCTTGTCTGCATCTTTAGCTATGAAGGATTGAGGAAGATTAGAGGGGAAACCAGCAGCTCTTCCTGCGAAGACTAATAGCTGTAGCAGCAGAGATCTGTCATATCTTCACGACTACCTTGGTTTACAGTGCAGTCCCCATCTGCTGCATGTAAAAAAGGCAATGTCAGCCATAAAATATTGGAAGTCTGACTCTGGCACAAAGATCCCTGACAATTTAATAAGAATTCCTCGTGATGCTTCACAAGCTCTTTCATGGTTTTGACACAATGCCTCAGGCAGGATGGATTACACGGGCTCCCAGGCACTCTCCAAGAGGGAATTGCACTGGCCAATATGTATGAGTCAGCGAAGCGTCTCACTTGATCATCATGGACTGATGCCTTGCGTCCTGTAAACTGAGGCTGACCTTATTCTCCCCGACCCTTTCTTTTGCCATGAGACAAGATAGAGGATGTCACTGTTGCCTCCTTGAATGGCTGACACATAATCCTTAATGGGACATCGGGTTTAATAAATGCATGGCTATATTGCTTTTATAGGAAAGCTTTGTATCCTTCACGTAATCACACAGAGTCAACAGGGATGAACATAACCTTTTATATACTTATTTTCCTGAGAACTGTGAGTATATCCCAAATAAATCTTGGAAGAAGGTTTCATTTTTCTTTTGCGTGGTCGATACTCGGCTTGCAGGGAGCTGATACATCTGTTTATTTTCTTCATCATCTTGCAGGATATATGTGGTGCACAGCACCATGAACAAGAACTGGCTGGAAAAGGGATGCTGTTATTTCCTCTTATCTCAGCCTATGATTTTTGAAATAAGCTGATGTAAAATTTAATAAATATTCAGTTAAAAGGGAAGTGAAATGTTTTCTGCGAGGCTTCAGCTGTTGACTGGAGGAAAGAAAAATAATAATAATAAAAAGAGAAATCAGAGATATTTCTGATTTCTAGGGTAGCTTTGTTAAAAGAAGACATGGGATGGCGGTACCCGGAATAAAATACCAGACTGGCATCCTTCATCACTACCTCAAGACAGTCTCTTAAGCCACACATGGCAGCAAATGCCCTATCAGAACCCCATCCCAGTTCCCTGACAATGTTTCAATGGGAAATAAATATATGACTGGGTGATAAACAGATATATAACATGGAGACCAAAGGGAAAGATGGAATGTGTCAGGGCAGGCAAAAATACAGCTATACCACAGAAATGGACACAGACTTAAAAAGTTTCCTGTTCCAGGTCTTCTCACTGCTGTCATCCAGTCACAGCTCTCAGCCAAAATGTGCAAGGCAGCTTCCACTGTTCTCTGAAAAAAGCAAAAGGTAGCTAAATAGTAAAAGAATCCTGAGTTTCTGAGTTTCTGCCACGTCTGTGAGAAAAGAGAATCTATCACAGTGTGAAAAATCCAAAATTTAGAGAGATACGGATTAAAAGGATGCTTGAAAAAGGAGTGGGTTGAGTGATGAGAAATACAGACACACGGTTATTCAAATCCAACACCCTTCTGTTCTTGCTGACCTGAGTGATGACTTCTGGGTTCCTGAGAGTCTGGGCAGAGACCAGGGCAGAGCCTTTGCTAGTCAAAGACACTGGTTTCTACCAGCTGAAGACATGGCTCCCAAATCACGTACTCCAAGACACCACGCAAAGCGTACGATGATGCAGGTACTCAAGACAGACTAGGTCAATATTATCCATTTCTGCATGCCGAGCATCAGTATGTGATGTGAATAGACGAGATGTGGCTGCTGCAGGGGGAGCCTGGGTGCGGATGCAGCTACACTGGGAAGAGGTTGCTTTTGTGGATGAGGGGAGGACATGGTGTTTTTTCAGCAGAAAAACTCCTTGCGACAATTCAAATCTGCCCCAGGGGATAGTGCCAGAGGAACAGAGCTGTGGTTACAGGTAGTCCTCCATCTTCTTAATTTTTTTTGAGTCCATTCCTGTGCAAATAAACAAAGGCGGCGGCAGGTTTATTGCTGTTGGGAGAAGGGTGGCTGGCTGATTAGATACCAGCAAAACTTGGGATGAGAATTTATATGGGGAGTGCCGTGATTCCTCCCTTGTTTTACTCCGTGGCTCCTCACTGCAAGTTTTGGTAGAGCAATCAATGCCTATTCATGGGATTTGGCACCTACTTCAGCAATATATCAGTTTGTCCTGTCCATCTAGGTAGATTTTAAGCTTACCAAGTTTCTCTCATAGAGTCATCTGCCTTCTGAGTAATCTGCTGCCTCCAATGAGGATATTATAGAGCCATGATATAAACCCAGCCGTTTGGAAACAGCTATCTTTAGCCATTAATGCCTTTTTAATAATGACAAAGCTCCTGGTTAAAAATAACCCTTTGATCTTTGAAAATGAGCAGAACGCAGCTGAAGTTCAGTTCAGATTACCTGCAAATGTTTGCATGCAGCACTGTGCCCTTTGGGGCTGAGGGACTGTGTGTGTTAAAAAAAACCCAACACAACCCCCCCCAAACTTAATTAAATTAAAATGAGTATCAACAGTGATTTGAAAGAAACATGGTCAAAAATCAGAAATGCTTTGACTTCTGGCTGAAAGTGCTCTGAGAGAGGTCTCAGAGAGGAAGGTAATGAACAGCCAGAAATATTGTTCATGAACGTTCAGTTGGCTTTTAAATAGGAGTTTGCTTTGATTGCTAGTTCATACACCTGAGTGGCAATCATCTATCAAAAAATTATATTTCATCTCTGGTCCAGGGATCTTTCCTCAGGAGCTGTTCGCTGTCTCGTTAGAAGGTTATTGACTGTTGTATTGTACCTGAAAAATGGCCTGTGAAATGGTACTATGAGTGCTCAGAAACTCTGTGGAGATGCAGGTAGTTCAGTTGGGCAGGAAGAAGGATGGTAGTTATCAAGCAGAAATCTTTTGGTGGAGAATGAGCTTTACCCCAACTGGTGGCTGACAGGCCAGATGTTGGCCACGGGGAAGCAAAGAGCATCCTAAGAGCCGAAACAGGCGATGCTGCATCTCTGAGTCTATCTAGGAGGAAGGGGATGGAGATGCAACCACACGGCTGGTGCTGTTGGGGCCACCATTGTAGCTCACAGACAGCAGGATCCTTTCGTGTGGGATGTGGCATTGCGGAGGGCCACCACTGGACACAGCCCAGCGGCAGTGTGGGTAGGGGGCTGGTATCAACCACCCATCATCCAGCCCATTTCTCTCTGGGGCTTGGCTACCCTGCCCTTCAAGAAATGGTACTGCTCTCCAAGCCATTCAGCTTCAGGGCTCCAGGGCTAGGACCTGTGGCTCCCAGCTGATGCCCCAGGCTCAGGCTTGAGCACTGGTGAGGCTGAAGCACCCTTCAAAGCAAAGGGTGAATCCCCTGCATGCTAGTTGCAGAGTCAAGCACCGTTTTGCTCACTCCTTTGCACTGCCGAGGAGTTCTGAGTAGTGGGTTCACAGCTGAAATGTCTCTTTTGAGCAGTGAAAGAAAACTGGCTTTATATAATGTTCTCAGGGCCGAGATCTGTGAAACAGTCCTACCTTCCACCCCCGGACTCATGTGTTCCAACACACACACTGTCATGCTTTCTCCTTCCTGTTCATGTTTGCAAGTAAGCGTGTGTCCTGGTTTGAGCGACACAGGACTCATTTCTCTTCTAATGCTTGGGAAAGCTGCCCTTTTACAAGACTCTAGTGGCTGAATAGGTGAAAATACTTACTTTACAGCCAGCTATGCTGTGGGAGTTTCAAGGTTTCAGTGTTTTTGAGCTCCCCAGGTGCAGGGATGAGGAGGAGCGAGACCGGGCACTTGACCCAAGCTGGTCAACAGCATTATTTCATACCATCAACGGCACATTCAATAGAAATCAGAAAGTTTGCGGTGAAGCTTTCTCTCCCTTGATGGCAGCAATCCAGAGAACTTCTTGCCCTGGTGCCAGAGCCCTGAGCCCTTCCATTCCTTCCGAAGCCGTAGCTCCCAGTGTCCCACATTGGCTGTCCCCTGCTGGGAGTGCACGGCTTCCTACGGATAGAATGGGCTGAGTGTAGTCCTTGGGTATTTTATATTGGTATTGGGATCAGTATTGGTTCTTCGGTGTTATTAATGTTAATTATGTAGTGTTAGTCTATTAAATCTGTTTATATTTCAACCCCCATGTTTCCTTGTTTTTTCCTGATTCCCCTTTCCAGGTGGGGAGGTGTCATCGGGTGAGCAAGTAATTGTCTAAACAACAATAAATTGTTGTGGGTTTCTCAAGTGGTAACAACATACAAGTTGTCTTTGCCGTGCTGTCTGCACGAAGACCTCCCTAGCAGCTGACAGCAGCGTGCTCAGACCTCTGCCTGTCTTGTGATCGGTATCTCTGTTTCCTTGCAGCCTTCATCTGATGTTAGTCTTGGCAGCTGTAGACTGAGGTGGTACGCACTCAGCAGCAGTGGCTGTGCTCTGCTGGGTTTTCTGTCCATGCAATGCTGAGGACAGGACGGTTCTTAATATTCCAACTATCAAGTATGTTTCAGATACATGGATGTGACAAACAACTATCCGTCTGTTTGTAATTTTGCTGTAATAATTCATAGAATCATAGAATGGTTTAGGTTGGAAGGGACCTTAAAGATCACCTAGTTCCAACCCCCTGCCATGGGCAGGGACACCTCCCACTACACCAGGTTGCTCAAAGCCCCGTCCAACCTGGCCTTGAACACCTCCAGGGATGGGGCAGCCATAGCTTCTCTGGGCAACCTGGACCAGTGTCTCACCACCCTCATAGTGAAAATTTTTTTCCTGAGATCTCATCTAAATCTCCCCTCTTCCAGTTTGAAGCCATTACCCCTTGTCCTATCACCACATGCCCTTGTAAAAAGTCCCTCTCCATCCTTCAGTTGGAGAATTTGAGGTTTTCTCTCACTTGCTTAGGAAGCAAACTTTGGTACGAACTGGAAGAGACAGCTTGCTACTTGTTTCCAAATATGTCCACTAGCTGGGTGGAAACCCATTTTTCCTGCTTTCTCCACCTTCAGTCAGTCCTCAGACTTTCCGTTTCCTGGAGCAGCAGGACACTGCTGGTGGCTTTGGCTGGTGCACAAAGAGCTCAGCCTGTGTCCGTGGTCTGTAGCAGCTGCTGGCTTGGACATTTAAGGATGGAGAAGGACAGGAGGGAAGGACAAGGGCCCTTGATGCCATATGTAGTCATAGACTGGCAGCCAATGCTGACTTATTTTGTTCTGGAGGTGATATCATCTTGATGGATGGGGCCTGGGTGACATCTGGCAGGGAAGGAACAGCAGAATAAGTGGTAACACGACCATTAAATTTGGTTGATGAACCAGAAGCATTGGCACAGCGTGAATTCGATGACTATGAGTGATTTTAGCCCATGTTTATTTCAAGGTTTTTTGTTTGGTTTTTGCATTGTGTGTACATACACATGCATTTATTTGTAATGCTGGTTAATTTCATAGAAAATACAACTTCTGGACTAAAGAGATGTAAGATTTAAAAGGACTACAAACTTTAAAAATGAAATCTCCTAGGTACAGCTGATCCTCACTCAAACAGCAAACCAAGGTGTCTCTAATTGCCTTGATTGTTTTAAGGAAACTGGTCTAACTGGAGAAAAATCTGTAAGTAACGTGTGAAATGAGAAAGTCATTACCCACAGCACAGAAAGAAGCCACAGTAATTAGTAATCACACCTGTGTTATCTAGATCCATCTCAGCTGGGGAAAATCCTCAGTAAAGCCTGTGGCATAAAAGGAGAGCAGAGAGAGCACAGCTTTCCATGTTGTGGTTGTTCCTCATGTTTTAGGCTTTATTCCTTTTTGTCATTCCAGAAGATTTGGGGGTATATTTCCAGCTCATCAGCAGGCAGGCTTTCTGCTTTAGAACCTCTCTGAAGAACAGAGATGCAGCGTCTCCTCCCCGTGCTCTGAGAAAATGGAAAACACCAGCACGGCCCTGGAAACTCGTACAGATGCAACTCTTGCTGCGAGCCTGGGCATGGCTTCTCTTGCAGTAAATGCCACTCACTGAATCAGGCCTCTGGGAATGAAGATCCTACGTGTGTGTGTGTATTTCTGTACATGAGTGTGTCGTGAGACACAAGTGGGCTCTTTGAGGGAGCTGCCCATCATGCCTACCTTTGATGCAGGGTGGCCAAGCAGACCTCAGCAGATCCCGAGCCGCTGGTGTTTGGCGATTACAGTTGTCCATTGGCTGTGAGTTGGGTTACCAAGGTGATGGTTTTCAAAAAGCCAAATCTCTGCTCAGTTTTCAAAGGCTGGGTTGTTTCTTTTGATCTGCAGACCAGGGGGAAAGACAGATACAAGACTACTGCCTTTTTTTGTTCTGTTTTGTTTTGTTTCTGTGTTACAACCTGAATGATCTTGGCAACTGAATTTGTTGGCTTAAAAACTCAGGGTAAGTCTTGACGGTGAGTAAAGTTGCTAAAGTCAGTATTGAACCGCTAAAGTATTTTTACAAATACTAAATACCAAGCCTGTGGATTCCTTGAAATTCTCTAATTCACGGTCAGAGTGATGCAATTGAGTTGACTTTTAGGGACTTTACTATTCCATGGTGGTATCCATGGACATCCAGGGTGCTGTTCACAAAGGCTGTTGGATGCAAACAATAGCTCTTGATCATTAGAGCTTGTCAGAGGCATTCAGTTTGCAGAGGAAGATTGGGATGAGTGTGAGAACATGTGCAATTACTACATCTCAAACCTGAATAAGGACACGGCACAAGAAATTACTTGTAGATTCCTGGTTTTTAATCATGCTAGGATTGAACTAGGCTCACAGCTTTCTCCTTGGTTTTTTTGTTGACTCCTTAAGTTAATGTTTTTTATCCTCAGCTCAGAAGGAAGCCATCCTGACTCAGCTGTTCAGACCCCGAAGACCAGTGAAGAACCTTGCACAACATGGTGCGGTGAATTTAAGCCTTTTAAATTCAAATTGGGGAATTTAATCTTCCCCAAATACTGCTTTCGTGGTTAAGGGAATACAATAACTAAAACGCGTTGTGCTTGGCTTTCGCAGATATCTATGTCAAACATATTTCACCCACAAACAGTATAAGTGATGTTCAGAACTAGGCAAAATAATTGTGCATTTGCACGTTGCTCTTTGACTGACTCCCTGGGCCTGGGCATTCTTGATCACTCCTGTTTTGCCATGCCTGCGGAGGGTACGAGGTGAATGCTCTACCATTTCAGGGCCCTGGAAGAAGACAGGCTGTTTACATAAAGCTTTTCTTCCTCTGCAGAAATTTGGCCTGCAAAACTTCAGGTGGGTGTCTGGCCAAAACTATCATCCCAGTTGCTTATTTTCAGCAGAGAGTACTGTTAGGTACCTATGGCTCTTACCACTAATGCGTTTCTTTAGTCTGAAGCATAGGATTAAGTTTTTGTAGATTAACGGATTACTACAACTCCTGTCTGTGCTCCCAGGCTGTGGTAAACACCAGGAATTCATCTTTCCCTGATCTGCAATTTAAAAAAGAGAGTAAAATACCTTTAATTTGCATGGTTGTGGACTAAGCTCATGTACCTGGATGGCATGAGGCTGATGGATGATAGTTGACACACAACACTCTAATCTCGTATCAAAGCCCTCAAACAAACGTGTCCTTGTCTTCCAGCCTGAGGCATGAGCAGGTTGTTATAGAAGTGCCAGGAACGTACTGATTAATCTCCATCTGCTTGGGCCAGAGGTTGCTGACATATAACCTGTTGGAAAGCATACCTTTCCCATTGTCTTGGCTGACCTCCGCAAGCTGTGCCTCCGTGAAATTGTCGTACGGGTCTCGGTACTGTGCCGGTACCTGATGCCATCCTTGCACATCAGCTCTCTGCTGCCCGGGATGCTGCCGGCGTGTCAGGAGATGTCAGTGTTGATGCTGACTGCTGGTTTTCTAACACAGGTAATGTTTGCTGCTCATGTACTTCTTCTGCAGACATCTGCTGTGTAGTGCCGTTGCGCGGGCAGGATAAAAGTGCTTGTTTTGTGTGATCTGCCTTGTGCTGGTGGCCCAGTGCACCGCCGACCTGACGCTGTTTCCATGTTTGCTGAATCCTGGTGGCTGAACACGGGCTGCCTGAGCTGCCAGTTACTCTCTGTAGTTCCTACCCTTTGGCGGCTGCATTTCACTTCTCTTTGCATCTTTGCTAATGCTGAGACTTTCACACAGATGTGGAAGTGTTAAGTCTTATTTTTCTCCGGGCTTTAACTTAAGCTGCTGTGGGTAGTGCAACTCTCCGTGTGCTGACTCTTGTTGTTTTTCGATGCAATACTGTTTTTATGGTTCATCTTTGTAGTTCATGTTCAAGTATTCACTGTCTCTCAGAAACAGCAAGACATCCTTTCTTCTACGTAAACTGTGGCTACTTTTAATGTTTCCTGAAATGTTCTGCTGCTGAGAGTATTTTCTTTGTCCACATGTAGCACTTTTGATATCCCAAGAGCATAGGGTGAGGGCAAATATAAAAGGCAAAATCCTACCTTTAGAGAACGTACACTGACTATCCTGCAGGTCTTCTCACCTTGCAGAATGTGTTCCAGAATGGGAACAAATCCCACCCTGCTGGCAGGTTTTGGCATTTGTAGGTGCCTGATTCAGGGAGAGAATGACACGTTAGTGTGAATAGGAGTCAACAGCGTGCCCCGGCAGCCCACAGGGCCAACCGTGTCCTGGGGTGCACCAAGCACAGCATAGCTAGCTGGTCGAGGGAGGTGATTGTCCTACTCGACACTGCACTGGTGTGGCCCCACCTCGAGTTCTTCATGCGGTTTTGGGTGCCTCAATATAAGAAGGACATCAAACTATTGAAATGTGTCCAGAGGAGGGCAACCAAGGTGGTGAAGGGTCTCCAGGGCAAGACTTATGAGGAGAAGTTGAGGTCACTTGGTTTGCTTGTCTTGGAGAAGAGAAGGCTGAGGGGTGCCCTCATCCCAGTGTACAACTTTCTCAAGGGGGAGGTGCTGATCTCTGCTCTCAGATGACCAGCAATAGAACATGAGGAAATAGAATGAAGCTGCATCAGGGGAAGTTCAGATTGGACATTAGGAAAAGGTTCTTCACTGAGAGGGTGGTTGGTCACTGGAACAGGTTCCCCAGGGAAGTTGTCTATCAGACTTTAAGGACCATCTGGATGATGCTCTTAGTCACCTGGTTTAGTTTTAGGTAGTCCTGGGAGAACCAGGGCATTGGACTTGATGATCCTTATGGGTCCTTCCAACTCGAGATACTCTAGGATTCTATAATTATGCTTGAATATTGCCTTGAGAGCTTTTAGGTCCCATTTCTGACAGCGCTCCTCCATCTCCTTTTTCTGGTGGTTCTGATCCATTCAGAGCAGGCTTGCTTGATTATAGCATCTGCTCATCTCTGGTGTGTCCTCAAAGCCTGCCCTCAAATGAGCAGGACTGCTATGAGGTGATCTCCTTGGTAATAACCGCCAACATGCAATCCAGACACAGCAACCTTGCCTCGCCTCGGTTGCAGCCACCCTACTCTTTTGCTATGGCCAGGATTGGTCAGCTGACGATCTTTAATGACTGTTCTTTGGAACGGCAAACCCAAAGAAGCACTGCCCTCCTCTTGCACTACAGGAATACTGTACAAATTAATAAGTGTAAGGCTGGACACGTAGGGAGTTCATGGCAACCATGTTTCATTGAAGGTATACAGACAGGTTGACTAAATCATGAAAGCAGATAGTAGAGACAGGGTCAAATGACAGTGTAACAGATGATCAATGGGCAGAGAAGTGCTCCTATACCCTACTGGGCCCACAAGCAGGATGGTTGAGAGAGGGAAGCTGTTTCTCTGATGGTATCCAATGAGCAGGGGATGGAAAAAAGCCTTTTTGGGAGGTCCCAGCAGTCTTCCCAAATGGCAGGAGATAAAACTCATCCTGAAAACTCCACAATCTACCTTCACTTCCAAACTCATACAAAGGGAGAATCCTCAGAGTATTTAAGCACATTGTGGAGTGATGTGGAGCAGCTGGAGCAGAGCTGAGGATGTGGCCACATGCACAGCAAGGTCTGTAATGTGCGCGTTCCCGGTGCTTGTCTTTTGAATGAACCCAAGGAAGAATTTAGCTACTCCCTCACAAAGCAAGAGCTGCCAGAATTCCCATTCCCCTTCTCTGCTCTGGAGATCTGAGCTTTGAGATGGGCTTGGGCCACCTCCTGAGAAATGACCAGAGGAATCTGTTTCCTGCGTTACTCCTGGAAATGGGTGTTTGGATTTGATGATGTGAACCTGCTGCAGCTCCCTGAGAAGGTTTGCAGAGCAGAGGCAAGGTTGGGGCTGATTTTTGCAGACAGTGTTGATACCTGCTGGTACCCCTTTGGGGTCATCCCATGAAGAGTGTTTGTACGATGCAGAACTGAGTAGCTGGACCTGAGCTCATTCTGAATTAGCTGGTGCTTGGGGAATTTCTGCCATGTTGAGGTGGCATTTTGTTTGTGTCACGTAGCCTTGCTGAGAAACAGTGAATATTAGTCTGGGAGGAATGCCATGGTAACCTGGCAGCGCTGCTTCCAATATCTGAGCTAACTTAACAGAGACAGCTTGAACATCCCTTCACAACTCTACCTAGTGTCTTGCAGACATAGACTTTGTGGTCTTGTGCAGAGAAATAAGAGGCTGAGAATCCAAACAAAAGTATTTCTCTCTGTCCTTCCTTGCCAGACTTTATGCTTAAAACTTTTAGCTTCTCGTTCTCATGGGACTGTATTAGCAAAAAGGCTGGAATTTGTACCAGGCTCGGCAGGCAGCTGTTTGATCTTCACTGCCTCTTTTTCTTTCATCTTCAGACAGATAGTGTGCTGGCGTGGGCATTAGGATCCTGTCTGATTCTGGAAGCTTTCTGTATTTAATTTTCCAGAGTCTTTTGTGGTGTGGCTAATGCTCCTGTAATGTGAAAAAAGTGGAGCAGGCAATATACTTCTGTTTAAATATCATGAGATCCTGCTAGTCTCTTAGGAAAACCCATGTTGTTTTCCAATCCACCTGTTCCTATGGCTTTCCTATCTATTGGAAAGCTAGTGGTATCCAAGGACAACTTGTGGGTTTCTGCTATTATTGGTGATTTCTTAATGTTAGTTGTATCTCTTAACACCTACTTTGTGGAGGCTTTTTCTTCCAGTGAGGTGTGGAGGAGATGGAAAAGGTAGAAGAGAATAGAATATTTCCACTGGAAGGGACCTACAATGATCATCTACTCCAACTGCCTGAATGCTTCAGGGCTGACCAAAAGTTAAAGCATATTATTATGGGCATTGTCCAAATGCCTCCTAGGCACTGACAAGCTTGGGGCATCAACCACCTCTCTAGGAAGCTTGTTCCAATGTTTGACCACACTCTCTGTAAAGAAATGCTTCCTAATGTCAAATCGAACAGTGGAGGACATGCTCTCCTCCACCAGGGAGTTGACTGTTTCTTTTCTGGAGATGGTTATCTGAGACTTTGATCAAAGTAATTGAAAACTTCTTGTATCTCAAAAGAAGGAATGGTTGGTTGTCCAGCTGAGAGCAACGTAGCCCAGGCTGTATCAAACACCTCGGTAGCCAGGGAGAAGGAAGAAAGTGCAGTCAGTATCTGGTGAGTCCCAGAGCCATAAGTGCACCTGCAACCTGTACTTGCAATGGCAGATGAGGTGCACTTGAGTGACAAAGATAGCTGCCATCCTCAGCTGCCCAGAGGTTTCTTGGAGTCAGCTAAATTAGGGCAGTTCATGTGCAGCTGACCTGCGTCCTTGCCTTGTAATTTGGAAAGCTGTAGTTGACAGTAAGAGATTTATTTGCTGGAATACTGTGGTCACTAACCATTTCCTGTGTGTCCTTTCAATCCCAGGACATTTTCCCCTCTCGAGTGCTGTATTACAACAGACTCACCTCCTGGTTCATTCCCCCGTATTGACACATTTTCTAACAGCTCATGACATGACTGACGGTTGAACCCTTTGTTGCCTTATTTGTTGTGAAAGGTTACTAACTTGAGTGAAATGTATTTAGAAAGTAAGACATTTGGCCTGGGGTTTAACCTTTAGAGTGCTGGGAGCAGGGAAATTTGATTTTAGACATTGAAGATACCCACGGCGCTGTCAAGGAGAGAGCTCTGTGTACGCCTGGGTGGGAGCTGGGGGCTCCCTGCTGTCAGCTGAGGCAAAAGGCTGGCTTTACTACAAGTGCTTCAAATGTCTTTGCAATTGCAGATGCGATGGAAGTGCTGCATATTTGCTCAGGGCTTTTTACACCTTGTATTTGCCTGTGTAGTTTATCTGGAGACTTGGGTTTCAATCCCCTTTGAATTGCCTCCGTCAGCAGCTTGTGTTTTGTGGCTTGGATGAGATTGAAGGTTTGCTTTTCGATATTTCTCCCTCCCACCTCTCCTATTTTGGCCATTCCCCGTTTGAAAGATGCACACTTAAGAGCAGAACGAGGGAAGTATCAGCCGAACAATTTACAGGCAGGTAAAGTCAGGGCTTTTGAAACAAATGTGCCATTGAACTGAAACATTGCATAGCCAACTCAAAAAGTGCTTTTTCCGACGAGGTCTGACATGGGGGAACTGCTGAAGAAGGCAGAAATTCCCCTATGGGCCAGCATGCGTGAGCAGCTTAGCTCTATGCATTCATTGTAGAGTGGATTGGACTTGAGGTGCAGTGAGACATCTCTGCTGGTGGTCATGGGGGAGAGCTTTTGTCCTCAGGAGAAACTATCTCACAGGGTTTGGAAGGGACCTGTGGAGATCTAGTCCAACCCTCCTGCCAGAGCAGGGTCACCTACAGCAGGTTGCACAGGATGGTGTCCAGGTGGGATTGGAATGTCTCCAGAGTCGGAGACTCCACCACCTCTCTGGGCAGCCTGTGCCAGTGCTCTGCCACCCTCAAGGGAAAGAAGTTCCTCCTCATGTTGAGATGGAACTTCCTATGTTCAAGTTTGTGCCCGTTACCTCTTGTCCTATCACTGGGCACCACTGCAAAAAGGCTGGTGCCATCCTCCAAGCACCCTCCTTTTAAGTATTTATAAGGACTGATGAGATGCCCCCTCAGTCTTCTCTTCTCCAGACTGAAAAGACGCAAGACCCTCAGCCTTTCCTCATAAGAAAGACGTTCCAGCCCCCTAATCGTCTTTGTAACCCCCCTGCTGTACCCTCTCCAGCAGTTCCCTGTCCTTGAACTGGGGAGGCTGGAACTGGACACAGGACTCCAGATGCGGCCATATTTCCAAACATCTGGTTGCAGATGAGGGAGTCTGTCATTTTAGCTGGGGGAGAATGACCAGAACCTCCCCTTTGGCTGAGTTATTGCCGTGGTGATGTGACCATGGCAGTGACACGCTGGTCAGCTGGGAGTCCCTGCATGCCCGCTGGTTCATCAGCAAAGTCTGAGCTTGCGGAGAAGTGGAAATCCCTGTGCACACCCACAACTAATGTCTTCTACACCCTCACAGCTCCTTTCCAATTTAAAAATCCCAACGTTTTGTTCAAAGATACAGAAAACCCAATCTGTAAATATATGCTAAGTCTCCCACAACCCAGTGATTCTCAGGGTGTTTGAATGTCTCTATAGACAGAGCACAGCTGATACCTCTCCATCCATGTGGAAAGGGCAGGGTGGCCAGACCCTCCCCTTCCCACCCTCTGGGTCTGCAAACCTGCAATAAAATGTTTAAGTAATCCCTCATTTTCTTGTAGTGGCTTCTCTGTGTGTGAGGAGGCGTGACCTTCTCTAGAGAGTGATGCTGAGCTTAGTGTACAGGAGAGATGTGCCTTAGATGCTAGGTAAACCCCAAATCTAGTGGAAAAAGAGGTTGAAATGTCTGACTGAACCATCTACGGAGATGTGCAGCCTCCATTTCTGGAGGTCTTGAGGAAGAAGTTGGACACACATCTTGCAAGGCTGCCATTGATTACAAGGAAAGGGTTTCTCCAAATCCCTTCCAGCACTGTTTCCCTACGGTGCTTTACTCTATCAGGCTGACTAATGTCTTGGAGGGTGAGCAGAGGGCTGAAGGCACCACCTCTGACCTGCCCTGACTCCTTCAGGGAGACACCGAGATGAGACAGACCTCTGCAGGGAGCTACACAACATCCTACAACTTCCAGGTCACAGAGAACAACAGGTTTTTCCCTCTGCTCTTCCACAGAAGATGTGCAGCCTTGCTGGGTTGTCCCAGATGCCATCAGAGTGAAGTAATGAACGTTTTCTCTTTTTGGATGCTAAGAGTGCTGGCTGTGGACTAAGACTGCTTTTAACTTTCCGGTGTAGTTTCATCACATTGTCTGAGGGTGATACAGAGGCTGTAACATCTAAAAAATGTTTGCTGTTTTTTGTTACTTTCCATAACTTAATTTTTCTTGTGTAATAGTATTTAATGTGAAGGGCTTTCTTTCCATGTAGGACACTGTATTCAGAACAATCCAAAATATTCCTTTTTTTTTTTTTGCACCTGTCTTTAAATACATTCAGGCCAAGGGATCTTTGCTGCAAGAACACGCTGACTCCACAGCAGAGTCTTACCCTCAGTGCGAAAGTAAGCAAATTCAATTGCACTTGCTTTTCTTGCGTCTTGTTGAGCGGAAATAGGAGACTTTCATGGTAGCATCACCACAAAAACAAAGAGGGGAAAGAAAAAAAAATCCTTTGAAAAGAATTGACTCGAGCAGCTTGTTCTTTCTTTCCTCCTATGATGAAAGAGAAATTATTATTTTGGAGATACAGAGCACTTGATCTTTACAAAGGAAGCCTGCTTCAGGGAGACACATCTTTGCTGAGGGTTAGAAGGTGTCTAGAAATGTTATGGGTATGGTTTAAACTATGAGCTAATGACCCTTCTGAGGGTCATGTTGCCACCAGCTGAGGGGCTATACAGAAACACCTGGAACGACCAGAACCTGTGTCTAAGGTGCAGCACCAGGATGGAGAGGGGGAGACCAAAGGAGAGATGTGGGGTGGTGTAAGGGGACAGAAAATGACCTTGGTCTAGGATTGCTCCGAAAAGCTGCTGCTCACCATGTAGGCAGGTGTTGCAGAGCTGAAAAATGCACTATGGATAAGAAATGTGGAGGAAGCAGAGTTCACTCATACCTTTGTTGCAGCAGAAGTAGGGCAGATGCCCATCACCTGATTGAACCAGTTTGTTCCCGGTTGAAAAGAACGTGCCCTAGAGAAGAAGCTGCATGTTTGTCCTGTCCTGACCGGTGCTCCTTGGTCATGGCTGAAACCTCCTAAAAAAGAGAATGAGGGAAAATCTTATCTTCCCCAAGCATACCTGAGCATGTTGGGCTTCGGAGATCCTCCTGGTGTGTCTGGTGAGCATCTGGAAGGATAATCAGGGAGACAGATGGATGCACACAATGGAGGAAACACCTGAAGGGAAAAGGAAAGCTGCCAGTCCTGGGAGCAAATCCTGAGGCAAAGAGGCTTCCTGCAGGCTGGGAGGAGACTGCAGTTCACCTCAACCTGAGAAGACACTGAAAATTGCTGGAATTGAAAGAAAGGAGGGGACAATCTCAGCAGCAGGGTCAAACTGGAAACTGTTCTTCAGACTTGGTTCTTCAAACTCAGGTGTTCTTGTTTTTCCTAATTTTCAGAGTTTTCTTCTAGGGTCCTTTTTATCCTGTGGTGTTAAAAAACACCCCACCTTTCTTCAGTAATTGCAAATGTCTTCTAGCTTTTGGGAAAACTCTGGAAAGAGAAGAGGGAGCTGCCATTGTCGTTGTCATAGTCAGTGGTCATTTCTCGTCCCATCGCGTACACATTAAAGACAGTGTGGGCAAAACAGGGCAGAAGAGTGATTTAATTCAAACTTGTCGAAGTTGCAGTTCCCATCATATATTATACACTGAGACCAATTTTTGATCCTGTGAGCTCCCAAATATCTTCTGCAGCTCTTGAAGTTGAAAGAAACTGCTGATCATGGTCCTGAGGGACAGGAAGCAATATCCTCATCAGATATCTGATATGTAAGAAAGGTATTGCAGCTCCATTTATGAGCATACTTGAAATGGCTTGTGTATAAGCAATAGGACTGTCAGAACAGTAGGGAAAAATTCTCAGTATAATTTGGGTTGATTCAATTTCTTATTAAATTATCATAGGCATTCCAGTAATAAGAAGCAGGAGACGAGATGGGAGTTGCATGCTTAGACATGAGAGAGTCTCTGTGTGCGAAGCAGGGATGAAAACAACATACAGGCACTGCAACATTTAAAAATAAAAACCCGAAGTCTCCAGTCAAATGGGTGACTTATGTTGTTTTTTTTTTTTCTTTAGGAGGTCGCTGTTGCATCTCTCCATCTCTAGCTGGACACAAATTTGGGTATCAAAAAAAATATAGATTGTTACCCAGGTACTTGTGAGGTCTCAGGCTGTGTCATACACTTACCTGTGATGACTCCTGGTGGCTTATTAAAAAATATTATTTGGTCTCTTTATGTACACACCCAGGAGTAAGAAGGTAGCACTCATTTTTGGGAGCTTACAGTCATGTCTGTTTTTCCTGTGCCAGTCCTGGATTTCATGCTTTCTCATGTCTTTTATTTTTCTCCCTCCTGAGTGGCTGTAATTTTGGGTATTGCATTCTTTTTTTGGACATTGATTGCAAAGAAAATCTCCCTGAAAGGTGCAGGAAAACTATGTATGTACAGGCAGAACTGTAATTTAGGAAAGTATCTGGCATCCTTGGAAAACAGGAGAAATGCAGATAGTCTTTGTTGTGGTTCCTGTGAATAAGGAGGAACCTGTGTACGATTACACTGTAAATTCTTCTCCCTTGTAGTGGGGACATAACCCAGCTTTCATTTAAAAACAAAACAAACCCAAACCCTGAAATCTTCTGTGACTACAGAAGCGTTGGGTCTGTTTATAGGTTGGCTCTTTCTCTTCTTAACTAGTCATAGTATTTGTATTTTCTGCCCTGCGTCGTATAACCATGTGCTTTGACTAACTGGACATAAATCTGAATTGTGTCTGGATGTCTTCAATTTTTTCTAACGACCTGAGAGTTTGCTAATTGAGAAACACACCTCAGAAAGCCCGGCAAGGTAGGGGGGTAATCCTCCCTTTAGGAGAACTCCTTCTCCATCCAGGGCTCTGCTCCATCCTCTCCTTGGGCTGGTCCATCTCGGGCAGAAGGAGAGGAGAAATTACTGTCACTGTGATTAATTTTGTTGCATACTTTGGGAGTTACTAGGGAAGACTGGGGCTTCAGAAATGGGTTGTTTCCTCTAGAAATCCTTTACTGAAGAAGGTCTGCATGTCACTATAAGTGTGATGCAGAAATTACAATGCTAATGCCAATCTGCAGCAATAAATCAGCGCAGTTCAGTGTGGGCTCACCAGTTCAGGGTGTGCATGGGGCAGGCTGGGACCTACGTCTCCATTCCCTACACTTGAGCTCTACAAAATCCCTGACTTGAGTTGGTTTGTCCTGATCACCCAGTGTCTCAGTACTTCCAGTTGTGGATCCAGATGTCTCTGTTTAGATTGGATATTAGGAAAAACCTCTTCACTGAAAGAGTTATCAAGCATTGGAACAGGCTGCCCATGGAAGTGGTGGAATCACCATCCCTGGAGGTATTTAAAAGCCGGGCAGACGTGGTGCTGAGGGACATGGTTTAGTGGTGGGTTTGGCAGTGTGAGGTTGATGGTTGGACTCGATGATCTTAAAGGTCTCTTCCAACCTAGGTGATTCTGTGATTCTATGCCTGTGGTGATGTGTCCCTGCTCTCTGCTTTATACTATTGCCCAGGCTATGGTCCTGTTGTAGGGCTGGTACATATTTCTCTCTCCACCACCTGATGGTGTGAACCTTGGCTGCTCTGTCTCTCGCAGTCAAGTGGTGAGTTCATGAAGATGGTAAAAATAATTCAGCCTCACTGAGGTGGTTGTGTGCCTCTGCTCTGCCAGGATGTCCATCTCCTGCCAGCTCCATCTCAGGGGTGGTGAGGTGGTGGCAGAGTCAGGTCCTCCCTGGGCACGCTTACTTGCTCCCTGCGCACATGTGCGTGGCCTCTTGTCTGCAGCAAGATTCTCCGATGGTCGCAGCTAGTGAAAATATACCTGGGTTTGGCCTGGGAGCCAGAGCTGGCAGAGACATAGTATTCAGCCCTGGAGGAGATGAGATTCCCTAAAATATGCTGAAATAATAAAGCAATCTTGAATAGGAATTAAAAGCCTAAACCCTAAAAATATTGTTCAACTGGAAGTACAAAAGGGAAAAAAAGATTAAAAAATAAATAAAAAAAATTCTTCACGCATCTTTGATTTAAATTGCCTTGGTCTCGGGGAGGGGAGTGGTAAAACCCCAAAGCCACCAATAATCTTTTAAATTTGATCTCAGAATGGAATATTTCTACGGGGTTTTTTTGTACATGTCCAAACTATTTTCTGGTAAGAGGATTAGTTAGAACCAGCTCTGGGTCATGGATACCTGGTTTTCTCTTTTTTCTTTTTTTTTTTTTTTTTCTTGGGGGGCAGGAGCCAGGGGGAGGGGAAGAAAGTTGGAAATGATCAACCTGTCGTGTTCCAAATGGTGGAGGCTGAATTGTCTTCCCATGCCATGAGGAGCAGAACAGTAGGAGATGCTGTAAATAGTGATGGGCTTGGAAGAAGCAGAACTCTGTGGAATTTAGGAAGCCTGGGGAAAAAAGAAAAGTATCCCATTCTTCTGCATCTACCTGGCTTCAGTCCTTCCCCTGTGCCATGGTGGGGAGCCTGCCCTGCAGGCTGCAGTCCCGAGCGCGGGGTTTGTACTTGCTTCCTAGAGATTTCTGCTGTATCAGCGCTGAGTTGATCAATGCTGTGCTGAACCTATGATTCCCTGCGATGTGCCATCATCTAGTGAGCAAAGGCAATGACGGCTCAGAAAAAAAAATGCCAGGCAAGGCAGGCTTTTCAAACAGAGCTGCTGTGCTCATGTAGACACTGCTTCCTAGCAGTACTCAAAGGGCAAAATCCTGAGGGCTTCCTTTCATAAAATTCTGGTAATCTTATATTTGCACGTGTAATTCAGGTATTGCAGAGCTACGTGTTCCACTCCTTTTACTTCAGTTCTTTCATGGTGTTAGCGAATTTATATAGTACTATACTGGTATAGATATAATATGGTGTTAAGGGTATTTCCCTGTCTCCTGATCTAGACCTGAGGATGATTTAACAGTGAATCTCAAAGTAAGTGGGGAGGAGAGGGAAGAAAGTACTTTCCTGTCTGTCCATGGCTTCCTAGGACATTAGGAAAATTGTTTTCACTGCAAGAGTTATCAAACATTGGAACAGGCTGGCCAGGGAGGTGGTTGAGTCACCATCCCTAGATGTGTTTAAAAGTTGTGTAGATGTGGTGCTTAGAGACATGGTTTAGTAGCGGATCTGGTAGAGTAGTGTCAATGGTTGGACTAGATGATCTTAAAGGTCTTTTCCAACCTAAATGATTCTATGATTATTACCCAAAACTGAAGGTAGAGTTGAGCTAAGCATTTGCAGAAGAATGCTTTCTCTCCGAAGTTCTTCTGTTGCAATGGTCTGGACACAGCCTGCCCAGCAGAGGTTATCAAGAGGAGCAGAACAGGACCCACTTGACTGACCATCCAGGATGGAGTGCAGGCTGGAGATGAAGTGACTGGGCTCAGCAGGTGGGTCAGAGGGCACAGACAAAGCGGTGTTATACAGGAGGGTGGAAAGATGCTACCTGTACCCCTTCAGGGTGTAAACTCTATGAATTTGGGGGCAGTGGTCAATGGGGAGTAAGTGGCTGTGGCAAGTGGTGATGGGTTTGGAGTTGGGCAACACTGGAGGGGGAAAGCTGCCTGTGGCTCCAAGCTGCTGGTGCTCATTTAGCACGTGGTGAAGAAGTGGATGGGGATTGAGGAAAAGCTCTGAGCGAAGAGGAGCAGCTCACAAACTGAGGTTTGCTTATACATGGGGTAAATTACATCAGTTTGGCAAACCCACCGTTTACCTTTTTGCAGGCAGAATGATTCTGTTTTAGGAGTGGCCAATTGCATTTTACTTAAACCTCTTCCCAATCAACAGAAGCCAAATAAAACGTCTGGGTTAAGCTAATATGAGATTTTCCCTGTAGAGTCTTGCACTGGCTTAGCAAAATCGGTTTAAAAACCATCCCTTAAATTAAAGCACCGGCACTTAATAAATTGAGAAGCTCTGGATGGCATAACGTGGAGGGATCGGGCGCTCCGATTCGCAGTGATGGACTTGTTAGGACCTGGGACAGAATGTGTTAGGGACAGATGAAATAATTGTGAAAGACACCTCCCTCTTGTCTAAACGTGTACCTAATAATGTGTGAGCACATATAGTGGATTTCGGCAGGTAGTAGTGATGCTCTGAGCCTGATTTCCATCTTTTTCACCCTGAAAGGTTCGCAACACCACATAAAATCTGTGCTTTTGATTTGTTATTTTCAGATGTATTTTTTGGTGTTTGAAATGGTTTTTAAGAAACAATTTGAGAAAGTAAACCCACTTTTGGGAGTTTACTGCTCTCAACCTCAAGCAAAGTTTCCACTGAATGGTTATGTCCAATAAATTCCAGGCAACGTTTCCAATTAATAATGATGTCCAAAATCCCATAATACCCTGCCACAGAGAGTTTAGTAATATATGGACAAATTACTTCAATTCTTCCCAGTTCCCATTAGCATATTAAACTACAATTATCATATTCTCATATTTCAAAAATTCTGAAGTTTTTACCATATAGCATTGGAATTCCTTTCCATGATGTCTGCAAAAAAAGGGAACTCATCTGCATAATGTTATATTGGGTTTGAAGAGAGCTGAATCTGCTATTAAGAAATGAATATTTTACAGTCTGCATTAGGAAAAGACAGCTTTAACTGAATTGGATATAGTTCATTTAAAATAAAATAAAAAAAGGCTTCTCCTCCAGAACTGGCTGATCTGATCTATGTTTCTTTGTTAATAAAACCCAAGATTTCTTGATGCTAATAGGCAGAAACAATTAGCATCAAGTCAGTATTGTGGGGAAAAGGAAGCTGTGGTGGTGTTCCTCAGGAATTCCCAGTGTTACATTGGCTTGCTAAGAAATGTTGAAAACATGTTCTGAACATGGCTGTTCAGAATTCATCATGTAAGGAAACAGAACACCATCTAATAAAAAAGTGCATCCAGTGGCCAAAATCACAGATTAATCTGCCTCAGTATCCCCAGCTCCAACAGTGACCATAAATGAGTGCCCAGGGAAGGACACAAAAAATAAACCTGAATATCTACAGAAATTAATATTTTTCCCCCAAAGCTCTTCCTGTGTCCAGCTCTTCTGAGTTCAAAGACCTTCTGTACCATACGTGGCTTCTGTATATGCAGCAATTCTTGATAGACCTCTCCTTGTGAACTCTACGCAAAACTAAAGACTCTGTAGGAGGTAATTTTTTTTTTTTCTCCTCCTTTCATACAGGAATGGAAAAATGCAGGGAAATAACCGTGACTTTGGTAGTTCCTGCTGCGGTAGTGAGATGAGAGCTGCCCTTTTCCCAGCTATGGCTATAAAGGAAAGAGAAGCTGTAGAAGCACAGAGGAGCCCTGTACGTTGCCCTACACGATCCTTCACCCGGAGAGGAAAGGGGTTGGGAAGAAACTGAGGGCAAAATGGGACCCTGGCTCCACAGCTGTGCGAGTCTGCCGGCCACTTCTCCTGAGAGAAATGTCACTGGCAAGGGATAAGAATAGCAAGCTCCTTCTCATCATGGCAAAAGGATTACAGGGGAGCTGCAACGTTCTATACCAAGGGATTTGTGTTTTAATCCATTTCTTAGTAATCCTCCCAAAAAACACTACGAAAAGTATTAATAAATAATGATTATTGGAAAGGGAAGCTCTAAGCTAGCAAAATGTCCAAGTGAGCAAAGTATTTTTTTTTTTTTCCTCTTTTTCAGGATAGCCATACTGAGAAAAGACTGGGATGTCAAAGAGATCTAAACGCTGTGGGACACCTGGGGGCACGTGAGACCTAAGAGTCAGCTGAAGCCAAACTTTAACGATCTGTAGGATTTAAGGGCTTTACTGTTTCAGTAACAGGAACAAATTGTTAGTGTAGGTGCTGCAGTGAAAGCCTCTGCTCGGTGCGGTTACAAAAAAAATAAAATCAAGGTAGCAGGGTAAGAAAGGGCTGTGAGCGAGACCTTCAGGGCCGACCTCGCCAAACATTTGAAATCAATGATGTAGCTTGGATGGGAGCCCGATGTGGTGTTTGTTAGAAAGATTTGGCAGAACTAGAAAGGGTTGAGAAGAGCAGGACAAATGATAAAGGCTGAGGTAAGCAAACCTCTTCTCTGAAGAGCGTCTGAAAGCACCTTTGTTCTCGGAGGGGACATAAGGTGTGAGCGGGTCCGTGAAGGCTGGTCTAAGGGGCACAGCCTGGAAACAGAAGCATCCATCCCTGGTGTCTGAGCACAAGGAGAGGAGGAAATCCAATGAAACTGAAGGACAAGAAATGCTGAGAGGGGGGAAAAAAAATACTCTTTCTTTCATGCAGTTTATACTGAGCCTGTGGAACCACCAAACGATGCGACTAAAGCCAGAATCAGCGTTACTAAATGCCTGCTTTGCTGGATAATTAAAATAGCTAGAGTTCTTATAATTAAAGGGTGAGGGGGAACCCCCTTTCATAGCATTTAAACCAATCTCCCTCTTCTAAGATCAGCATGAAATGTATTGTCAGCAGCAGATTTTTTTTTTTTCACCTGTCTATTAGTGGTATTTCATGTAACTCCCTTTAAAAGTCTCCTCTGCTGGTAACTACTAGAAGTCGGTCGTTTGGCTCTGTTCCAGTCTGGGAATTTCTGTGCTCCTGACTGCAAATTATTCTTGGTCAGGATAATTGAACTGGATCCTCAGTGGATGTAAATTATCCCTGGTCTGTTGGAATTGCTATTGCATGGTTGGTGCAGATCTAGGGTTTATGGTATTGTGCATGGTGGTGTCGAACATGGCACGAGTACGTTGGGTAGCTGCTCCTCTGGATATTTCACAGGATTATTAAGTTAAATAGGTTAGCAGGAGGATTTGTAAAATGTTAATTTAATTGTACTTTAACTACGCTGATTAATTGTGCCTAGCTTCAGGAGCAAAGCACGCTCATCTGGTTGGTGCAGCAGAAATGAAGGCTGAGGGAGATACGTGACAATGTAATAATATAGTTTGATGTCTACTTCTTGCTTGCTAATTTTATTAATCTCTCTATCGGTAGGATTTATCCCTTCTTTCCCCAACTACAGAAATCAAAAACTCCTAAAAATTGATGACTGATAAACAGAACTTACTATTTAAAAAAGAAGGAATTTTTATATATCAAGAATTACTTTTTTGGAGCCATTTCTCTTAATCATATTGTGGTGCTAATAAGTAGCATATTGAAACATCTTCGTATGAGCTGGACATGAAGACAAGTTATTACTGCACTGTGCAAAGACAAACAGATGAACAAATTTAGTATAAAAATGTGTACGAAAGAGCGTAGTATATTCTTATTAGCTTGCTTTGATGAAATGCGTGACTTCTAGTATTTTTCTAAAATGTTTGCACCTGATACCTTGGACACAGATTTTAATTCAAAAGAAATCATTCGCTTTTGAGTTACAGCCCTGCTGAACATCGGTGCTTGTACAAACAGCAGCTGTGGAAAAAGGGGCTGGATTTTCGGGTGTTTGACCGGACTCGAGGGACTGTGGTTCAGTTCAGCCCTCCGCAGATGTCGGATGTAGGCTGGCTGTTCCTTCCGCGTGCGGCTGTGCGAGTGTTTCAGTTTGGACCAGGAACGCACTTTTAAAGTAAATCTCTGATCATCCTCACTTTGCCGCACTTGTGCGTCACGGAGGGGTTTTGGCATGTGAAATCGGTTTCCTTTGGGATGTAACTCAGCTGCATCCAACACATGCCCATCATCCACCGATGTTCAAGTGCACAGTACCAGACCAGAGCCAGGCCAAAGTAAAAACCTGTAAAACACAGTGAGGATGCTGGGTCTTCAGAGCCGACTGCTGCATTTCACAGATCCACTCCCACCGCGGCCACAGGGTGAGGGTAAGGTGGCCCCTGTGTCTCAATTCTCTCTCCATCCAATGGAGGCTGCCACCTGGCCTTTGTTTCTCTTGCCTAGGATGGGAAAGAAAGAAGAACAAGCTTCATATAATGGCATCATTGGGGTGGGACTACATCTGTACGTACTACTGGATGGATTTCTTTGGGGGAGAGGGCTGAAATTTCCTGCTTCCCAGTCTCCAGCGCATCGCAAGCTCTGTGATATATGAACAGACGGCAGCTCTGTTGCTGGACTCCTTCCCACGTTGCTACCATACCTGCATCTTACCCCAACAACCACCATGAACAGAAATGGTCGTTCATATTTGAATGGCCATTTTTTTCATATTGTCATTTATAAGATGTTGTAGAAACTCCTTCTACAGCAAACCATTTAGATTACCCTAGGGCTTTCCTTGAGATGGAGTTTAGAAATGAAGAAGCCCCAAGACTGGAATTATTGTCTCTAGAAATCATCCAGGGACTGAATTGCAGTGGTCAGCGCTCAGCTTTAGTATCTTTGTTGTTCCATATGCTGTTCGTTCAAAGCTTTGCCATTCCTTCTGCGCTGTGCCATTGCTTTTAAAATTGCTTTGCTGCATAATGACCGCATGCAGCATTCAGAAGTGTGGAGGGCTCTGCTATTGTGCATCCAATTGACATTCCCCAAATGCCATGTGAAAAGGGGGATGCATCACAGATGTAATTAATTTTCCCAGCTCTGACCATAGGCAAGAAGGAGCTTGGCGAATGGCGTGCTCAGCATCCCCAAATACACCAATAGGAACAAAAACAAGAAATGCAATTAAGTTGCTAAAGTTATATCCTGGTGTTCTACCAACTCGAATCTCTGTTCAGGACTTGGTCTTGGCTGGGGTCACCCAGAGAATTAAATCGTTGTAAATTTCCTTTAAAACTGCTTAATTTGAAGCTTTACCTTTAAGCAGAAAATTTTTCAGTATGGGTCATGACAAATAGAAAGATATTCCACTTCCATTCTAACTTTAGGGTGGGTTTTTTTCCAATTATTGTAAGTTTTTTCAGGACATGTGGATCAATAAAGCTGATTTGCAGCTCGTGTAAGACCTCTTTATACACAGCTTCCAAAGAACTAACTAACTTTCTCTAAGTGAGAAAATCTTAGGTGATAAAGGTTGAGAGTGAGGCATCACTAAGCTGAATGAGCTACAGCATGAAAGATCTGTAATTGATTTACAAGATGTATGTCTTCCCCTACCTGAACGACCTTTTTTTTTTTTTTTTTTTCCTCCTTTTTAAATCCCCAGGCTTTCTTGCTTTTAGCAAACACACAGGGAATGGTGACCCCTGTTGCAAATGGCTTACAGTAAAAAGGAAAGAAATATGGCACAGAAAGGTTGGATGATACTGTTAAGCATGGTCGTCACGAAAAAGTGGTATATGCAACGATAACTCAGTTTTAAGCAGGTTAAGAAGTGACTATTTTCAAGGTCATCTCTTGCCGTCTGGAGCTCATTTGTGGCTCTCGGCCAGCGAGTGAAGCAAGAGGAAGATCAGAGGAGGGACAACCAAGAGGACAAAACTGGCCTCTTCTTCCAGGTCCTCCGCAGGTCAATCAAGCTATCATCAAGCTATATTCTCACAGCAGGGGAAGGACTGCAGTCAAAGACAGGGTCTGGGAAGGACATGTATTATAAAGAGGCCAGGTCGATAAGGGTCCTAAATTACTTGTTTTGTATGTCCAATATAGAGCTGTAGCCATGGGATGATCTTCCTTTTTCCTTTCCATTTACTGCTGGAAGACAGTAACTAGGCAGGCTGCAGACTGGTAGGACTGTACTTGCAGTAGGTATGTGGGACTGAAGGGGACACTTGGGGTCACTGAATCGTGTCTCCTGTACTTGCAGATGAGCTGGTAACGGGGTATCTCATCCAGAACAATCCACAGAGCATCCCTTCCAAAAGCTGCCAAACCCCAAAGGCTGCAAAACACTTTCCAGTGCCCTGGAATGAACATGACTTTCCAAAGTCCTTTTCCACTTTACTGCCCTACAGACTCTGCAAAATAAGGAGGAAGAGCCATGGGCACACTTAAATAAGCTTTTCTTGAACAGAATATCACTCCCCCATCATCTGTCCATGGATCCCACATTAAGCTATAAGACGAGTTGATCAACCCCATTTAGCACTCCAAAGCTAATATTTTGGCCAAATGAATCAGAGTTACTGCAAGGCCCTTGTATGAGAAACAGATTTGGCTTTTCTTTAAATTTCTATTTAACACTTCCCCCTTTTTTTTTAATTTGTCTAATCCTTGCTATTTAGAGAGTATCTGTACATTTTATCTTATTAGTGTTAGTCATATTAATGAATGCCCATCACTAGTATTAGAACCAAAGAGTTTAATTCCTAATTCATTCTTATAGGAGCATAAAAGCTCCTTGGCATAAACTAGCATGATTCTTGATAGTACATATAATTTCTACTCTAACTGTATGAATTCTGCCTCATATTCCCTGATGGCATTATAATTGTTTTATAGTTTATCTTAAAAAGAAATCTCCAGCCCCATCCGTGACGTAGTACATCAAGTCTTACTGAAAAGACAGCTGCCATGAGCAGTGACCAAAAGTTTCCATCTGTGGCCATGAGCCAGTCCTTAGATACCATCAATAATGCTGCATTGCTCTAGTCTTGTGCACTTGCCCGGTGGTGTTCAGCCAGATCAAAATATGAATGTCAGGCAAGTAATTACAGTATCTTCCAAAGGTTTGACTTAAAAGACAAGGAATACAGCAGTTTGGAACTCAGAACAAAATATGAGAGGTTATTAATACTCTTTTAGGTATTAAGGGTTTTGTGCAGATAATATATTTGAGGAAGCTCAGAACTTGCTGGTGTGTGAGGATGCAGCAAGTATGAGTTTATACTTGAAGCTGCATTTCAGGTTCATTTATAAAAAAACCTCGGGTTTTTATGACCTGTAGCCTGCTAGTGACTGCAGTTAGCAGGTTTTTCATCTGCAGAGTGGAACTGTGTCAGAGGTGACGGGTCTATTTTCGTATTATTTGGGTGCAGCCTACTACTTTCTCTTATTCACATCAAAGTCACTCTCCTTTCTGTGGGTTTGTCCCCTTACGCCACTCAAGCACAGACCACAAGTCCATGCCCTTGCTTGCTTAATGCACCAGCCCCTTCTCCAAGGGGAACATGCGTTTCGCTGCGTTCGTAATCCAGCAGGGCGGATTACAGGGAGCAATTTCAGGGAATTTCTGTTTCTCTCGTTGTCATCCCAAAGAAGCTCTGCTCTCTGGACACTTACCCAAACTGAACTATCCCACCTTTAGAAGTTCACTGCTTGGCAGCAAGGGTACAGCGAATGAGTGAGTTTTCACATCTCGGTCTAACTTGACTCTGTTGTACTACCAGGAGTCATACAAACTGTCTCCACCTTCATAAAAGCAAGCTCGACGCTTATTGTTTTCGTGATGTAAAGTGGATTTACTGGCATGCTAACTGATCTCTGACAGTATTAGGAGATCATTCTTGACTAATCTGCAGTAATGTTGAGGGGTTTTTTCCTGCTCTGAAGAACATGCTTCCCCCAGTTACAATTTATTCTACTTCTCATAGATCACCGCAGGATGGTCCTTGGCAACTCAGGCTTGTTCAACGTGCGTGCAGACAGATTGCGTTATCTCTGATGTTTTGAATCAGATCATGCTACGTATTTAATCTCCAAATCAATTTCCCAATGAGTTTTGAGAGCTTTTGTTTCTGTTAGCTAAATTCTGTACGTGGAGAACTTAGAGGTCTGTGGCTGCAATAGCTTGAGTCCTTTCCGGGAAAGGCATATTTTTTTCTATCAGAGTCTTATAACAAACCCAGACGAAGGATTTCTGTGTGCCCAACCTGTCTCTGTCATTTACTGAACGGAAAAGGTCCAGGGTACTTGTTAGTACCAGTGGATTTACGGGGAGACTGGGTACTTTAAGCCCTCTGGATTTAATAGAGGAAGAGACCTGAACAAAAACTTCCAGCAATTCAGCAAAATCCCCTAAAAGGGAGCTCAGGGGCTGCAGATTTTGCTTTTCTTGCAGAACTGTCATGGGAACTTTCATGCTGGTTGGCCGGACACCACAGCCATGGCCAGAGCAGCAACCTCGGGCTTCAGTCCTCCAATAACTGATGTGGCTATAGGAGGTTTTTGCAGCCTTGCCTTTTTCTTTTGACCAGCTCTTGAAAGCCAGGAGACATGAAACCAAATTTGTGTGTGATTTCCTTACTGGGGCAGAATGTTTTATTTCTGGTAGGTAGACTGCTCTTACCAACATAGGCAGAAATTAAAATTTTACTGACTATTTCCTCCAAAAATACTTCTGTAGCCATGGTGGAGTAAAAAATGATTTAACTTCATACATTTCACCAGCTTCAGAGCTAATAATTAGTTCTGTGATGTCAATTTGGTAATGTTACTTGCCTGAAAAGAAATAATTTTATGCACGGCCATGCCAATGAAGTCTAATCCTTTTGCTGATCTGGCCAGAAACCTGGAAAATATTCATAAGTATAAACAAAAATTGTAACTTGAAGCAGAATGTCTCTCAAAACAGAGAGAGACAGCACAGGGGCTTGGCAAGGAAAGAGGGAAAAGAGAAAATTTTGAGGAAAAGTTGAAGTTTGCCTTTTAACTGCTTTCTGTGGGAACCCCATCCCTTTTCCAGTGAGATCAACGGCAGTCTTCACTTGCTTCACTCCAGTTTTGAAGAGCAGCTAGAACAGCGGCAGGCTTAAGTAAAACAGTGCAATTTTGGCTCTGCTCCCCGTTTCCTTCCAGTATTTCAGTGTTCATTTTAAAGCACTAGGGGGAAAAAACCCATCGTCAATACTGTTCCTGAGAATGCTTTGCCATGCATTGTGAAGGAAGGAACAATTCCAGCAGAAATAAGGAGAGCTTGTAAGAGCAAGGCTTTTTTTCTTCTTTCCTCTAATGTTCTCATTATCAATATTTCAACAGGACACAGCACTGTGAGATGGAATAAACAAAGTAATCACAGAGAAATGGTCGCTGTATTGTTACAGGAGAGAAACTGAAGAGATTCTGCAATAAAGCACTTGAAACTCCTATGCCCTTAAGCTGGAATAATGACTGACTGACTTATTGTACCTTTCACTTAAAATTACTCTATACAGACAGTTTGCTTCACCCACAAATAAAACCACTGCGGCTTCTAAGACACAACGTGGCAGCAGCTTAGCAGTACAGCAAAGTAAAATTTTTAACATGACCAGACAAAGTACATGCTAGTTATATGTTACTATTAAGACGAGAAGCACTTAGATGAGCTGAAATAACGACCTGCGTTTTTTGGTACCTGGTTGCTGCACAAGGCTAATTATAAGCTGCCCTTTCGATTCTTCTCGTTGCCTCAATTGGGTGCGTTATTAATGGATAACCATTACACTGCCTCTGAGAAATACCGACCCAGCCAAAAACCATCTGCTGCACTGTCAGCAGCAGCCTGGATAGCACCTGCATCTTTTCCAGTCCTGAAAAAACTCATCTTTTCTTATCTTATGCATTCAGTTCCAGGTTGGCTTGACATAGCGGGGTAGTCTTTTAGAAACAAAGTTGAAAGAAACTCAGTAGAATGGTGGTGGATTGGAAATGAAAGCGCTTGGTTTCAAATTTACGCCCAAGGGCATTTCGTATTAGTATTATTGCAAGATTCCTGAAACCCAGTCGTGAGGTGCAGATTCGCAAGGGCGTAGCAAAGCCAGAGCCATTGACACCTCATTTTCTTTCCCAGTATATAACAAGCCTGTCTGCTGTGGCTCTGAAACCAGATACAGTCGGTTCCCAACAATATCACTGTAGGTGTCTTTTTGTCATTTTCCTAGATAATTTCCCGTCAAGAGGATTAGAGAGCAGCCTACAGAGAGAAGACAGCAGCTTTGATGACATCCCTCCCATTTAATGTTGGCTTTGTCTGGTCTGGATGCTGCCCTGGCACAGGGGTTGTGGGAAAACACTGGGTAGGAGTTGTTGGGTTGGAGCATCCTTGTTGGGGAGACTCAGAAACCCTCAAAGTTTCCAGAGTCCCTCTGGGAATCACAGATGTCAGTCTTTGTGCATCGTCTTTAATAAATATTCTGCCTTTGAGAGATCAGGGAAAGAACACTTTTTCTGCAATAATTTGGCTTTGCAATGGCAGCGACAGGCTGTCTTAGGCCAACTAGCTATGCTCTCTTCATGGCACGTAGCATCCCAGTCCTCCAGATGACTGATGAAGAAGCAGCATGAAGGAGAGGTACAAAAGTCTGCTTCCATGCAAAAACTCAAAATACATGCTCTCTTTGGGCAAAAAGAGCAACCAAGAGTTTTCTCTGCGTTTTTAAAATCTTTTTTTCGCAATGACAACACGAAATCCACCTGTAAAAAGCCAGCCGCTTAATTCGCACCAAGATAAATTTTCCTAAGTGGCATTAGCATGACTCATTTTAACAGCAAAAGGCTGATAAAGTGGCTGTTAGATGGGAAGTGCAGACGCCGGGAGCAAGCGCATGTGCCAGAAGCACGCTGGAATTTTTTCCCTGCTTCTGGCTTGTTCTTGGGGCGTCGGGATTGCAGGCAGCCTATCCCATCTCCTGGTAGCGCAGTATCTGCGCCCGTAGCTCAAGTAATACGACCGTCTGAATCAATAAAAGTTGTGTTGCGCATCAATATTCCTGGTTCTTGGTTTCAGTGCTCGGAGAGTTCAGCGCACGCTGCCGCGATGGGTCTGTGCACTTCCGGCTCAGCCGAGTGCGGAGGCACGACACCTGGTGCCCAATTAGAAAAGATTGGCAGTTGTAATAAGACCAAAGAAGAGGGTTTTTTTTTTTCTCCACAAATTTGTTGAACATAGGAATTAAGACTTGTGACTCAAGCCCCCAGGATCATCGGTTTGGGTTAAGAAACATGAGAGGTGGTTTTTAAAGAATACTTGTTAGCTCCTAAAACTTCTCTGGTTTCATACTTTCCAACTTTCCCACTTAGATAGAAGATGTAAACTTTGATGTTTAAAGCAAAATTGAAATGAAATTCTAGACTTTTAGAGCTGTAAGAAAACAAGGCCGGGTTGGACGGGGCTTTGAGCAACCTGGTCTAGTGGGAGGTGTCCCTGCCCATGGCAGGGGGTTGGGACTAGATGGTCTTTAAGGTCCATCCTAACCCAAACCGTTATATGATTCTATGAATATATCTGTTGTAGTTTTAAAGATGCAACTGTGAGAGCTAGTAACAGTGACTGGAGTATGTAATTTGCGTATGGTATTGTTTTACCTGTGCTCAGTGCGGTACAATTTTATTTCCCGATGCCCTCTCTCTCTGAGCACAGCCAACACAGTGCTGCTCATTTAGACTAAGCTTGGTTTTACTCAATACTTTTATTGAATAGTAAAGATAATAGGAATAGCAAAAATAAACATTCTTATATATAGCCTGGTGAGGGCTGCGCTAGAGCTTTCAGGGTGATCATGTCAATGGAAATCATCGGGAAGGCTTAATGCTTTTCAGACTGCCACCCAACCGCAGTCTTACGAACACAGGTGCTGCAAAGAAAGTGCCTTTTAAGTTCAGAAAAGAGAGGTTCTCTTTATTTTCATGCTGTCTGGATTATCATCTGGGTTTTTAGTTGTCATTTTTAACAAAAAAAAAAAAAAAAAAATAAATTGCAGGGTTTTAAAGGCAGACCCAAAGGTTGCTCCTTCCCTGGGACAGGTTCATTCTTTCCCAAAATACAGGAAGCAAAGAGAGAAGAGAAACTGAGATCTGCTTCAAAGCTTTTTGCTGAAATCATTTGCATTGGCGTCAAACCTAATACATTGTAGCTGATCTCAAAAACTTCTCAAATCAACTCCTCTCCTGTCTGCAGCGTCTTAATTAATAACACTGGAACTCTCCGCGTATTAGAAGGAATCCATTTGCTTGAAGAAAGAGAATTACAGTCTTGGCATATTTTCCCCGCAAATCAATTTGCATTCACTTCCTATGCTACTGTGGACTTGGATAAAACAATTGTACTTTTAAGACTCTGGCAGACGACAACTTTCAATGGAAATGTCTTTTGCAAACATTTTATTCTGACAGCTTTATAAGGCTTTGAGTAGGAACTTGAGGCTGAATTTAGCGTATTGATAGGTTTTCAGATACTGCAGGAGTAGAGCCTGCTGAAAGCAATTTCACAAGTCAGTCACGATATCCATTAGTTTACAGGTACACGGAAAGTAACTTTTGCCTTCACTTTAGACCAGTTCTTTCCCACCTGCATAAACCACTACTTTGTCACGTCAGCGTGACGGTCAAGCATTCAGGACTGAGAAGCTAGCGAGCGCAACGTGACGGTGGGAAGCTGCAAACCCCGCGTTCAAATAAACCTTATTCACACGCATTTGCAAGATAGACTCCGTGCTGGTCTGTGTGAAGTCGCTTGCCAAAAACCGGTGTACAAAGCGCTTCTGATTTGTCTACTGCTCCGGTGCTGGTAGCTGAAATACCATGAGCTCCTGCAGCAGTTTTGAGTGAAACTCCCCCAGACTGCGAGCACCAGCACTAAATGCCCAGAAAATCTCCGCCGTGAGAGTCATACATCTCTGGTTTTTTTCCATTTAGGCTTTTTCTCCCCGCTAGGGTGGATTTCTTTCCCCTCGGAAGCCCCTCCTGATGAGCCGGCCTCTCTCTTCCCTTCGACCTATCTGTGTCTGGCCATTCCGAGGGCTTTCTTTTTCTGACACTTTTGTTATTTTTAAACCCTTTACTTTCCAGTTGTTTCCTATCTTGGTTGTAAAAAATAATCACGCGATTATTGTTTTTTGGAAGCTCTTGCAAATTTTTTTCACATTGAAAGCGTTTGGAAGAAGAGTGGATGGCAGAGGAGTAGTGACCATCCTCTCTGGATTTTCAGTGTGCTTCACTGGTCTCTCCAGTGGTTGGACAGTAGCTAATTTAAAGCACACACATTTGTTCTTGATGCAGCTTTTCCTACCTGGTACACCAAGTTGCTGGAAAATAGCACCTTATACAAATATCCCTTTAGTTTCCACTTTCTGGAACAGATTATGAGACACAGGGACGTTTTAAAGGAAAGAATGAGAAGGTTGGTTTTTGGTCAAGCCCAGGTGGAGCAGGAATAAAGGTGAGGAAAGGTAAGAAAGAGGAGGAGAAAGCAAATGAGAAAAAAGATGGAATCCGGTAGCTTGGCTGCTCTTGATTCTGGGTTCATTAGTCACCTCCTCATTTTGGCAAACGTATGAAAAACACCTTGATTCTGCTACCCGTTAAAAAAAGGATTTACTTTCTGTCCAGCCTGGTTCTTTAGAAAGAGCTCTAAGTCTTAAATTCTGTGGTAGAAAGGTGTTTGCAACCTGGGAGCTAAAAAAGATTAGCACTCAATTCCTGTTTTCGTCCCAAAATTATAGCTGTAGTGGTATGGCCAGCTGCAGCGTCATGGCTTTCCATAGCAAAATTAAAAAATAATAATAATTCTCATACAAATTTGCATCAGCACCCTTTGTATTTGCTGCTGAGCATGACCATTTCCTCTGATATACTGATAATTTCCTCCCGGCTGACACTGTAAATATGCCTGTTTGGTGAGGTGTTCTGGTTTTTTCATGCATATTTATTATAAATTAAGTGCTAAGTTTCCTTACATTAGCTCAGGGATGGATTTAAAGAGCAGAAAAATGCAAGTAAGCTTTTGTTTTATGGGTTACAGTTTTTATAATATACTTTCTTCAAGGAAGAATGAACATGCTTTCCTCATTGACGTAACTCTTTGAAAGCTAATATTTTTACTAGTGTTCACACAGTGCTGTAAATTAATTTAAAATACCTTTTAAGGATGTAATAACACAATGAATAAGGGAAGTGGAGAGGAAAAAGTGTAGTGAGAAAATCAAATGAAAATAATCAAAGCTGATCATGCCAGTGAACTTTAAGGAGGCAAAAAGAATAATAATAATAAAAAAATTCATTTACTTCAGCCTAGAGACCTACTTCCATTTTTGTCCTTAATTATCCTTGTTGGCATTCATTATATTGTAGCTTAGCCATCTTAAAAATTGCCATTTGTCCTAAATCTGTAATCTTGGCTTTCTCTACAGTCAGTGAAGAGACCTTGACATCTGTGAAGACCAGCTTCTCTGGTGTGAGACGTGTGTCTCATGCAGGTGAGGTGCTGGTAGGATGGAGGGAGGCGGTCCAAGAACTGGCACAAAATAGATCAATAATTTTGGAAAGTGAACCCCGAGTGAAAGATATTTCAATAGGATCCGGGCTCGCGTTCCAGCTCTTTCACAGACTTTCTGGATTGTCTCAGTGCCAAAAGAAAACTTCTCTGTTGCAGGGACATCCCAGTCTCAACAGGCAAGGCAAGGTTTGTCTCCTCTGTTGTAGAGATGTGACAATGAGACACACGCAGATGAGTAATGTCTCTGCCAAAGGCACTCACATGCTGGTTTCACTGTCTCACAGCCTCTGTAACGCCAATATTACATTTATGTTCTTCCTTTTGTCTTTCTTTTGCATCTGTCCTTGACTATGGTTGTCTTCGCCCTCCAAGGTCGGGCATACGATTCACTGAGCACCTTCCAAAGGTGCAGATTGGCAATGACTGCTCGTTGCCCAGCTCAGGAGTCTTCAAGCCCTGGATCAGATTTTGAAGTCGTGCGGGTTTTCCCTAACACATCTTTACCAAATGACCACATTTGGCCCTGTACCCTGTGAGAAACCTACCTTCAAAACACTTGTGATGTGGTTTTGGCGTTACGTTGGGGAATAGCTCCAGCTGAGACTCTCACAACTGCGCTTGATCCAAAAGGACTGAAGTCTTTTATTCTGATGCTTGCTGACCTTCCCTTACTGACCCTTCCAAGCCCACGGTACATAAGTCTCAGGACACACTCCCTACTCCCAAATCTGTGTCCCCTCACAGTTTTGTGGAGAAATGAGGAGGAAAAAACAAGAATTGCAATGTAGCTCACACTCTGGGCTACCAATCACCTACCGGTATCGCTGAGCCCAGTCTCTGGCTTCCCATCTCTGACTCCCAGCTTCGGAATCTAGAAGCTAATGAACAATAATCAGTCAGTCCATCCGTCAGTCAGTCAACTCGGGCGAGTTATCTTCAAGTCTCCTGCTTCAATAAAGTCTACGCCAATCCTCCATCTCTGTCTCCATATAGAAGTATGGCCCTCTCCTAAGGGATGAATTTAACTTAATTTATCTTTTAAGGAAGCCTGTCACATCTGGCAGACAGAAAGTGGAGGGAGAGCTCAACATCCGTCCTTACATGGATGTCTGCAGAAATCTAAGTGGTAGGATGATGCAGGCGGTGTCAGAGAACCTGCAAATCTTCCCACAAATGTTGTGAATATTCAGACAACCCGTTGCCAGCTCAGTCCCACAAACGTGCAAGGCGATATGTAGACTTCCCTCAAGATTATTTTCACAGAGTAAACCAGCTGTGGCAGAAGAACAGTATTCTCACTGCTGAACAGAATTTTTTTTTAAAATCTTACAATAACCGTAAAGCCAACCAATGGAAACGTCCCAAGTATCCTAATTTCTCATAAATTCTGTGAGAACACTATTACATTGAGTTTGCATCTGCTGCCTTTACATCTGCAGTCCAGTGGTGGTTAAATAGATGAGCATCAACCAGAAATGAAGAGCGCTTGAAAGTTCACAAGTCTTATTATAGAAATTGCTTGTATGACAGTATACGGGTGCCAAACTGTAAAACTGGCCTTAAATTCTTGCAAGGAAACCTTTTTTTTTCCTTTTCTACAGATACCCAGTTCAGTTAAGGGAATAATTGTTTTTCACACATTTGTAAGTTTTAAGGTGAGAAGAATTCATAATGATTATCTAGTCTTGACCTTGCATGTAAGACATTGCAGGATTTCACCTCTCATTTCCTTCCCTGCTGTTGTTTCAGGGATATATGAAAGCACCTAATTCATCCAAGGCAGCAAAGCTCTTTTTAACCTCATCTATTGTAGAGATCTCCAGATCCATCAAGGAACCAAACAGTATCTTACCAAGTGTGGCCTTTGGGTTGGTGTTACTGTAATACTTTGAGATATAGAAATCTAATTTATGGTTAGCCTCCCTGTGTGCTATAATGATGCAAATCCAAAATGATATTATTGGCAGACTCAGGCAGGTTAAGGCTGGTGGGATGATTCGATGCCGTTGCATTTCGCTCCGTTTGCTCTTGGTGAGACGTGTGTCTGGCCCGCAGGATGCTCTTCGGTCCCCAGCTGCACAGAGGGATGGAGAAGCCTTCACTCCTCCCTGCTCCTGCAGCTAATCGCCCTCGTTGTTCAGGCATGTGGGCGACTTCTCCCTGCTACTTGTCTTGTTCCAGTCTCCAGCCTTTCATTCCAGTTCCCACTTCCTCCGCTGGGTTAGAGGAACATTTAACAATTCAGTACTTCTTTGCCTCTCAGTCTGGCTTTTTTTTTTTTTTTTTTCCCCCTAATATGAGTGGAACAAGCTCCCTGCAAGGAATTACATTTCTGGCCCATGGAAGGTTTTTTTCAGGCCTTTTGTGCTCCTTTTAATATTTTTCAACTGTCTTTTATTAACATGAGTGCCAGAACTGTGCTGAGTATGATGTACTGTCTCCCCGGTGCTATATGCAGGAATAAAATTATCTGTTAGAATAGAATCATGGAATCACCTAGGTTGGAAGAGACCTTTAAGATCACAGAGTCCAACCATCAACCTAACATTGCCAAAACCACCGCTAAACCATGTCCCTTGGCATCATGTCTACCCGACTTTTAAATACCTCCAGGGATAGTGATTCCACCACTTCCCTGGGCAGCCGATTCCAATGCTTGACAACTCTTTCCATGAATAATGTTTTCCTTATATCCAGTCTAAGCCTCCCCTGGTGCAACTTGAGGCCGTTTCCTCTTGTCCTATAGCTTGTTATTTGGGAGAAGAGACCAACCCCCACCTGGCTACATCCTCCTTTCAGGTAGTTGTAGAGAGTGAGAAGGTCTCCCCTCAGCCTCCTTTTCTCCAGGTTGAACAACTCCAGTTCCCTCAGCCGCTCCTCAGAGGACTTGTTCTCTAGGCCCTTCACCAGCTTTGTTGCCCTTCTTCGTTGCCTGTTCTTGCTTTCTGCAATCCTACCTATGCACCCAAAGATTGCTGCTTGGGTCTCAGTAGCATATAAAAAAATTATGCTGAATTGCTGTTTCCTGCTATAAACCCATCACAATTTCCAGCCCTTGCTTTCCATAGCACAGTCCCTATTTCGCAGGTATGACCAGGTGTGTGACCCTGAACAAGACTGTAATTAAACACCACTGCTTAAGTGGTCCTGCCTTATTGAAGTCCATCGCTCTCTGTAAATACCTGGTGCTCAGCATTATTTACCATTCTGCTAATCTTGGCATAATCTGCAAATTTCATCCCCACGTCACTGATGGTAATGAGTACCGGTGTGTGATGCGGCCAGTTCTACATGCACACACTGTGGACTTCACAGGTGTTGGAAGGGGTTCCCATTTTAGGAACAGCAGACAGGATGGGTCAGCAGGTCCCTTCCCAGGATATCACCATAGTCATCAAATCGCACACACTTGACGCAATGTTGCCTTTTGCTTATGTATTTCTTTTTCTTTCTTGGTGCTATGACTTTTTTTGCCATGTAAGTCTACCGCATGTGAACTGCTCAGTTACCATTGGGCTTGCCTAACTATCACCAAGTTTTGTATTGCCTGTGCTCAAATGGTTTCTCTCCCTTCTCTACCCCAGAATCACATCTTTGAACCTTTCTCATTTTCCCTGGGCACAGGTAACCAAAGCTGTTTATAATATTGTAGCAATAATCTCCTTATCACCTTTCATGATGTCCACTGCAAATAGTCTAGCAGAATATCAACCTGTGCTAAGTAACCGGGATTTTTTTAATGTCTGTTACAAAAATCTGGCTATATTGCTTCCATGCAAATACCTTTACTCACCAAATTTATAAGCTCATAAAAGAATGAAATCAGATTTGTCTGACATGACTTATTTTTCATGAAATGCTGTTGACTGGAATTAATTATATCTCTATCTTTTAATCCTTATTGATTTCCGTATCAGCTTCCTCATTATTTTGCCTGGGAATGAGGACAGATTAATCAGTCCGTAAGTTACTCATTTCATCACAACTGCTTTTTTGAATGTTAATACCACATTCAGACTTTTCCAGTCTTCTGGAACTTCTTATGTTTTATCATACTTATTAAGACTTAATAGCAGCAGGGAAGAGATTTTCTCAAGTAACTTTTCTTTAGGATCCTTGACTGAAATTTATCTGGCTTTGCCTAATTTTCCTCTGCTGGCTTTGTCTTTTAAAAAAATAAGGCTTATAAAGGGCCTGGAAGATGTTTCACCAACACTTCTGGATGGGAATACTTCCTGCTGTTTCCCAAAGGTGATGCTCAGGACTTGCTCACACCACAGATAAAGGTTTTGGGGTCCTGGGGGGCTGTGAGCCCCTCTCCCACCACCCGTACCAGGGGTCTGACTTCCCCCCCTATATCGCCATCTGTGGAATTGGGAAGGGTGGCAAAGGAGGAGCATGGGGAGGTAGCAGCAAGGTGAGGAGCAGCGTGAGCCCGTGGACCGTGCACCAGCCGAGCTGTCAGAAAAGCGTGATCCTCTTCCCACGTTGCGGCTGAACCCACCAGCAATTCCCTCTGTCGCTTTCTCTTCCTTTCCCTTTTGTATAATATGGCTGTACCGTCCATAATAAGGGGGATTGTGTGGGTGGGTGGGGGAATCTTACTCAGATGATTTAATAAATAGTCATTATTGATAATAATACATTATTGGTTGTTAATTTTAGTGCTTTGTCTCCCTACATTTGTAGGGTTCCAACACTGACAACTTTCTGCCACGTGTAAGTAGGTTGTTCCTCTTCTAGTTCCTACTATGTAATTATAGGAAGAACATTAAAATAGATATAAATTTAGTAAAGGTCACATTTTACTTTTATTCTTTGGAATTTGTGCTTTGATAAATTAGCAACTTGTAATGTTTACATGTCATTGAATACAATGGCAGTGACCTACTACTGTAGTTGAAAGTTCATTAGTTCTGGTAGATTAGACAGTATTAATTAACTAAGATTAAACATTCTTTTAAACCATCATAAACTGCCATCGCGGTGTGGCAGCTTATTAAAGAACATTTTCTGGTTGTTTGTTAAACCAGACTGAAGTGACAATGTAATTATATTTATTCCATCAAACAGAAAGGTCAGTTGACAAGGCTGATGTTTTCTGGTTAATTACAAGTGGATGATTTCATTGATTAAAAATAAGAGCTTGTTAAACCTGTGCATACAGCTAAGAGAGATATAGGAACCCAGGGGAGGCAGGAAAGGGGATGGGAGGAAGATGATTTTAAATGTTATTTCCACTCCCTCTTGTTCAGAGCCTTGGCATGAGCAGAAACAGATTCAAGTGCTGATAATTCACCCATCTGTGGGGTCCCTGCTTTTGGGGGTACAGCTTTGCGTTAGATCGGGAGGGCTGATCTCCCATACCCCACCCCAAGCGCTGGTGCATCATTTCCATAGTGACAAGTGTGTCTAAGCCAGAGGCAGGACCGTGCGGTGAAGGGCTCAGCTCTGCACAGATGTGCAGTGGGACGTGGGAGCAGGGTCTGGGTGCTGGATGGGGTCTGTGTGAATCACAGAGTCACCCAGGTTGGAAAAGACCTTTCAGTTCACTGAGTCCAACCATCAACCTAACACTGCCAAACCCACCACTAAACCATGTCCCTCAGCACCACCTCTATGTGGCTTTTAAGTACCTCCAGGGATGGTGATTCCACCACTGCCCTGGGCAGCCTGTTCCAATGTTTGATGACCCTTTTGGTGAAGAAATTTTTCCTAAGATCCAGTCTAAACCTCCCCTGGTGCAACTTGTGGCCATTTCCACTTATCCTATCGCTTGTTACTGGGGAGCAGAGACCGACCCCCACCTGTCTACACCCTCCTCTCAGGTAGTTGTAGAGAGCGAGAAGGTCTCCCCTCAGCCTCCTCTTCTCCAGGCTGAACAACCCCAGTTCCCTCAGCTGCTCCTCACAAGACTTGTGCTCCAGACCCCTCACCAGCTTCCTTGCCCTTCTCTGGACACGCTCCAGCCCCTCAATGTCTCTCTTGTCGTGAGAGGTCCGAAACTGAACACAGTATTCAAGGTGGGGCCTCACCAGTGCCGAGTACCAGAGACGGTCACTGCCCTAGTCCTGCTGCCCACACTGATACAGGCCAGGATGCTGTTGGCCTTTTTGGCCACCTGGGCACACTGCTGGCTCATATTCAACTCATATGAAGCTGAACTGAGGCTTGGCATCTGGGCTTTTGGTGCAGGGGGCAAATTTAGGGCTCCAGGACTGAAAGCTGTGGAGATCTGTTAATTTTGCTGGCTGGCTGGACAAGAGTGAATTGTGAAGCTCTGCTGTACGGTCCTATCTGACCGCCAGGTCCCGGTTAAGAAACAGTCAAGGTGACTTTGAGAAGTCTCCAAGAACTCTGTCTCCAAATATCTTTTTCTCTAGTATTCCACGACTATGAGGTAACCTGTTTAGTGCAACGCAACTCTCCAAATACAAAAATGGAAGTCAATTTTTGGGTGTGAACATAGTTTAAAGCAATACCACCAACAAACATAATACAATACCACCAACAAACATAATACAATACGGTAAGTCATGGCTGCTTAAGAAAAGGCTCTTGGATCTGCTTGTGCCTTCTGTGTCTCCCAGGCATGCTGTGAAAGGCTGGTATTCCACTCCTGTGCTGAAAAATAGGAATTTCCCGCTGGTTGGACTGATGTTGGCTGAATGTTTGTGAATGGAAAATTGAGTTTGGAATTAGATAGTTACAGCTTCTTTGTTCTTCATTGGAAAAGCTAGTCCTTGTTAATATTCATCAGCTAATCTTTTTTTGTGATTTTAGAAATTTTATTTCAAATTTATTTTGAAAGTCAAAATGACACCCTGAAAAATTTGGGGAAAATAATGTTTTGGTGTTTCCTTTTTTTTTTTTTACTTTATTTACCTGTTGACAAAATTTTCTGTGGAAATTTTATGCTTTGATAACATATGGGAGTCAAACATAACAAAGGCCCATCAGAGGCACCACCTGTGGCCTTTTAGGACAGAGCTGATGTCAATCCAGCGAAGCAACTGATCTGCTTGGACTGATCTAGCTAAAGGCCAATGATGCCCTAAACAAAGCAAAAAACAGGCATGATATTACTAGTTTAGACTGTTCTTTTTTTAAGGTCCATTTCTAAATAAATTCAATTATTACAGGTCTAACTTATTCCAAAAATACATCTAGAAAGCACACACCACTCCAAAAATAATGCAAGCGGCAGCTAAAACATTGCAGTTTGTCTTCGGTGAGAGAAAGCACGGTGCTGGTGTGGTAAGCAGTGGCAAATCTTGGGACTGATCTTTAGAGCCACAGATCAGGCAGGCTTCAGCAGAGCTCGGCTTAATGCGTTGTATTTCTGTCCATTGAAGGAAGCGGTAGAGTCAATCCCCACATTTGCAGCCAGGTGCAGGAACATCAGTTTTTCTGCATTTCCTAAACTTATTTTGGGCCAGATCCTTTAGTACCAGGATTTCTGCCGAGCCGGGCTGCCGTGGTCACTCCTAAATGAGAGCACAGATCAAGGATCTAAGGGAAGGGCACAAAAGGTTTATTTTTCTCCCTTCTCCTCTAAAGCTTGCTGAAAATGGACTTACAGAAACAACCTCACAGATCCTTGTTTGACCTGGGGGAGGTCCATGTGATGTGCCCCTGGCTCTCTAGCCATCCGTCTGGAGACACTGGGTTGGAAGGGACAGAGGGTTGCTTTGGCAGATGGCAAGAAGGACTTTTGTCCCATTTGTTCCCTCTCCTGCACACAGTATTTTGCAGGATAAAGGACTTTGCTAATTGAGGGGCAAAGCAGGCAGGATAAATAAACACAGGCAATGAGAACTGAGCAGAGGGGTTCCAATAATTCTTGGCAAGCAGAGAAATAAAGATGTTCCTTCTCCTTTCATAAATCCCACATCCTCTCAGGATAAAGATGCTGCTTAGAGCAAGCACAGTGACTATTACAAATTCACTTTGAAAACTCAAAAGGCACCATGTGGTGACAATGTCAAAATGAGCATGCCTTGTGCAGGGCAAGCCAACCGTGAAAGCATGAGGCGTGTTCCAGGCGGAGAAGGCATGGGGCCACCGAAATGATAGGAAGAGTGCCAAGGCGCCAGGAACCAAAAACTCCTATTAGCAACAGGCTCCAACGCTACATGAGGAAGCAACGTCGCAGGCATCTTAATATCTTCCAGCCTTGGCAGCCAGCATCCCTGTTAGAAAGACCATTCCTCCTCTGACTTTGAGGCTGTGAGACGTGACAGTCAAAACTGGAAGATTGTCCTTCCGAAGGCGGCTCTTCAACTTGTGTTGGGTACCTGCTGAATTAGATATTTCCTTGTAAGAGATCAAATAGAAAAATCATCACATTGACTTACAGCACTGATCAGCTTTCAAAGGAGAGGGCATTTAAGGAACCATTTTTCACAAGAAGATACCATGTTAAATCACTAAGAAAGAAAATCAAGACTGGAATGGATGGAGGGGTACTGGGTACTGACGCTTAAGAATTTCTGCCTTCAATGTGACACTGCTAGGCTCAGCTATTTGTCAGTTTGCAGCCTGCTGGCGAAGCTGCAATCTTTCTCCCTTGTTTTAATGGTTCCTATTTTGTTAACTACCACCTAAGATGAGTCTGAGGATACAAGTGACGCAACCTTGATTGCAGGAATGGACTGTGCAATCCCTGGGCTGCATATTTCTTTATCCCCCTATAGTAGCCTTCCTTCTATAGAGAGGTTTCCTAATCTATTACTGCCCTCCCAGTTAGGCAGTTCCCTTTTATCTCAAGTGCCTCACCTCAAATTAATTTCCTATGAAAGCCATTGAGATGAGTGGTGTGTTGCAATAATATGCCCATAACAAATAGTAAAAGAGGGTACAGGGCTTACAACGGATGTTCATGTCAAGCTCACACTGCCTACAGGACACATTTTGCTGTTAATGTAGAGGTTTATGGTTCCATTAACTCTAAAGGGAGTCACACAATTAAATGCTCCACAGCTTCTTGGAAATTCACTCCTGGAAGCATCCCACACTCCTTCATCTGGCTGCTGACATAAAAGCATGGCACCAACATAGTGGGAACTTTCTCTGTAGCAGCTTGTGAACTGTTCCAGGCAGAAGTAACACAACCCAGTATAAGGTCCAGTATATAAGGATCAGTATATAAGCACAGCATATTGGCTGGATGAAGGTCTTGGTTCTTTCCCCAGCATGGCAAGGATATGGGCTGAAACCCAACCCAAGTCAGGAGAAGCTGATAACTATTGCCACTGGAGGGGTACTGGGGGACTCATATGGCATTAGCAGATCAGCTGCATTCATTTCCTCATGTGAGGGTTTTTTTTCCCCCCTTTGGTGCTGTTATGGAAGCACACCAAGAAAAAAGAGGTAGAGGAGTGAGAGAGAAGAGAAAGACCTGCCCCATCCTGGTAACATCTCAGGGACCAAGGAACTGATGGTCTTGCAGCTCTGCATAAAGGACTTTAGTATGTGGCCACTGCTTTGCCATCTTCTCCAACGCCTCTCTTGAAATAAGTAACTAAACTCGTAGAAGAGCTTGTTTTTTTTCCTGGAAGACCTTAACCAAGTTCATGGTAAGAATATGTGAGGCAAGGTCAGGAGAAAACACGCAGCAGAACGCTGAGCTATTTCTGTTTTCTAAATCATATTTCAATGGCACGAGATCCTTTGAGAGAGGTTGCCAGAGGCCATTAGGCAGCTTATGTGGCATTGTACTTAATGCATGTGACCTCCTCGCGGCTTTTGTGTTACTCCCACTCGCTG
>VFFE01006812.1:255659-307834 GCA_008921705.1 Burhinus oedicnemus | reverse complement strand
TTAAAGTAGTTTAGATCCTTCTAAACTCTTAAGTCTCTTTTTCTCTCTCTTTCTTGCCTCCCGAGCAGAGCAGGAGAGAGAGAGCATCTGTCGTTCCACCGGATTGGGCCAATCTGGCCCAAACCACGACAAGGGGTACTGGGGGACTCATATGGTATTAGCAGATCAACTACATTCATTTCCTCATGTGAGGGTTTTTTTTTTCCCCTTTGGTGCTGTTATGGAAGCACACCAAGAAAAAAGAGGCAGAGGAGTGAGAGAGAAGGGAAAGACCTGCCCCATCCTGCTAACATCTCAGGGACCAAGGAACTGACGGTCTTGCAGCTCTGCATAAAGGACTTCAGTATGTGGCCACTGCTCTGCCATCTTCTCCAACGCCTCTCTTGAAATAAGTAACTAAACTCGTAGAAGAGCTTGTTTTTTTTCCTGGAAGACCTTAACCAAGTTCATGGTAAGAATATGTGAGGCAAGGTCAGGAGAAAACACGCAGCAGAACGCTGAGCTATTTCTGTTTTCTAAATCATATTTCAATGGCACGAGATCCTTTGAGAGAGGTTGCCAGAGGCCATTAGGCAGCTTATGTGGCATTGTACTTAATGCATGTGACCTCCTCGCGGCTTTTGTGTTACTCCCACTCGCTGCTGCTGAGAGTCGTCTCATATAATGCACCAACACGTTAAGAAATACCTTGATGTGGAGCAGTGGAGGCTTAAACTTTTTATGAGAAATGCTCATCGCCTCTGAAGTTTCAGGCAGACTTTTCTGTTGTCATGTCACTGCCATAAAATAAAGTGGCAAAGGAGAAATTCTATTATACATTAAACATCCCGGTGAAAGCAGTATTTATTGACCTGTGTTTTGGGACACTAAAATGCATGAAAAAGAGAAGATTTACAGACTTTGCTATGCCGGCCTTTCCTTACAGACACTCATTAAAGATCTTTCCCTCCCAGAGCATGATTCTCCTGCCACCTCTCAAATCTTTTATTCCTTCTTCTTTTCTAAATCCCAGAATATATGTCTCTAACCCCCTACAAACCCTAAAATCCTCTGGCTTTCAGGGCTTTTATTCCCGCAGATTTGTGGACTTCGACATCAAAGAGCTTCAGTCCAGATCAAGGAGACCTGATCCTGCAGTGCCAGACCTCCCCCTTCCCTTTAGTCACTGGTCCAGTGCCATCTCCCAGGGTGAAGGACTTCTGCACAGATGACAGTTCACAGCTCTCTGTTACTTGATCTTCTGGCAAGTTTGTGCCTCGATAACCCAGCTTTAACCCAATGGGGCCGTTGCTGGTTTATCGCCCGACAGTTCTGCTATGTATGAGATTCAGAGAAAATGTTGCAGGCTACTCCTGGCCTTGAGATTTGAAATTAAAATAACATCCAATGAGGTCAGGAGGCAGGCTGCAATGTAAACGTGATTCTCATCATGCTGTTCCTCCCATATTTTTAGATATGCTTGACCCAGCCTTAGGACATGTAGATAGAGCAGAAAGCCTCCCCACGTCATCCCATCCAGTCGCATTTTTCTATTATTCTTTTAACACATCCAGAATAAAATGCCTCATGTCTGTAGCGTTCCCATATTGGGGCTTGATTAGCATTTGTATGTACCTAATACACAGATTTACCTCTGCTCTTACAGACTCATAGGGGAACTGTCTTGTCTTTCTTGTCTGACTTGATGTTTCCATGTACTTCAAGCCTGGATGACAGAATTTCTTTCTTTTTTTTTTTTTTTCAACTAAGTGTTGAATAAAGGATTACATTTGATTAGTCCGTGACACCTTCTGAACAGCATTTCCCCTCACTCCCTTTGTTCCTTCTGATGCCTTCACTTTGATTTACATAGCAAATGAAAAAGTAATGTATCCCAGCTGCTGTTAGTTTGAGATTTGGCATTTGAGTGGCATGACAATTACCTTACTGGAAATTCTGGTCCCCCCACCTCCCCATTTCAACTTAGGGGCATTCCCAAGGCATCTCCTACTTTTGTATGGTCAGATCACATTTTCAAAGATGTATAAAGATCAAGGTTTGCCTTTTAGTCTTTGCTCAACTAATTACCCTGGCATTACCGAACGACACTCCCCAGGTGTTTGCAAAAATACTAAGATAATGCAAATGGCTGACGGGGTGACGTGACAAAGGCGTATGCTGGATTTCACCTGCCAACATGAGAATAAACAGTTTTGTAGTGGAAGAGGTGCCCTGGCAAAGAAGTGTGGAGTGGGACGGAGAAATCACCTCCTTCAGAAACCAGTGCAGAGGCTTGTGGGCTCATGGTTGCACAAGCCTTGTAATATTTGTGCTCATTTTCCTTCAAGTCCCAGGTCCTGGCATCAAGGCAGTGCAGAAGAATTGCAGTCTTTTTTTTTTTTTTTCCCCTTTTTCCCTGTTTACATTTAAAAAAAAAAAAAAAAAGCTGATATAGGTTTTAAGGCTCTTTGAGGCTTCTGTATAATGATAAGGACAGTCTAATGACATCTGGTATTGTAAGGGTGAGTATTTTCTCCTGTTAGATGCAGTGGGCTGCCGGCTCATGCGTGAAATGCAGCAGGACAGAGGTGTTGGGCAGAGAAGCTGGTAGCCAGATGGACAAAGTGCATTAAATGCAATGAAGAGTTCGAGGGGGAGGAGTTTAGAAACTTACCTGTTGGAGAAAAATAACAAAATCAATCTCAACGGGCTCCAAAAATTCAGAGATGCAACGGCAAGTTAACCCAATCATTTATTTAAAGAAAGGTGTCCTCTGGGATTTGGAAGCTGATGTAGGAATTCATGATATTTGGAGCTGCTTTCCCTTAATCAAATAAGGACAACAGCTTTGGTACAAGAAGTGATGCTAAAACAATCTGGAGTGAAAGCCATGTAAATATACCTGTCATGTGGCTGCCCAAGTGCCAGAAAGATGAAGTCAGAGACTTTCGGCTAGTGGGAATCCAAGCAGCTACGTCTAAACCAGACCATTCAAAGAGCTGAAGCCCTGAGAGTCTCGCCCTGAACGTTGTGCGGTGGGCAGAGAACACGAGAAGCCTTTCTGCTGAGGAGGAGAGATGGCAAACCAGCTTTGACGCGCACCAGCCAATGCTGCCGATGGGCAAAGCCACGGAGATGGCGCAGAAGTGACAAGTTAAAGGGTTGTTTCCTCACCAGGCCTGAGCGGCTGTCAATAAATTTAATACCAAAGAGAAAAGCAAGAGAAACACTCGAGGGTTTTGTTTTGTTTTATTTTTTTTCCTCTTGTGTTTTTTCTTCACGTCTGGAACAGAGGTTGTCATACTACCCTGTAATAGCAACTGATTTGTATTCAGTCAGAAAGTTTGGCAGATATATTAATTTGGAAGTTTCTTGCAAAGATGATCCAGTATTTACTCTGGTATGACTGAAAAGGCTCCAAATGGAACTATAATCCATCAAATAGGTCTTGAATGATGTTATTATAAATTCAAATTATGCCCTGAAATGCCAGGCTACAAATGAAGACTTAAAGGCAGGCGAAAGCTAAGGCTGGTGTTAGTATGCAGCACAGTGGGTTTGTTTGCGACGGGATTTCCATGAAATAACCGAAGAAAGTGGTTTCTAAAGGGAATCTATTTGCAATGGAGATACCCTGACCTGTGTAACAGCTGACCTGCTGCCCACAGAGAAAGCGAGTAAGTCAAGCTAATGAATCTTGCTATTAAATACCTTCCTATCTCTCATATTTACACGGTGCTGGGATATATCTCGGACACGTGTAATGAGCTCCAGCAGACAGCCTTGTGTCTGGCAGCATCACCGGACAGGAGGGGGTTTGCACCCACTAACGAAGCTGTGCAAGCCTGTAGACTGCAGAGACCTGGAGGAGCGGGCAGGGACAGTCTACCCACCAAAGCAAGTCCTTGCTCCCAAACACCTCCCTCGGTGACCCTCATGGGGGATTGTGGCTGGAGCTAGCCAAGAAAGCGGATCTGGGTGAAACCTTCCCTCTCATTGGTGACTCTCCAGCTTTTTGCAGGCAATTTAATTCATACATTGAGTATGATGGACTGGGAGGACTGATGTTCAGAGAATTACTCATGAATATCTCGTTAATATTTGTGTGCCACGTTCAAATCAGTATGATCTGGTAAACGAAAAACCTTGCCTAGATAATAGAGACCACTAAGGGTCTTCAAATGGGATTCAGGCAATTAAGTGAGTTTCGCCCCCAATTTCTGTGTAATTTCTACTCCAGCCAAAACTCTGGGAGCAGTTCAGTACCAAGGAGGTCACAGCTAAATGCTTTTGTGCCTCCTGAATTTCCCCAGCTTATGACTAACCCCGATGGAGGATCAGAAACTGCCTGTCTCTTGCTTGTCCCAGACACCCACAGCAGGTGCTCGGGGCAAATGTACCACACAGAAAATGCGTTGTGTTCTTGCCCAAATGAGCCTGTGGCTGCCACTGCATTTTAAAACAGCAAGGTGGACTACACCCCAAAAATCTATTTCCGTGTTTCATGCAGGGATGGTTTAACGAAACGGTTCTGGATGAAGAGGTTAGATGTTAGTGTCCCCTCTGCCAGCCAAAATACCTCCTCGGCACCACTGGTGTCATGCTCCCAGGCTTGTTCCCTCTCTTGTGTCCCTGAGCTGTGCCCTGGCATTGCTTCACAGCCCCTTGGCCATGGCCGGAGGTCATCTCCTCCTCATCAGCAACACCTAGCAAGGGCTGGAAGAAACAATCTGGAGCAGAGTCCACCACAGTGACCCAAAGGGGAATGACACACACCTCACCTTCTCAGTTTCTTCTTGCTCCAAACCAGAGTTTCTAAAAGAATAAAATACCCAGCATGTTTTAAATACACAAATTTTGTTCTTTTTATTTGGCTTTGGAAATGGAATAACTGTTTTAACTTGCAAAAGAGACCCAGAGCAGGAAATCTAACAGGCTGTCAAACCTACAACTGAGATTTCACAGTGGACAATGTCCAATGAGCTACCAGTCAGAGTAGGGATAGCAGGACTGTGATTGCCATGAAAAAGATGAGATAGAGGGTTATAATCAATGTTGTGTATCCCCGTGATGGAGCCGCTCATCACCTTCCAATATTCCAAATTAAGAGCTAAAGCTTACCTTTGACTGCAGGTGTTTCTCATGCTTTCTTAAGACACGTGTGAGAAAATGTTGCTCACTGTTTTACTAATCTCTTTTCATGTTAAAATTAAAGTCTTCACAGGGTCAGTTTCCCTTCCCCAGCTCATCCCCACAGTCTCCCTTACCAGGAGTGTTTTGACCAAGGAATTACTGGCAGGTTATCATCTTTTGCAGGACTGTGCCCTAGGATGAGTGTTGTTGCTGAAGATCAACACCTGCAGTTGGCAGACTGGTCCTTTCCTTTGCAAACCTGACAATCCTCCACCTGCCTGATGAATGCACACAGGAGTTTCCTTCTTTCCCGGGCAAGCCTGGCACTGCTCAGGCTTGAGCATCTATGAAGACAGGCTGAGAGAGTTGGGGGTGTTCAGCCTGGAGAAGAGAAGGCTCCGGGGAGACCTTAGAGCCCCTTCCAGTCCCTAAAGGGGCTCCAGAAAAGCTGGGGAGGGACTCTTGATCAGAGAGTGGAGCCATAGGACAAGAGGGAACGGTTTTAAAGTGAAAGAGGAGAGATTTAGATGAGATCTCAGGAAGAAATTCTTGTCTGTGAGGGTGGTGAGACACTGGCCCAGGTTGCCCAGAGAAGCTGTGGCTGCCCCATCCCTGGAGGTGTTCAAGGCCAGGTTGGATGGGGCTTTGAGCAACCTGGTCTAGTGGGAGGTGTCCCTGCCCATGGCAGGGGGTTGGAACTGGATGGTCCTTAAGGTCCCTTCCAACCTAAACCATTCTATGATTCTGTGATCTCTCCAGTGGGGACCAGTGCAAACCCGCAGTGGCTGGGCAGGTGGAGCAGCGCCCTTCGCTCCAGCCAGGTCCTTCGCTCCAGCCAAGTTCACATTGCTCCCAGGCACTGCAGAAAGCAGGGCAGAGCAGAGGTATTGCAGCCTTACACCCTTCCCATAACATCTTGTGTTGAGGGCTGCGGGCAGTGATCCTTCACTTCGTGCTCTCCCTGCTTCTGTCATCCTGTCTCTGTAGGTCCCTGTCCCCGTGTCCCCACTGTACATCCCCACGTGGGGACCTGTGCCAAAGGGTGCATTGGCAATGACATAGTTCTGAGCTATCTGGACGATTAATTGAAGGCCAAATTCTCCACTGGTGGCAGACACCGGTATGCCAGCAGTTAGGTTTTGGATGGACTTGGTGACGGAGACAGGAGATAAGCATGAAGTCAAAGCAAGCTGAGGACTGTAGAAGTGAACGGATGCAAGAATCGAAATGGCAGACTTGAAGAATGCGCAGAGGCCAGAAAGGCCAAAAGATAGGCTGATGTCTCGTACAAGAAACAGCAACCAGCGTGCAAGTCCCCAGACTCAGAGGTCAGGTACTTTACTTGTGCTTTGTATGGCTGATGCATGGAGCACCTACCATGCTGGATCCTGGGTTGGATCATGTCTAGTTGAGCTCATCCAAGCCTCATTTGCTGTGGAGATGGGCTGCAGCAGGGCTGAGCACTTCACCTGGGGCTGCCGGAATTCAGCCAGGCAGAGGCGGCTGTTCCTCAGGCATCGCGTATTTGTAGAAAGCCTCCCTCGGCTAAAGCGTTGTCTTTCTCTCCGCTGTTCTGCACGCATAACTAAAAAGGCAGTCAAATTATATTGCAGCTAGGAAGGAAACAGAACCTCTGGGTGCTCGTTTGCTGGCGCTCAAATCCCCTGCGTACAGCTTGCTGGCACCCCACCACCACCAGCTCATGGCGTTTGGTTTAATAGTAATTTGTGATGAATGTAACTACTAGCAAAAAAGCACACTGTTGGTTTACCCGCAAGTGCACTTGTGCAGGTTTAGCCAGCTGCCCAGCGATTGTGTGGGCAAATGCACACACAAATAACCTGAAAAAATGGTATTTAAAAATTCCAGACACCCACCAACAAGTCCAAAGCGCGGGAGAAGGTAAGCTGAATCCTGCCTTCAGTGGGTTGCAATGAAATATCTAAAGATCATCGTTAACCAGGAATTGGAAATTCACTGAGTTTAGCTTTGTTTATGAATTCCTTTGGGTTTCTGAGTTAATGCCGGAGCGTTATTTTAGCAAAATACAATTGTTGGATTTGTGGGCTTTAGTTATAGAAGGATTTATAAGGGAAAGACACAGAACAGCTAACTGGTGTTGTGTTAGCTGGCAGAAACCTCTGTTAATCCTGCGCTAAGCTCATGAAGGCAGTTCTTTGGCTTTTGACAAGAGGCATCAAAGTGAAGCCACCATATAGATTTTGCAGTGCTCGTTCGTTTTCTGCATTGCCGTGACCGAGAGTGCAGTTCCATTGTGTCAGGCACTGCACCAATTCATAACAATAAAATTCCTGTGATCTGAACTAGACAAGATGGATTTCTCTTGCCTTGGATTGTCACCTACGCCCTAAAACATGGTAATACCGCTTATTAATAGCTAATACATGCCACTGAAATGTCAGAGAGAGAGGAGGGTCCCTTGGAAGTTTTCTGGGGTAAGAAGGAGCAGAAATAAGGTGCTGGGGATTTGGGCAAAAAGGGCCAGGAAGGGGCCAACTTATAAACAGAGGAAATAATAGTAATAGAGCTGTGGGGGTAGGGGAGAACAGGGGAAAAAAGGAGTTAAGAAGAGGAAGATGAGAGTTAAGTCAGAGAGCGGCTTCTTTGGCTGTAAAGGGGAATTCACTTCTCTCAACAGCTGCCAGAATAAAGGATGCCTCTTCCTTCCCCAAGCAGCGCCGAGTCATTGTGGCATTTGAGAGATTTCTGTCCATTTTTCCGCATAGACATACATGCTTTACTAGCCCCTAAACAATTCTGTGAGCTACATGATACAATCTGGATCAAGCCAGACAATTTGCTCTCTGCATGTTCCCCAAATTCAATTGATGCAGTTAATAGATAGGTGAGAATACACCAAAGAGTGGCTTTGTCTCCTAATTAAACCAAATTAGACTATCTTTGTTACTGGAAAGCCACCTGCTATTTCCTTACTGATTTCATCATATGTTAGTCGTCTTCCCTTGTTCTCCTGTTCCTGGAAATCGTTCACTGCTGTGCATGGAGCAAGGGCATCCTTGGAGCAGGGTCCCAGCCAGCAGATCAAGCGTGACTGTCGCTGTAGCAGAAAGTGTCCCCTCACCCCTGATGGAGGCACTTTGGGGCTGTACCTCTGCAAACAGCCTCGTGTGCCAGCGTGTAAGCCGGCTGTGTGGATATGGTCAGCAAAGACAAGAACTCTGTCCACAGTGGGACCAGTTTCGTATCTGCTGCGCTTCTAATTCCCCACACGCCAGGCTTAGCTTTGCAGCTGAGATGTTAGAGTTCAGCTATTTTTGGTCTGCAAATCCCTCAGGACAGAGCTCTTAGCAGATTATTCTTTTAGAGCTCTGCTCGAGCATCTTCTTTTATTAGTAATAATATAAACTAAACCAGCCATAAACCTGCAGCCTTTGTGTATTTGTAGCGTGTTAACTTGATTTATTCTGCCTTTGATAAGACCACAGCAGTGTTCTCTTTGAGGTGTGGATCACTGAATTTTGGAGGCTTTGCAGAGCAGTTCTCAGGCTGGTTTTGTTCAAATTCAGATTGATGAGCCAGCAATATGCCCTTGTGGCCAAGGCGTGCCAAGAAGGCCAATGGCGTCCTGGGGTGCATCAAGAAGAGTGCGGCAAGCAGGTCGCGGGAGGTCATCCTCCCCCTTTACTCTGCCCTGGTGAGGCCACATCTGGAGTCCTGTGTCCAGTTCTGGGCTCCCCAGTTCAAGAAGGACAGAGAACTGCTGGAGAGAGGACAGCAGAGGGCTACAAAGGTGATTAGGGGGCTGGAACATCTTTCTTATAAGGAAAGGTTGAGGGACTTGGGATTTTTTAGTCTGGAGAAGAGAAGACTGAGGGGGGACCTCATCAATGCTTATAAATACTTAAAAGGAGGATGCCGGGAGGATGGGACCAGTCTTTTTGCAGTGGTGCCCAGTGATAGGACAAGAGGTAATGGGCACAAACTTGAACGTAGGAAGTTCCATCTGAACATGAGGAGGAACTTCTTGCCTTTGAGGGTGGCAGAGCACTGGCACAGGCTGCCCAGAGAGGTGGTGGAGTCTCTGACTCTGGAGACATTCCAAACCCACCTGGATGCCATGCTGTGCAACCTGCTCTGGGTGACCCTGCTCTGGCAGGGGGGTTGGACTGGATGATCTCCACAGGTCCCTTCCAGCCCCGGTGATTCTGTGATTCTGTATTTTTGGCAGAGGCACATTTCAAGGGGCAGCAATTCCACCAGCCAAATGCTGTGACGAGGACTAGTTTGCTCCAGGAATTTAGCAGGAGATATTGTTTTCGATGCAAGATTTGGAGAACCATTCTCTCTTGCTGCTGGTCATAGAGATAAATAGGCTGAAGATTTTGTCTTTTCTGTTTTTGCCTTTGCTTTCCATGAGGACTTTAGGATGATTGTTCTGCTGTGTCCTGTGGGCCGCCAACATGACTGCACTGCAAGGCTTGCACTGCCCAGCTCATTTGGAGACCTCCTTAAATGACAATTTAGCTGAGTATGCTCATCCATTCTCCCCTCGTATTCGGTGACCTTCAAAAATCCATGTCCTGACATTTAAAAAAAAAAACAACACTGAAATTACTGTAGTGATATTAACAGAAAAGTGGCATAAGAAAACAGAAAAAGGGAGCAAGACGGCAGTTGAATCAAAGCCAAACCATGTTAATTTTCTTCACTTTAGAAATTTTGCAGGAAAAGTTTGATTCCATTGCAATTAATGTTCTTCCATGGGAAGACATAAGTAATCACAAGAAATATCAAAAATGAAAATGTCTGCTACAATTATAATTTGGAAATGAAATTATGCTTCATTCTGACTTTAATGTTGGACTTGTGGGGATTTGAGGAACTGTACAATTTTGGTTTCCTGTTTTAAGGTTCCCTTATCTCCTCTTTAAAGCAACCCAAAATGTAACATCGCATATGGTTCCTCCATTGAAGAAGAGAAAAAATAGAACCTGAAAGTGAGGTATACTCATGAACATGAAATGCTGCACCTGGATTTATGCCGAAGACCTTTTATTTCCTATGTAACACAGAAAAGAGACAATTCTAGCACTATCTATGTCATGGTCCTTGAAATCCTGATGGCCAGGTTGGGCAGTGAGGAGCTCAGTGCTGCTGGGCAGCTCTCCAAGTCATGATGCTCAGTGAACTGGATCTGGGGGATGCCCTAGTTTACCTTTGCTAGGCAAGGGGACAGCTGGACGTTTGCCGTTTTCCCCTTTTATTTCAGAATTTGCTTTGACTCCTTTCCCAGCATGACCTCCAAGGGGAGGCTCATCAAGGGTATCTCATGACTTTCTATTCCAAGGGCACAGTACGGAGCAGGGCAGGGAGCTCAGCCCAGATTCTTTGTTGGTGGCCAAAGGCAGTTGTTAAAAAACATGGTGAGAGCATCAGTGATACATCACGTTGCTCGATTCACAAGTATTTATATGACAAAGTCACATTTGTCCAAGAGTACTGAATACAATTATGCTGTTGACCCAGCAGGTTTGCCCTTTTTGTGATGAGTTTTCTCCTTCCTCAGGGTGGGGAGATGCTGTAACCTCACTAGTAGCGGCACCTCGTCACAGATAAGAGGGAGGAAACAAGTTACATGTGAGGTTTGACTGCTTATTTTGTGTTTACCCTTGTAATGATTGATATGTTTTGCTTCGAAGAACATTAAGTTGTAACACTTCTGTTAAAAGAAGGTTTTAAGCAGTGGATTTTTACGAACCTTTACACGCAACTTTATTCCCTTGTTGACTTAATGAAAGGGATAGAAGACCGCGATGTATTAAGAAGAATCAGCTTCGTAATTGCGGTGTGCTTTATGGTGCCATCATGCCACTCTCGGCACCTGCAGTCAAAGGAAGGGATAGAGGTTTCCCTCCCATCACTGCGCTGCTGCTACTGCCGTGATGTGAAAAGCAAAGGGAGATCAAAGGATGTCTTAATGTGCTGGTTGTGCCCCATCTCACGTCGCCTCAGGGTTACTCAGAAACTAGATGTCTTTGGAACGAAGTTACACTTGACCTAAACACAAATTATTAGGGTTAAAAGAAGGTGAAATTCAATGGTTTCTGTCATATGGGACAGCCACACAAATGATTCAGTGATCTCTTCTCAGCTCAAACACTGTAATTCTGTGTGTCTGCTTCTACAGCCTACCTGTGACTCGGCTCACGCTGTATTTATAACCAAGGACAGAAGCCTTTTTCCTTTCATCGGTGACTTCCTTTTCCTCGATTCCTTGACTTTATTTCCTTTAACCATTTCTGAGCTTGAACCCAGGATTTTCTTCTTTCATCTCCATGAGCCTTGAGAATACAAATCAAGACGCATTGTCTTTTTATTTCTTCCCAGCTGGATACAGTTCGTTTGGGGTGTTTGAGTATAACAAATAGTGGCGTCACCAGAGGAAATGGCAAGGTGGAAAGATCAAAAGACAGTGTGAGCAGCAGAAGGGGCAGTGATGGCTTCATCAGATGAGAAGGAAAGATGCCAGCGACAGATGATGGCAGCTTGTGTATTTCTTCAGCAACATGACACGAGTGAAGTTTTGCTGTTCTCACTAGGATTTTAGTAAGAAAACAGCTTTGGTTGAAGCAGACAAAACAAAATATAAAGAAAAATAGGAAGAGAAAGAGGAAAAAACGCTGGAGCTGTCAGTTAGTCAGAATTTATTTTGTGAAGTAACTACAACATTTTCTGGGCTTTCATTTGCAGATCAGGTTCTTTCCTGAGCCATCTCGCTTCCCTTCCGCTGTTTCTATCACCATCCAAATTGAACACTGAACTATTTCCAGCGTAAGATAAGTGGCATATAGCTTTTCTGTTTTACATGCAACAAATTTCCTCTTCAAGGCTGTTTTACAGTCATAAGAGGCTCCTTGGAGTCCTTCTTTGATATATCGTGTTGTGTCCCCAATAAATACTAACAGGAGTAGCTCTCCAAAAGCATCTCGCTTTTTTGCTCGAGGCTTCAGTGCATCGTATTCAAATGCATTTGCCCTCATTTGCCCAGCACTGAGGATTTTGATACGTATCTTTGGGACGTTATATCAAAAATTGATTTAGGAACATTTAATGTGGGAAGACGTCAACCGCTTCGTATGAGTGCAGCTGTACTGCTACAATTGCTCATGAGCTATGTTAATGTGAACTGGTCTTTTGAGCAGCTCTGTGTCCCGGCCACTTTGCTGCATGGGTTTGAGTATCTATAAAAATAAACAAACACCCCCCACCCCCCCGGTAAAGCAGCTTAAACATTTACAGAAGCCCAAAAATCCCTATTTACACAGCTGAATCAGAGTGGTAAATACTCCCTAATCCCCAGTGGTGGGCACCTGTAAACAAGAAAGAGGAGGCATGGCAAAGTGATTCCCGAAAGGTTACTGACTCCGTCAGCTTAGCGGGGACAGGCAGCACAATTTTTCTGAAGCAGATGGCTGACATTGGTGTTGACACAAATGGGATGCTCAGAAGAAGGTTGCAGAAGGTCCTAGTTAGCAGCAAGATAATTGCTGTGCAACCTTACGTTTCTCTGTCATTTCTTCACTAAATACAAAGGAATATTAAAAAAAAGGAAAAAAAAAAGTAGTCTGATGTATGCTATAATGCCAGAGAAAATTAATGGGATAAAGAGCAGGGATGTAGACTGAGCAGTCACAAGGAGCTTTTGGAGTGGAATGCATTAAGCTGTGGAATAGCTTCCCAGAAGGGAAGAATGAATGCGTGCCATTGCTGGAGACATTACCTTAGACTGAGCAAAACTCTAGCAAACAACTGGAAATCATCAAAAAGCCCCAGTGATTCCATGCATTAATGAGTTTTATGGTCACATTTAATGACAAATTACATTTCCTAGTGGTCCATATAATGGCATTGTGGGTAAATATTATACATAAAAAGATATGCCAGTGAGTAAAATTATCCTAATCTTAGCTTTGGTGCGGCATATGACATATTCCCTGTTGGGCTGTGCACATTCAGTGGGTTGCAATGCTCTCAAAACTTCCCAAACTGTTTATTTTTCCTACTTCTGGGAAGAGTTACGTGGCCTGTAGCACAGGCAGTAGAACCTCATTTCCTCCCCTGTAAAAATCAAAGAGAAGTCTGGCAAAAGCAAGGAGGGGAATTAAATAGACTTTCTGACATGCAATGGGCATGGCAGCATGACAGCATCGGGACCCACAGCGACAACCTCCCTCCTGTCCATTCCCTAGCAAAAAGCACCTCTGAAGGTGAAAATAAGCTGCAGGTTGTCATGGCTAGAGGGTTATGAAATCAGGCCATCAACTTCAGTTTTGTTAACACTCTAGTCAGAGGGAAAAAAATACCCCTTGCTGCTTGGTCTCAACTTCGATCACCTGCAGGCGACGGGCCCAGACTCCTCTCACCCTCGTGCTTCTCCATGCGGACAAACAAAGTATGCAACACTCTAATGGCAGCACTTACTGCTGGAAAAGGTACAGACTGCAGAGCAGCTAAGGAATTTAGTGCATGTAGCTAGAAATATTTCAGACTCAGAAGTACTGCACAACACAGCATAATCTTAAAAAAACCAACCAAACCAAAAATCCTATATGAAAGTTTAATTAGGGGAACAAATGAATATTTTGGTGTATATCCAAATAGGAATGTCTTCGTTATCAGCGTCTTTTGTGCCAGCACTCCTGAGGCCATTACACTGGATAAAATTGATGGGCATTTATTCTTGCTTCAACCCTAGAGAATTCCGTCTGTACAAGCTAATGTTGCAGTTGCTTTTTTGGCCATTTCCTCATTAAAGCCTTTGCTTGACACTTACAAAAGTTCTTTGTCTTGCCTGTGTTAAACGAACACTGATTTGGCTGCCGCCAGCAAAATTTGCAGTGGTATGAAGTTTGCAGACATCACCTAAAACAACCCGGACACTTTCGTTCCGATGATAGTGCTACAAGATCTATGTTTAGCTGTCCCAAATGTAGAGCGAAAACCTGAAGTCATTTGAACCTTTGGAGATACCTGAGTGTTAGGAGATTGGGTGGGAATAATGGGGAAACACAGCATAATCAGCTCGGAAGATGGCTTCCTAGCATGTTTTGTTTTTTTTTTTTCTTTCCCTCAAAAAACTTCAGAAGGCACTACATAGGAAGTAAAGGCACTACATTTTTCACAATAAAGCACCCTGGGACATATAATATAGGAGAGCAATCTGTGTTGTGTAGGAGATAAGTCTCTTGAGACAAATCAACCATCTGAAACCCATTCTGACACTTTTATTAACCCGGGCTGAGAAGTTCAGGATTCTCTGTGGCCTGATTCTCCCCGGTGCTGAGCATCCGCTCACTTTGGCAGAGATGCTCAGCCATTCGCACCATCAGGCCATAAGTTCCTGTTTATTCTGTTGGCTTGTTGTGGACCTCAGATCACATTTCATGAGTTTACGATATGACATTTCTGCACTGGACAGAAAATATATGAGAGTTTGATGCAGTGAAGTGTCAGGAAAGGGTAAGATAGGGGTTTTCTGTTGTTCCAAACTGGAATTTTTCATAAGAGCTTTTCTCCAAAAATCACTGAAAAATCTGCAAGGTCATGGGCAATCAGCAGTGGCTGGATTTCATTGGGGCTGGGCTGTACAAGTCAACTGGTGTAAAACGGCACTGACTTGGGGAGTTTGGTGGGATGCACTGGGGATTCTTTCAGAAATAAGTTTTGTCTGGAGCATCTCCAGAGTGGTTCATTCCTCTTATCTCAGCTTTTGATGAATCAGTCCCTGGAACTCTGTGCCACACTGCTGTATAGAGAGAGGGTCAGTATTCAGTTTTGATTAGAAGCTTGAATATTACAGAATAAAAGCCAAGAAAGATCAATTCCACTGCATGAGGAATAGGTAAGGTATCAGTCAAGATTCCAACCTTCTCTACTGTTACCAGGAGATTTTGTTGGGTTTTTTATTCAAAAGCTACTGACTTCTTCTGTAGTTCCACATTCCAAGGCCATGGGAGGAAATGTAGGCATCAGCTATAAATCCTCGGAAAACCGAGAAATTCACACTCTTCAGGCCTTCAGATTTCTGCCATGAGATGATGATCGTAAGACACGTCTGGAATTAAACCCATAAAAATTGGTGGGACACCTTCCACTCTGCTCCTCGGGCCTTCAATCAAGCCCTTGGGAAGAGATCCAAAAAAAGTGACAGATCAGCTGTGGATGCTGAGCATGAGGTGTAGAGCATGGGAGGTCTGAGCAACATCTTGCGCTCTACTGGAGATAATAATGGCTGAAAAAAACCTTCAATTATTAAAGGTTTTCAAGCCAGTTCATCACCTCTGATTTTGCCGGTGACTGCTGTTGCAAACAACTTGCTCTCATACGCGAAAAGCAGACTTTCCGGAAGGATTTCCCCCTGAGAAGAGAGTTCTTCTTGTTACAGGGCTGCTTCAATCTACATCATGTCTTTGACACAGCTTTACACGTTGTACCTCCGGAGTCCCTAGGGAAGTGGCTTGAACTGACATCCATCCGCTAATGCAAGAAGAAGGGTGAAAGAGCAAGGACAGGTTAATAAACTCGGAGAGGCTGCTCAGCTCCTGCGTTTAGTTTTGGCGAAGGGAGTTTTGCACGTCACAGCTGCCCGTGGCAGAGGCAGGACACAGGCTGCTGCCATTCACTGCTGTGATGGATGGAACAGCGGGGCTGATTTACAGTCACCCGTGTCACACAGACACTTGCCCTTGTCCCTGAGCTATGAAAGACTGTAAGAATAAAAGAGATAAATGGCAAAGCGCTGCAGCTGCAGAAATAATTACCTTCCAGAAATGTAAAAACAAACCATTTTTCCCCTATCCATTTCAAACCAAAACTCTTCAGCACTGGATACCTGCAAGAAGGGGCTGGATTTTCAGGATGCCATTCACAGGGATGATAACATGGTTTTTCACTCTGAATGTCGGATCTACAAACTCTGGTCACTCTGTGCCTCTTCGGTTGCTGATAAAGTCCTCCAAATCTCTTTGGTATCTAATCAGCGCACTGACACAAATGTTTCTGTGGACTGGTGTCTCTCTGTTAGTGAATAGAATCGGTGACCTGCTTCATCTTGCCTGTTGGGCACTGTCCCTACCTCGTGTTGTTGGCTAAGCTGTGTTAGAGGACCGTTTGGGAGAGCACTATTTGGAGCAGACCAAAGGAAACAGGCCTCCAGTTAAGCATCAGAGGTGATTATGGTCCACATCTTCACTTTGTGCTTAGGTGCAATTTACTGATGTAGCCAAGAGTGCAGAGTGATGATGGCCATCCTTCGGTTTGCTCCTCTTACACCATTCGTTGGTTGTTTTTGACTGTTTCCTTTTCTTAAGAGCATCATGATTTTTGTTTTAAGCAAGGAAGGTACCCTGCCAGTCATCTTAGTAAGACGTAACCCGGGCAAATTGGTGCATTCGTAGCCTTGCACTGAAACAGCAAACTTGATGAATGAATGGAGCACCCACCAGCAATTCTGTTCTGAGGTCATTATCAAAACCAGAGGTTCATATGAGCAGACGTTTCATGTCTTGACTGCAGGAAGTATTCTGGCTCCCAGCTTTTACAGAGCATTTCTGGATGAAAAGGAGCAGTTTTGGCTGGCATCTGCCAGTAATGACATCTGGCTGACCAAGAATTCTGTTATCAGGCTTGCAGCTGGTGGCAGTGGAAATGCAGGTGGAGCAGGTCCCACACAGCTGTGATGCCCATAGCTTCACCCCAGTCCCTTCTTTATGAGCCACAGTTCTTTAGCAGCACAGGTAGCTGGGGTGCTCCTGAGTTGAATCCATGGAGCACTACCCACACACCTTGTCCTAGCAGGAATATAGGGAAGGAAATGGGACTGAAGGGAGAACTAGTGGTGGGGAGGAGGTCTCACTAGGATGGGAAGTTATCCATAGCTGCTTACATCAGAGTCCTCTTCCTCCCCCTCCTCTGTTTGAAATTTAATGGAAAACCTGGTCATGTCCTTCAAGAACACGCTCAGGACAGGGTTTGGGATTCTTGGCTCAGGATTATGAGGGAATGGAGATGCTTCTTCAGCCACTCTTTCTTGGGCATCAGGAAAGGTGCAGAGATTCACATGTACCCCTCTGCTCAGTCTTTCCCTGGGACTAGCTGTGTCTCACGTGCAGGGATTTTGGGGTCGCCTTTCTCTGGTGCCTGGTTTTCATCATGCAGAGCAGAAGATCATAGGTTTGGTGTTTCATTGCATGAGGCACACATCTGTGTGCTTTGTGGGATTTGGCTCGTAAATCAGATTTTCTGTGAGCAGTTTCTAGCTTTGTGCTCCCTGATTTCTGGGTGCTTGCCCTGCGACCATGGTGGTAGGCTTGCACAAGTGCTGAGCATTCACAGCTGTATATGGAGTCCCAGATCCAGAACATGTTAATAATGCTAAGTGGGCTAGAAGTACTGTAATTGGTGTTTCAAAACTGATGCCCACAATTAGTGGAGGCTTTCAACCCTGCGTGCTCTATGCGGTTGCTCCCAGTCTGTAAAACCACCCCTCCTTCACCCAGATAATTAAATGGGTAGGTAATACATCTGATTTTGGAGCAGAGTTTGAGGAGCACACAATAAATAAGGACTTAGATGGCATACTAGACAATGCTAAAAAGCAAAATATTGATTTTCTCTTATTAAGAGAATGACCTCTATTCTGTGTGCAAAGAATGAGGCAGACAACCTGAGGATAAAAATGGCATATGATCATGAAATTAAAGATAGCATCAGAAACAGCTCCACTTGGAGGCTGAATCTGCATATGCAGCTTTATCTCTTTTCGTTCCTTGATTTTAATTGTTGACATTATATCATTATCAATTTTCTTTTTTTGTAAATAAGATCCACAGATGCTCACTAAGTCAGCATGCACTTAATGTAGTCTTTTGTAGTGACCATGGCATTTGTTAGGCTCTTGAAGGCAATGTCTAATGAACATCATCAGCTGAATGACTTCGATTAACAAGAGAAACTGGACCAGCTTTTTGCGGAAGGACATTTTCTCTCTAAGATGCTTTTTTCTTCTACAAAAAGTGGATTGTATAAATGTAGCAAAGGCTACACCAAGAGGTGTAATTAAGATAGTCAAACCATCCAACCATTAGTGACACAGACAATTTTTTTCTCTTTAACCTACTAATGCTTTCAGTGTTGAGCAGAGACATCCATTTATAAAGGAAGGTCAAGGTACCACTTCCGCTAAGCCCTGTAAAAATCCTACTGAAAAGACAAATTGCTGCCTGGCTTTGGCCGGAGTGGGCAAGCCGTGGTGCTGGTCCCCTGGGAGATGGCAGGTGCTCGTCACTGCAGCCAAAATCAGGTCTCTAGGGTGAGAGATTAAAACATAAAGAGACTAAAAAGATATAGAGACTCAGCCCTTTTCCCAACCCAGCAAGGTATCTCAGATACACCTATGGTTCCTACAACCAGACAGAGAAAACCAGAAAAGACACGGGATACTCAGTGATGCCAGAAATCTCTTCCACGCTGAGGTCATTTCAAATCAGTGCAAGCACCTGAGCTTTGGGGAAAGGTCTGGGTGTGCTTATCTGTACACCTGGTTCTTTTCAACAGTCTCTCCTTATCTCAATATAACACAGTAATTAAGAGTTTCAATATATCCTTTCAATTTCTCATCCTAAACAATATGATATCAGCCTCTGAGGCATTAAGAAGAAAGTAAGTGTTAATTAAAACAACTTCCATATGGAAATACACTCTCCCCATATAATTTTCATAGATTAAATCTATACTGAGGGCAAAGAATATTATCATCAGCAGGAATGTGACATCAGATTGCTAATGATATCAGCCACGTAAAAGAAAAACAATACGGGTGTGAAAATGAAACCCTTTGGGAATCCTTGGTTTGAACACAAAAAAACAGAATTCTGTTTTCTCTTCAGACTTGCTGGAAGTTATCATGCACTGTAAGTTTAAAGAAAATAAAAATACAGCACTGATAATTTCCAGAGCAAGATGAGGAAGCATACTTTTCCATCCCCGCTTCATGGGGGTGGGATGTAAACGCCTTGCAGGACCCGCAGCCTCCTCCCAGGCTGCACGCTGAGGCACAGGGCAGGTGTGGCCAACACTGCTGTGGAGGGTTGAGATGTCACAGAATCACAGAATCATAGAATGGTTAGATTTGGAAGGGGCCTTTTAAGATCATCTAGTTCCAACTCCCCTGCCATGGGCAGGGACACCTCCCACCAGACCAGGTTGCTCCAAGCCCCGTCCAACCTGGCCTTGAACACCTCCAGGGATGGGGCAGCCACAGCTTCTCTGGACAACATGGGCCAGGGTCTCACCACCCTCAGTCAGGAATTTCTTCCTAATATCTAAATCTCTCCTCTTTCACTTTAAAACTGTTCCCTCTTGTCCTGTGGCTCCACTCCCTGATCCAGAGTCCCTCCCCAGCTTTCCTGGAGCCCTCTTTGGACACTGGAAGGGGCTCTAAGGTCTCCCCGGAGCCTTCTCTTCTCCAGGCTGAACAACCCCAACTCTCTCAGCCTGTCCTCACAGCAGAGGGGCTCCAGCCCTCGGATCATCTTCGTGGCCTCCTCTGGACTTGCTCCAACAGGTCCATGTCCTTCTGATGTTGGTGTCCCCAGCGCTGGAGGCAGCACTGCAGGTGGGGTTCTCACCGGAGTGGAGTAGAGGAGCAGAATCCCCTCCCTGGCCCTACTGCCCACGCTGCTGGGGATGCAGCCCAGGATGCGGTTGGCTTTCTGGGCTGCAAGCGCATGTGTGTCCTTCCAGCACACCAGATCTGAAGATGTTCCCCAAGCTCTTCTGATGAGATGACCCTCCCCACGGCACAATCCCCTCCCAGCTCTCGCACAGAGGGTTTGCCTCCCCAGTGCTGCTTGTGCAGGGAAGTGTGACAGCTGAAACCTTTGCACAAGGAGCAGTGAAGTATTAGCAGTTGATAGACGAGCCTCACCCCTTGCTGGCACATCCCAAAATCTAGCTGCTGGGCTATTAATTTGTGGCAATTTCAGCACCAGCAGAGCACGTGCTTTCCAACCCAGACAATTTGAAAACAAGTTGTGCCTTATGTTTGAATGTCAATAAAGACGTGATCTAAAGGAACAGATGTTGTTGTCTTCAGTTAAATTCCATCTCTGCATGCAAATTTATGTAAGACTTGAGTGACTCCATGGATATGGCCTCTGCTTAATACATAGGCCTTTATAGTGGTTCAGCCTGTATATACCCAGACGAAGCAACCTATATTAGATACCCTGAAGCAGTAGGTATCAGTCCTACCTCTGCTTTAGGTGGGAAGTCTTCTGATTTTAGCAAGGCCAGAGACGCATCTTTCTAGTGAGGGGTTCTTGTCACCTACAGAGCTCCTGGTGTAAAGTGTTTTGTTCTGTCCTGTGCCGCAGAAAACCCATAACCTATCTCTTTTTAGTGACTGTTTAACATATGTTAACCAGCATCTTAAGTGAACCCAAGCATAGTGTCATCAAAACAGTGTCAGTGGAGGGAAACTACAATCATGTTTGATGAATTCAAAATGATTTTTTTTTCCCCCAGGAATAAGTTCAGCAACAGGACTAAAAAAAAACCCACTGATTTTCTTAAATCTTCTGAGGAAATCAGCATTCACAGAATCCCAGAATCACTGGGCCTGGCAGGGACCTCTGGAGACCATCTAGTCCAACCCCCCTGCCAGAGCAGGGTCACCCAGAGCAGGTTGCACAGGATGGCATCCAGGCGGGTTTGGAATGTCTCCAGAGTCGGAGACTCCACCACCTCTCTGGGCAGCCTGTTCCAGTGCTCTGCCACCCTCAAAGGAAAGAAGTTCCTCCTCATGTTCAGATGGAACTTCCTATGGTCAAGTTTGTGCCCATTATCTCTTGTCCTATCACTGGGCACCACTGAAAATTCATCCCTTACCTTCTAGGCTACTGGTGTAACCTAGCAAATCGCCTAGACCCTGCTTGCTGATTTCCAGGCTGCTGTCACTTTTTAGCTGCTTTGTCTACTTGTAACTTCTACGAGCCGTTGACCTCTTTCTGTGACTCTGTTGGATCCAAGCATGACACACTGAAACCCTTACTTCCCACTGCAGCCACCTTTTCGACTCCAATAAACCGGTGTTTGCAGAAAGTGAACTTCCTTGATGTATCCATTTATTCTGAGATTATGCTACGTGTATTTTTTGCTTTGACAAATCTTCATCCGCTTCCAAGAGGACATTGAAAGATTAGACAACTTTAATGCAAATACAGTTCCGGCTGGCCTAGGCACTGAAAACTACTCACAGTAGCTCAGCTAATTAAGGAGAATGTAGCTAATAAAGGTAAATAAGTGTTGGCCATGCATTCTTTATAAATATGCACAGCAAGGCAGATGTACAGTCGTCTGGTTATTACATGGCTGAATGGTAGCTGCCGTTTGATTACGAAGCTGTAGTCAGAAGTGTATCATCTAAATAACTTTGTAATCAGTCCTTTGCCTCAGTTTTGCCTGATTAAAATTGGTGCACAAGTATCTATTCTTTCATAATCTCTTTCCCCAAGGGAATTTTTACAGAGCACAGCAAAGGGAGATATTTTTAAATGTCCAAGATTTGATCTCCCAGGTTGCCTTGCCTATGTTTGAACACGTAGGTGCCACTGAATGCAAATTCAGACTGTGAAAGGATGGAGGAATAGAATCATGGAATCGTTATGGTTGGAAGTGACCTTTAGGATCATCAAGTCCAACTGTTAACCTAGCACTGCCAAGTTACCTCTAAACCATGTGCCTCAGCACTACATCTACAAATCTTTTAAATACCTCCAGGGATGGTGATTCCACTACTTCCCTGGGCAGCCTGTGCCAATGCTTGACAACCCTTTCAGTGAAGAAATTTTTCCTAAGATCCAATCTAAACCTTCCCTGGCACAACTTGAGGCCATTTCCTCTTGTCCTATCACCTGTTACTTGGGAGAAGAGATTGAACCCCACCTGGCTACACCCTCCTTTCAGGGAGTTGTAGAGAGCGAGAAGGTCTCCCCTCAGCCTCCTTTTCTCCAGGCTGAACAACCTCAGTTCCCTCAGCCGCTCCTCACAAGACTTGTGCTCCAGATTCCTCACCAGCTTCCTTGCCCTTCTCTGGACACGCTCCAGCACCTCCATGTCTTTCTTGTAGTGAGGGGCCCAAAACTGAACACAGGATTTGAGGTGGGGCCTCACCAGTGCTGAGTACACGGGAATGATCACTGTCCTAGTCCTGCTGGCCGCGCTATTCCTGATACAGGCCAGGATGCTGTCGGTCTTCTTGGCTACCTGGGCACACTGCTGGCTCATATCCAGCCAGTTGTTGACCAACACCCCCAGGTCCTTTTCTGCCAGGCAGCTTTCCAGTCACTCTTCCCCAAGCCTGTAGCATTCATGGGGCTGTTGTGACCCAAGTGTGGGACCCAGCACTTGGCCTTGTTGAGCCTCACACCATTGGCTTCAGCCCATTCATCCAGCCTGTCCAGATGAAAGAATAAGGTGAGCCGAACTGGTTGGAGCAAAAGGTCCAAGCCCGTTGCAAGCCCTTGTGCTCCTCGGCGCATTTAGGGATGAAACCCAACCCTCCTTTGCAATTCACAGCGTCATGATTTGTATATTTGCCTAAAGACTCAGCTCCTCCATGGAGCTCTGCTTCTGTCGACAGAGGCCCCTGAGTGGTATCTTCTGCTGGGCATGGGTGAGCACTGTGCAGGAAGCAGGTTTTGGAAAGCAAAGATTTTGCCCCACATTTTTCAGCCTTTTCTGAATACAGTGAAATTGCTCCCATTTTTCTATATTCTCGACATAGCTGCCTGTCTCTGAAACAGCGAGAAGACTGCTGGAGCTCTGCTTTCCACCTAACTGATACTTGTCCACAAAGGTCACGTGTGTGTTATGAAAGCGCAAGGCCTTCATTTACTGCAATACATCTATGTAAATAAAAGACAACTGCAGAATTACATCCAGATCATAACAATAACAGGGAACAAGCTGCAGAAGAGGCAATCTGCTCAAGGTGTTCAGTGAGTCTGAAAGTGCCTTAGTAATACCTGTAATAAATAACACCAAATCTGGCAATAGTTTTCCCTCTCATTTTAGCATCAAAGCTGCTGTTAGAAGCTTTCACACAAAGACAAAAAATACAGCCTAATGTTCTTTGCTTTTCAGAAGTGCTCTTTCACTAATGCCCTACTGTGTCCAGATAACGCAGCCCTCCATCCTTCTGTCAGTTCTCCCAGGTCCTCAACCTGAGCTTTGATTTAAAATTTTGATGAGAAATCGAGCAGCTGATTTATATTTTTAAAACCAGCAGCAGTGCATCAGCTATCAGAGAGTTTACAGCTGCAACTTGTCAAAGCCAGCACAACATTTCTAACCGTCTTTGGGTGCCCAGGGATTTTAAAAAAGATCCTTGCAGGTGTTGGCAGTTCAACCTGCAGGCTACTGAAGGTCTCAATTTCAGGAAGAAGGGGACAACTTAACCCTATGGCTCCTGGGGCTGGTCCAGGGCCACACAATTGGGGGCATTTTCAGTCTGGCATTTCTTGAGGTTCAGCTAAAAGGCTGCCCTTCGCTTGCTCCAGGGATGTTGGTCTTTACCTCCTGCATTTGCCATCAGAGCCTTGTGCCAGTCCCATTGCCTGCAGCACTGGGTTGCATCCTGCCTGGGCACTGATGTCCTGCAGATCATCACGAGAGCCCTGGCAGATCACGCTGCAGAGCAGGAGAGCCGGCACACCACTGTGCTGCAGTCTTGGACTGGCCATGAAAACTGGAGCCATACTAAATGAGATTTATTTCCTGGCTTCAGCCCAGAGCTGTCATCCTTCCCTGTCACTTCAGTGGCAACGCCTGACTTGTGTCCATCACCTGACTTGATATGACTTTGTTTCACATGTCAAAAACGTGAGATGAGTGAGTGACAGTGGCACCACATTTCCAGGTCCTTCAGCTCTGGCAGAGCAGCTGAAACTCCATCTTCCAACTTTGTCATCTCAGCAGCTCCAAAAGATTGGGAAAGACCACTTTACCTTCCTGGGACTCGCAGGTTATGGCTCTCAAGCCCCACTGCGTGCTGCTGGCCAATGTGTTGCCATGTCATGTGTGGCAATAAGGACAGCGGGTGTCAGGAGCAGGACCCCTCCCAGCAGGAGTTAGATGAAGGTGTAGCACCTTCACTAGCATTCAATGGAGAGTGAAGGAGTCCAAATCTCGTTGTGAGTCCTGATGAGTCTGACAGTGGCTGCACAGATCAGTTTAGGAGCTATTTGGGAGGTAAGTGGGGACCTGCTCTTCCAAAGCCTTCCCATTTACCTCCCTGAGGCTGTCCTGGCCATGTGGCTTTTCCCAGTGCAGGCTGAGCAGCTTTGGCGCTGGATGCCGAGGAAGAAGCTTTCCATGGTGGGACACTTTGTGCAAGAGGAAACATTTTCCCAGTACTACTAGGGAGAAAAAAAAACAACTTTGGAACTATGCTGGTTCCAAGCTGGGATGGCTTTGTAGAACGGTGGTAGGAGAAAGCCATCTTGGGAAGTTTCAGTAGCCGAGATCTAAGCCTTGCACAACATGTTCTTTGTTGGCAATTAGTTTGTGTGTGTGTGTCTGGCTCCATCCCCACGGATTAGGTAAAAGGTCATGATGGCCTGTATGAATTATATAGAGAAGTGACATTTCCAAAGGTTTTGGTGGTAAGCAGCGTTCCTGTTGTTGTTTCACATAACATATACTTGCCAATTAGTTGGGCATTATTAACTGAGTCGTGGCACAAAGCATCTTATTATGGGAGCTCATGTCACCTCCTATTAGTGCTAACCTCAGAAAAATGAAAATTTGTGGTCTGGAAAAAGAGGAGCATTTCAGCTTTCCAGATCTAAGGCATCCACATGCTACACTCCCTATCTAATTTTCCTGCTAATTTAGTGGGGCTTATTTAAAAAACCCCGAGAAAGCACAGTCTACAAGTCACGTAGGCAGCCTCACGTTGTGTGCCGGGGTTACACAAGCCATCAGAGCCCATTTCTGTACAGGGGCTGCTCATTCCGACTCCACATTTTTGCCAGGCTGGCTGAGTTTTGCCCAGGGGTCAGACAATATTGTTGTTCTCCGTCCAAGCTTGCTCATTGAAGCGCTTCTCTAAATAGAAGTTGAGGTTTCTGCTGCCTGCCTTCTTCCGTCCCTACTCAGGGTTTTACTGTTTCAAGGTCAAGAGCATTCGCCATACTGCAGAGCTGCTAATGTATTCGCTATGAGGATAGAGGAGAGGATTTGAATAAAGTTGGAAAAACACCCCTCCCGGTGTAGCACTTTATTAGAACTGAATCTGCACCGAGCTTTCCTTTTTTTCTATTCAAACGAGTGCAAAAACCAATTAAATACACATCTCTGTTTTCAGGCATTTTCAAATGCCTCCAAAGACAGGGATGAGACGTATAAAAACACAGAGAAATTCAGGAGCTGTCACATACGTTGGGAAAGGGATTAAAATATTGCCAAATCTGACTCAATTGTTCCATGCAGCTCTTGAAATCTGTTTCTCTGGAAGTTGCTGCTGCTTAAACCAAGAGACAGAAAGTGAAACTCAGCTTTGATTTAAAAAACAAGTTTCAAGAAAAACTTTTCCAGGGAAGAAGCTTGGACATGAGAAATAAATTAAGTTTGTGAACTGAGAGTCAAATAAGAACTGGTGGTATGTTTCTTTCAGAAAAAAAAGCATCTGAAGATAAATCAACTTTGTGATAATTTTTAAAAGGTTTTTTTCATATTTGAAGACATAATTTTGAGAATGGTAACAGCATGATAAATAGATGCGATTCTTCACACAGCTTGCCTGAGCTGGAATAAGTGAGGGTCTTATAAGGCAGGTAATTTACTTGAGCTATTCAGCTGAGTTTTTCTTTTTCAAGTTGTCTGAGAAGGTCCGGGTAATGATCTGAAGTCTGGGCGCTTCTTTTCTGTAAAATCTGTCTTTGAATCTCCAGTGCACCGACAGCTAATGATCCAGCACTCTCAAAGCCTGGCAGGATCACAGCCTTTCAACGCGGTGTTTCTACTCGCAGTTCACCAACACGCTTTTGCTTTTTGATCCTACAGTGAGCAGACATTCGCGAGTGCTACAGCTGGTGCAAGGCACAATACCCCCGTGCACACCTTCCTCCCATGTTCCCCATGAACTTTGGCTCAGGGTTCCCAAGCAGGTGGTGCATTTAGCAGAGAAGATCTCCATCTCATTAAAAAGAACGTGGCCAGGAGGTCGAGGGAGTTCATCCACCCCCTGTACGGTGCCCTGGTGAGGTCACATCTGGAATCCTGTGTCAAGTTCTGGGCTCCCCAGTTCAAGAAGGACAAGGAACTACTGGAGAGAGTCCAGCAAAGGGCTACAAAGATGATCAATGGACTGGAGCATTTCTCTGATGAGGAAAGGCTGAGGGACTTGGGTCTGTTTAGCCTGGAGAAGAGAAGACTGAGAGGGGATCTCATCAGTGCTTCTCAATATCTAAAGAGCAGGTGTCAAGAGGATGAGGCCAGACTCTTTTCAGCAGTACCCAGTGACAGGACAAGGGGCAGCGGGCACAAGCTGGAACACAGGAAATTCCATCTGAACACGAGGAAAAACTTCTTTCCTTTGAGGGTGGCAGAGCACTGGAAGAGGCTGCCCAGAGAGGTGGTGGAATCTCCTTCTCTGGAGATACTCAAAACTTGCCTGGACATGTTCCTGTGCAACCTGCTCTGGGTGACCCTGCTCTGGGGCAGGGGGGTTGGACTAGATGATCTCCAGAGGTTCCTTCCAACCCTGGCCATTCTGGGATTCCGTGATCTCAGCCTTTGCATTCCCATTCCGGCCTCGGTCCCTGCTCAGTGTGAGCTTCCAGACCTCACCTCTTTATGTCTCTCTGCTCCCTTGCTTGTTGGAGGGGTTATCTGTGCCACGCGTCTTGCTCCCTTGCTTGCCTGACCGTGTTGCAGTGATGTCCCCAGCCTTTGCCTCTTGCACGACTCCCTGCTCCAAGCTGCACGACCCAACATTATTCTCCTAATGGACAAGCCCACCCTGAATCTTTATATAATGGAAAAAAAGGCCAGAGGGAATTTTAATAGGATCCTTTTTCCCTTTCATTGTTCTGAAGCAATCTTATTCAAACAGGCTCTTGCAAGAATTTCTGTGAGCTCTAGAGGATCAATTACAATGAAGAGATGATTAAAGAATAGATAAAGGTTTTTAATAAATTATAAACTTCCCGCAGAAGTACTTTAACAAAATGAAGTTATGATGGTGGTGATATGGTACTGCCTTATGATGATTTCCCATTCGTGAATAGGAGATTAGATAAAGATTAGTGAAACAATGGAGAAATAGGAAATGTGAAGTTCAGGTTCAAACGTGTAAGAATACTACAGTGACAACAGGAATCATGTTAAAACCAGAAAATACGTGATTTGTATGGCACCCTGCCTTATTCACCAAAAATCTTATAAATTAGATCTTGGTCAGCATGATACGGGCAAACACTTAGAGTTTTTGAAATTCAAACTGCAAGCTATGTCATTGGACACAGACTTAAGATCGGGCAGTATGATTCAGTTCTTTGACTGGGTAAAGGTAAATTTTAAAGCTGGCTTTCTGGGAAACTGATATTTATGAATTCAGAATTGATTTTCCAAATTCATCGTCTCCAAGAAAACTCATTTCAGTAGAGTCAGTCCTGGCTGGATGATAGGAAAGGTGCTCAAAGTGAGCTCACTGGATTAACAAACAAAAGTAGAATTTATTTTACAAGATTTTCACCCATTCGTGTTAGGAATAGCATCAATCAGAAAACTGCCCCACAAGAATTTGAAGGTTATAAAAATTGCCTTCTTTCACAAATCAGAAGGAAAAGTGGAAATGTCCAAATCTAGTCCAACAAACAAATGCATCCAAAGGAATTAATGCTGGGGAAAATATTAATATAATATTCAGCATGAAGAAATTGAAAACCATACAACCTCTGGATTGCTCTCCACAGTACAACACAAAACCTCAGGTATGACATAAATATAAAATACAGTATGCCAAAATTGACTGCAGCCATTAATAAATGGCAACCGATTTAAGACAAAAGAAGTCAGTACAAATGAAAAATTTTAATCTAAATTGTTTTTATCCCCTCTCCCCAGATAAAAGCACTGAATTTGGCTCCCATTGAAACATTTCTATTTCAAGAAAACCCATATTATCTGCTGGAAAACTGCTACACCTGTTTTTTCTCCATGGGTAACTCCAGTATCCGATAACTCAGGTTCTTATCATCATCCTGCTGAAAAGCATCTGACCTTGTGCTTAGTGATGCTGATTTTAATGAGACTCTTGAATGAGTAAACTACTTCTTGAGATGAGCAGAGGGATCAAAATGTCACCCAGCATCATTTCGATGGAGTAAGTTGTTCAGAGCTGATCCTGGCTGACCTCCAGCTGAATAAATGACCCTGTGGGAGAAATCACATGATTCATATTTACTCATCTAAAAAAGGCGATGCAGGTCTCAACCATCCCGCAACATTCATCATTCGTTTTCAAGTTGCTTTCAGACTTCTCTCAAGACGTGAACATGGGGTGAAAACCAGCAAGGTGTGTCTGAATAAACTTTGTGCCATTTCCATTCCTAGTAATACTATCAAATTCAATTACATTTCATGCTGATGGCATTTGATTTCTCAGCTGTTCTATAAATAATTTTTTTACAGGAAACAGTGTCTCAGAATGTCATGTGCTAGTAAATCAGCAGAGCTCGATTAAACCCAGGGAAAGATGCTGATTTACTCTACCTGAGTTTTTCTCCCTGCATATTTATTCTCAATGATCTGGGGTATACAGAGACTGAAAATGGCAAATGACTAATGCAGCTTTGTGAATCTCCATCCATCTGTCCAATCTCCCCTGGCTTATAATAACGCTAGTCATGAGAAAGAAATAATATTTAATGATATTATTTCTCCCATTCATTTGCTAGTTGACTAATTCAGTCATCCAGAAGTAGTGTAGCATCTCTCTTGGAGAAATTAAATGCAGGCCTTGAATGTTGCAGAAGAATGACTACTTGCTGTGACATTCAGTTAATATATACCTTTTTCACGTATTTGCAGCAAAGCCCTTCTTAGATGCAACATGATATTTACCCCCTCTTGGTTATGAGTGTTACAGTCACCAGGCAGCTAAGTGAAAAGATGATGAATATACGGCTTGCAGATTTTATAAAGGAAAAGGAAGCGTTTGAATGACTGCTATATAATTCTTATATTGTTCTATCTAAAGCAAAACCCCCTCACTTTAATAATAGAGCTCCCTGGCAAAGTGAGTCATATTCTTGAAACTAGATCATGAGCTGCTTTTAATACTCATGGCATCTTGTTAATTTATGAATATTTTCAAAGGCTCCACATGTTGCTATTTTGGGGAGGGCCAGTGAGCGGCAACTTAGAGAAATACTTACTGACGAAAAATAATTCCTCTTATTACTGGCTAGTGATGTACCAAAATGACCTGGTGGACATGGCATCTGCAGGTTGCCATTTAAAAATAAAAAATGGGAGTGACTCAGGACTGTTCTGTACTGAGTTGTGACCATGATTGAGCAGACACTAAATTTCAGGCTAGTGGTTATTTCAGCCTCTGTAATTGAAAAATAAATTTTTTCCCTGTAATGTGTTGCAGCATGGTGCTGCACATAAACAGAAATATTAATCCATTTTTTGTCAATTTTTAATCCATTCCAGAAAAAGAAACCCTTAAGAATGGCATGTGTCAGAAACCTTGAGATATTGCTCAGCTACTCTTTTTGAATGAGGCACATAACTTGTTGCATTAGTTTAGAACACCTGCCAGTGGTTTGTGCACCAAGATCAAACCTGGATGTCATTGTTGGAATTTGCGGCTGTTAGAAGGAATTGTAGTCGTCACGTTTTGTTCTGATGTCAACTTGTTACTGGAAAGGGCTGAAATACCAATAAATGCAGGTTGCCTAAAAACTATTTGGAGAACTACTAAAGCACCGACGAACATTATTTTTTTTCCTCAAAAGGAATGGAAAAACACACTTCCATGTTTTTATTAAATTTGTATTTCCTTGTTTAAAAAGAAAAAGTACCTAAAGCAAAGGCTAAATAAACCTGAATTTTCAGGTCTGCAGCTTGTGTAGTTGCAACGATGGAATCAGTACTGATGGGATTTGTGACTGTCACAAGTGCTGTGCTGAAAAGGGACGAACCGTGCCCCGGTCAGCCATGATAACTGTTATCTTATTCATCAGATTTTGAGAGAGAAGAAGCATATTTAAGCCAATGCCTGAAACCAATAATTAAGATTCGAGTTTTAGGAGTATTAAATATAGACCAGGAAAAAAAAAAGCCATCTACGCCTCCATGTCCTCAAGACAAACTGATAAAACAGAAGAGGAAGAATAATTAGGAATAAACTTCACATAAATCTGCATGTCATCTGCATAAAAACTGATCTCTTATCCATATCTTCAGATCATCTCAGTCAAAGGAAGCTTGCGGAGGCTGAATAAAGATGAGCCCAATGAGAAATCCTGTGGGGCGTCAGAGGAACTTTGTGAAATCACAGCAGATCAGCCAACCCGTGTGAATATGATGGATATAAAGAGAAGAAAAACCACCACAGCCCAGCCAAAAGGCCAGCTGTGTTGCAGGCAGTGAGGTGCTCAGGACCGGGCTGCTGGTGCCCAGATCCTCTGGGTGCTGAGGAGCAGAGCTGGTCCTGCACCATGGTGGGAGGGAGGAGAAAGCTCGCTGAAAGACAACTGCTGGGCTCACTCCAGCTCTTGAGTAAGGGTATGGCTGTAAAGTCTGTCGGGACCTAGAGGATGGTTTTAAGACATGGGGTTCCAGACCTCATTTTTTGGGGAGTTAATGTTGCACCAGAGGTCTCAGCACAACTCCTGTTGCAGATGGCGAAGTCTCCTGTGCAGAGCGTTGGACAATGCCACTGGAGCAGGTCGCAGGAGTGCAGTTATCTCCTTCTCTGGAAAGTCTTGGCAGAGCCACATCAGATTAAGCCAAGTGCCTTTGTCAGGCAAGGATGTGAGGGGCTAACAGCCTGTCAGTGCACTCCCTCTTTATCCACGGGGAAAAGGGGCAGAGTGCTGCACAGCAGGGGGAGCAGCCTCTTGGGTCTTCTCAAACTGAACAACAAGAAGGGAAAAGATGTCATCTCACCGGCTCCCACAGTTTAAATATTTCCAGGGATGGTGCATCTATCACCTCCATGGGCAACCTGTTCCAGTGTCTTACCATCCTCACAGTCAAGAATTTCTTCCTAATATATCACCTAAATCTCCCTCTTTTAGTTTAAAACTGTTACCCCTTGTACCTTTAGGTACTGGAAGGGCTCAAAGGTCTCCCCAGAGCCTTCTCTTCTCCAGGCTGAACACCCCCAACTCTCTCAGCCTGTCCTCACAGCAGAGGGGCTCCAGCCCTTGGATCATCTTCATGGCCTCCTCTGGACTCGCTCCAACAGGTCCATGTTCTTCTTATGCTGGGAGCTCCATGAAATGATGGAAAATTCCCCCCTCTTCACAACAATGCTAATGTGCTTTCCAAAACTGGGATGTTTCCCTTGGTTGGGATTTAAGAGCTTGATTCTGTTCCCAGCGATGTCGGTGGGCGACTTGTCGGTACAGACACAGCACAGCCCTGCATCCGCCACCTCCCTGCGGCTCTGTGCCGGGAGCAGGGGACATTGCTGAGGATGAATGAGCTGCCATGATGGTGGTGGCTGGGCAGACACTGGTGCACCTGAAGCCTGCCAGGACGTAAGGTACTAAAATTCATCCTGATCACTGGCTCAACGCTTTGCTACTTCAGGAAAATACAGCAAAAAAAATTGTGTTATGTGCTGATTGCACTCCACCTTTGGAGGTAGTTACCCCTTCTATGCTAATTACCTCTGTGGGCACATTGCTGTAGGACCTCACCGCTCTCAGGCTTTCTCATCTTACTGGTGTCACACAGAATAATGCTGTGATTTATAAAGGGAAAAGCTCCAACTACACACACCGTGGGAGCAAGCCGGCAAGAAAAGTGTCAGAATAACAGATCAGGATATGAGACCTTTTGTTAACTGTTTGTAATTGTTTTGGCACTTGTCCCAGGTCCACTTATCTGCATATGGCACAGCCCCCAGGACTCGCCATTTCCCAAAGAAAAGTCAGATTTTTGACAAAGGGTTTCTCTATAATGAGATTTCTGGTGTTGGGTTGATCTCAGTGAGGAACATCCTCCATTAGTACTTGTCTTCAATCTGGAGAAGATGATCTCCCATTTCAGAATTTTGAACCCAACTACTTTCTATGTAACTATTTAAGAAACACTGCTTGACTGTATTTTCTGTCTTCATGCACCAGAAATGCAGACATACATCAAAATCCTCACCAATAAGCTTGAAGGGACCCTGCTGTCTCCATAGCAGCAATAGGGGATCTTACCATAAACCCCTTATCATCACCAACTATGGGATCTGAGCTGGACTTAGTGGTTAGACACCACAACATGAGAAGACATCTAAGTTGCTGTCCATGGAGAGCAAGGACTGTGGCAAAACTGCGAAACAATAAAGTTGCCCTGGCTATAAATAACTTCTGTCTACATCTCCTTTTCATTCCTGGAAATGTTAGTAAGGTGATGAGCAGATGTCCTTGCAGGAATCCTTAGGTCAGAACTCTAAGAAGGTTAGCTTCTCTGCAGCTATCTAAGCAAGTATAACTTGAAAATTGGGATTCAGCAAAGTACTTCACCGTGTACATGCATTGCATTGCAGAAAGTCCATGTTTAAGTGCTTTGCTGATTCAGGGGCTAAATTAATGGATAGTGATTTTATTAACAATACCTTATACATCATTTCCACATTAAGTTCTAAATATTGTTTTTGATGAATTCAAACAATTACACCATGCATCAACACCATTCATTAAAATAAATTATTACCTGCCCACTTTTTATTAATGGTGCTAGCTCTGCTGTACTTTTGGACTACGAGCAGATTGCTTAGCTGGTGTAAATCAGCAATACTCGGTTGTTGCCAGTGGTAGGAAGTTAATTTAAACCTCTGAGAATCTGGCCCGGTGTGCTGAAGACAAGTTTTTAGAACCCTATGGTCCAGGTGGATCACAGCTGGTCTGATTAAAGTACAAGCAAAGTTGGCTGGATGGAATCCAGAATAAGCTGATTACCCAGTAGTGGCCCGAAAACACATAAATCATGTGTTCAAAGTATTGTGCTATGGTTTCTAATAAGCTTATCTCCCAGCTTCAGTCTCTTATGGGCAAAGCCAATAAATAACTGTAAAATGAAATAGGAATCTCAGAAATTATTACTGTTATTTATAATTTATTAAGTGTGCTGCACTGGCATAGAAGAAAGTCCTCTGTGCAAAGGGGGATTACGCACTAAATCGCACATCATACCCAACAGATACACATGGAACACAGCAGACCCGAACTAGCATAGAAACCTAGTGCTGCCCCTCACCCCGCCCCCTTAATTTTTGGACAGCACTGTTTTATAATCTCGTTCAGAAAACTTACCAAGCTTCATCTTCTAACTATGAGCACTTCGACTACCTACATACCGTGATACTCCCCCAGGAAGTCAGCTAAAGCATTTTCTAATTTCTAGCCCAGAACTTCTTCTGGCCTGTTCAAACACCATTAGTTCTTGTCTCAGCATTTTTCTTTACTTTAAATAGCTCAATTCCCTTCTGGGGTCGTCCCTCTCCCCTGCCATTCTGGATATATTTATTAAAAAATGCATTTCTCTTTCATTTTGTGAGACCCAACATCCAAACGACCTCAGGATAAATGGATTTTCTATGAGTGGTCTGGAAGACTTTTAAGCATGCTTAGAGTAAGAACCAGTTGGTTTAACAATGTAAATGATATCTGATCTAGCTAGCTGTGAATGTTGGGCTAATTAACACAATGAAAGTATCCTGAGCGTCCTACCACCCAACAGACTTCGCAATTGGTTGATCACCTATGCAGTGGCAAAAATTTGTCATTCTTGACAGTGGGTGACCAGTAACGTTGAGGATTCCCCAGTCTCATCACAGCAATGGACAGGGTCCTACCTGCATCTGCTGGAGTACCTTGCCTGACACATCGCCTAGACAAAACCCAAATTTCAGCAGAGTGGGGTTTTACGGAGAGAGAAGCCTAAGCTTTGGGCGTGGAGTTTAGGGCTATGAACCAGGTGCAGAGTGAAAGAAGCAGCAGGGGTATTTTGGATATTGGGCACTGAAAAGATTCAGCTAGATGATGTGAGGAGCTGGGAAACCCAGGAGGCAGAGACAGGGCTGGGACAAGGACATACGTACCCTAGACCTTGCCTTTGCTGCAATACCCTCAAAAACAGCATGATTGTGAGGCAAATGATTAGATGAGACCTTGGCTTATGATGCTGACCAAAATTATCTTAATTTTTTTTCATGCTTCATTTACCTATATTGTGCTCTTACTGCTCAGATTTTAATTCCTTTGTGGCTGGAAATATCTCTTTGTTCTGTGTACCTCTCTGTACTGCCTAGCACATACAGTCCTGCTCCAATTTTTGCACTTCTGTGTGCTATCATATCAAACAGTGCGTTCAAATAATATATCCTAATAACGTCAAAAAGAGAGAGGAAAGTATCTCACGAAAAAATCAGGATCCGTAGAACAACACGGACACATCTCTGCAACCATCATATGGACAACATAAAAGAAAGGCACTGTTGTTAGGGAAACCACTTTCTCCTTAGTGATTAAAATAACATCTGCTAGATGGCAGAAATCAAGTCTGTTATGAATATTCAGGTTTTTTCCTCCCTTCAGAACAACACCCTACTGAGGACCGCAAGCATATTGCAAGGTTTTACCTTAACTCACTTCATAAAAGGATTTGAGAAAGTGGGATAGGTGAGGGGGCAGGAAGAGGGAGTGGGACTTCATCTTGGTGAGCTTCATCCTAACGGGAGCATTTGCAGAGTGTAGGTACTCCCATTGGGATCTCCTGCCTCCTCTGCAAGCGCACCAGGATTTTGTATAAAATGCAGGTAGAAGTTGCTGCTACGTGCTCATTTAGATGTAGTTTCATATATTAAATACGCTCACAGCTAACCCATGGGCTGTGCTTCCCAGAAGTCCAAGTCTCAAGGCACCCACACCCACTGAGAGATGTGACCAGTTTATTCTCCTCCACAAGTACCTAACTCACGTTTCCAGTGGTGACCGTTTTTACAGAATCGCAGAATAACTGAGGCTGGAAGCAATCTCTGGGCTTCTCTAGATTAGATCAGGTTGCTCAGGGACTTGTCCAGTCAAATTTTGAGTATCCCCAAAATATTTCTTAACCTCTTCATGTCCCTGTTCCAGTTTTTGACTACCTTCACCATGAAAAAGAAGCAATCCTTATATCTAATTGTAATCCCCCAGGTTGCAATTTGTGCTGTTTCCCTCATCCTTCTGCTGCGCACATCTCAGAAAAGTCTGGCTCTGTCTCCTCTACGCCCTGACTCGATGGGCTGTCACTCGTCATGTGGAAAGGACAGTCAAGGCATAGGTCTGCACATCAGCCACGGTGGAGTGAGATGTCATTTAAGTGACATGGTGGGACATGGTTTTGGGAGGCGGTCCCTCACAGCTGTGTTCTGGATATGTGCATGCTCTGAGGTGGGCTATTTTGGTTGCTCTAGTGAAAGAACGTTATTATATATGAAGAGGACAGCACCAACATTTTTCCTGAGTGACAGAATTGCTTTAAAAATGGCTATAAATGTTGCACGTGCAGAAGATACGAAGGGTCTGAACCTGAAGTGTACCACTCATTCATGAAGCCTGTGGGCTTCAGAGAGAGGTCAGTGTTCATTTTGAACGTGTTCTGGGCATATGAAAATTCTTCAAAAAATGTAGAAAGATGACCTTTGGGTTACACTGAGAAAGTGGAAGAGGAGGAGGAGTTTAATTGACTTGTGCTCCTCTGCTACCTTGGGATGCTCAAAAGTGTGAATGTTCAGCCCAGCCATTAACAGTGTTTCTATCTCAGTTCCTCCAATTCTGTGGGCATAAATTTAAGTAAAGACTTCATAATAAAATGCAACAGCTCTGGATTTAAGGCAGGGGAATCCAAGCAATATTTTAGCTAGTATGCTATTTCCAGCCTCTAAAACCAGGATGGAGTCTGTGTGGACCTTGGTGTACTTCCTACAGACCATGTGCATTGGAAGTTACATCTGTGTTTCTTGTGTGTATTCTTTGGCACAAATTTTGCTAAATGTGATGAGGGAGAGGTGCAGAGATCTGTACCTAGAAGAGACTGACCAAAAAGGGACACCAGCTGGAGCTGTGAAAGAAAAGAACCATTTAATTATTCTCACCCAGCTAAAAAGTAGTCGGGAAAAGTCACTTCTCAGATCTTAGCATACTCACTCAATGACAGTAATTAGACATTTCTTAGGCATCTTCCAAGTCTCTTGGCTTTTTATAAATTCTCCTTTTGCTGTGGCACAACGTGAGCTTAAATCTTTCCCCAATCATCTCAAATGCTTGGATGAAGACCTGAATTTCTACTCCCTTCAGGTAGGTCATGTCTCAATCGTACATTCTAAATCTCAGTCAATGCCTGCTTTTTGTGTGTGGTTTGTTTTTTTTTTTCCCAATTACAAAACTCATAAAATTACACTTTTATGTGGGTTATGAATTTTCTTTGCCTGCCTTTACCTTTTTGCTAGTGACATTCAGGACTTCAAAATAGAACACCATTTCCGTGGTTAGAAAAAGCAGAGACAGGGAGTGTGATGTTTAAGGAGGAAAGACTTATGGTAATAAATCTGTGTAGCAGATTTCCGTCTGTGGTCTGTATCACTCACCAAGGACAAAGGAACGAGACAGATGATACTATTCTGGAAGCTGCAGCCACCCATCAGAATTTGTCATTTGTCGGACTGTAGCACCACAGAAATGTAGCAGAGCTGTTTAAGTTATGCCTACATTTTTGTAAGCTTTATACCTCTGTTTCTGAGGCCACCTTTGGTCAAAACACATGTGTGCACATACACGCAAATCTCTTCTCAGATCTTTTGTGCTTTCTATTTTTTGCTTTGTTTAAAATTGGTTAGCTTCAGGAAATTGTGGGGGGTTGTAGATGTCGGTAGTTATTTTTCTGAAATGGTTAATGGAAGGCAGGAAAGGGGAAATTAAATCGCCGCAATACTAATTCTGCCCATACTGCTCAAGGTACGCTTCTCAGCCTGTCTCTCAGTGGGACTCCCCATGAGTCACTCCTTTATGAAGACTTGGCTTTGCAAACTAAGCAAGCAGGTTAAGTACTCAAGTTACAGAATTATTATCCAGGCCGTTCCCTGGAGCCTGGAGTGGAGTGGATAAGCCGTAAAGGCTGCATAATAAACCAGCCCAGGAATTCTCAGCAGCTTCGCAGGCGGGCACGCTGTCATTGCCTTCGCTCCGTGGGGAGCACTAATTGTAGCACTTGCTGCAGTCCCCTTCAGCTTACTGACAGAATGCCAATTTCAGGCAAGAACTAATTTATCAATGGCTGGAGTGGCTAAAGAGAATATATCTCCTGTCATGTTCCAGGCGGCGACTGCAGTGTTTCTAAAGTAGCTTTTGTTGCTCTCAGAAATAATGCATGTTAGCAGGGTATTTCTGCAACGAGCGAGAAGGTCCTCGAGGCTTCTAGTCTTATTAGATAACAGTTGTTCTACATTAATCTGTTTTAATGAAGTTCCTGACCTTCTTCCTTGGTAGACTGATGAGTAATTTTCCAAATAAATCTTGCCTCGTGTCTTAATCCTATTCTGCAAATAATCCCAATAACCCATGTATGAACACTTGCAACGTCAGGACTGTGCAAAAAAAAAAAAAAAAAAGGAAAAGAGAAAAAAGGGAGAGAGTGCTATACAGGGAGGCAAATACTCTGGGTAATCACAGAATACTCTGGGTAATTACATTGTGTGGTACTTAGGACAGTGATTGTCAGTTCTGATTCATGGAGAAAACAGTACACGAGAAAGATGTGAAGTGGACTATTAAGTCCCATAAAAAATTATGCAGATGTCTTCAACAAACCTGTGCAATCATAAAGTAACCAGGCAAGGTGGAAAAGAGGTCTTATTTATGGTGCATTGCCTAAGTCAAGAGATTTAGTAGGATCTTATAACAAAGTGAGAGTAATTAAATGCCTTAGAATCAAGAATTGGACACTGTAAATGAAAAATGTCTGAAAAGGAACAGTTAGTAGAGTATGTCAGTGTGTGTTTCCAGAGAAGTGAATGGACACGATTAAATCTATTTTTTATCTCTACCCATAAACCATATTGGTTCTCAGGTACTGAACTCCACATCAGTGCAGGGAGAGACGTGAGAAAGAAGTGAGCAGCCATGTCTACATGGGTAACATGGGAGAGAAAAGTGGAACAAGGATGTAGGAGGCGCTTTTAAGTTTATGCTTTAGATTAGAGGGGAAAAGGGGGATGTGCAGCAAAGACTGGACATGGTAGCAACTTACCGTGGTTTATGGCTGTGATGGACACACGGTGAGGGGTGCTGAGATCACGCTTAGCTCTTCAGGAGTGCAGTGCTTTGTTGATGTGTTTTTCTCTCCCATGCTGCCAGGTGAAATTGCCCAACCCTACCATTCCCAGACTAAATTTCAACCCTCTCGTTTGTCACCTAGTTGCATCCAGCAGTCTTATTTCCATTTTGTTCCAGGAAATGGCAGCTGCCAGGTGAAATGTCTGTAAAGAAGCCTTCCAATAACAAAGAATGAAGTATGCCAAGCCAGAGGTACATGAAGTCTGTTATTTTCGAATTTTTCTGGGTACCTTCTTACAGGTTTTCATCAGATTGGGGCCTGCATTTCTGGTTGGAGAAGACAACTATATAACTGCAGTTGCCTCTCTGGATGTCTGTGTCCCACCAATGCTCCTTTCACTCAAGCTTGGACCCAGGCTGACAATCCTGTATTTCACTGTTCAAAGTTTTTATTTAATTCAGTGAACATGTGACTATCAATTTTTTTTCTATTGCTTCTTTGGTCGTTATATTTTTGGATGTGGCACTTTGATCTGGTCATTGGTAAAACGAACAGCCCTTGCTGTCTGGTGTAATGTTTAATATATGAGCAGCTTTCTACTCACAGACTACAGACTGACCTGGTTTTTAGGAATTCTTGTTTTGTACAACTGTGTTGGTTTTTTGAAAGAGAAGAAGGTCAGATATTGCATTGTATATTTCTTGTGCATTATGCTTAGTTAATCACTGCTGTGAAACAGATGAAGAATGAAGCAAAGTACAACACCATTTTTTCCTTTTTACAAGGTTTTGTTAACAGCTTCTGCCACTTAAGAAATAGCTCTTCATCATAAACAAATAAAAAAAATTACTTTCTTTGAACAGTGACGAAATTTGCCCAGCATGTTAGCAGAGGTGAGCTGCAGCTATTTTTCTTGCAACTGCTTACGCATATATACGTATCCCTCACTATCCTCAGCGAGAGACACCAATTAAGTGTTTATTCATTAAAAGGAAAGCGTGAGATTGCAGTTTTACAACCTCAGCTGAGCATCCAGTGACAGATATGCTTCTGCCTCCTCTAGCTCTCCGATGTTTTGCACCTCTGCTCTACGTTGTCCTTCACAGCCCACAGGAGGTTTGGGGAGTTTTAAACTTCAGCGCAGGTTTGAAAGCGGGCTACGCAATGTTTGGGGTAATCATGCCGGATCAAGATGACTACGTGGCTCACCGGGACTGAGAGGAGATAACCACAGCATGATTTCTACTTTGTCAGTAAGAAAGCATCTTTGTCTTTAAAATAATTTCAGAAATGGTGAGAACCTTCTTACCAGCCATCCATTTAGTGTCTCTGCAATGATGTGTCAAAACCAGTGTGAATGAGATTTTCCGGGGTGGTGCAGACTGGAAAATATCAGCAAGTTGATTAAAACTCCTCAATAAGGGAAAGGTGGAAAGGAAATCTATCTATCTAACATTTATTTATCATGATTTCTCCAGTCTTATTTAAGAGAAATCTAGATTCCACATGTTGTGTCAATGCACGTGAGCTAGACTTACTACGGAAGTCATCATGCTCTGTTATTTTAATAGTTATGATTTCTTTGCATAGTACATTTGATATTTACTTCTCAATAGTTATAAAAGCCTTCAGATACTAACAGGCATCCCTAAGGAATAATTATGTGTTTTATGGTGAAATTATGGACCTTCTAATAATTATTCTGGAAATCCTGAAAACTAATTACCGTAATAAAAGTAGTATTTCAATCTGTTAGACTCATATAAAGTTGATTTAAAAAGGTATCTTGGTGAAGTTTATTAACCAGTTCTGGTGTTGCATTCAGTGGGAAACCATCCTGGTAATAGGTTTTTGCTTTTGATGGAGGAATAGATATCTAAGGCTATATCACAATGAAGAGTCAAAGACATATCTTCGCTCAGTATAGATCATCACAGTGATGCTGACATCATATTGTACTCCGTGAGGATTTGACTCCCAGCTTAAAAATACAGTTGTTAGAATAAATATAAAATCCCAGCAGCAGCCCTCTAAGAAGGAGGGGATGATGAGGCAACACGGGACAGGTTTGACGTGGACCATGGGCCCCTGTTGCTGGGCTGCTCTCTGCTAGTAAAGGCGCAGAGACCAGAGAGTCAATATGTATCTAGCAGGTCTTGCACAGCTCAAAGATGCTTTCACTTAGTACGATGAGCTCTAAAGAAGAGACACATTGATGCTGAAAGTTAGACTTAGAGAGTGGGAGGAAGGCAAATAGGTCATCTCCTTCTGGGGCTCCAGCTGTGACCAAGGTTGGGTTGGTTGGACGAGGTGGGTTTAGACCCAGCTGAGTCTTGGCTGACTGCTTTCCTGCAGGACTGCTCTGTTGCTCCTCATGGAGTAGAGCTGGACCTAAGTCTTGCATTTTGCAAGGTTCCCCCTGCGCCATGGGACTTGGTGATATCTTCTGGTCTTTATAACGTTATTTTCTTCTAATGAGGTTTTTTTTTAGCAAAAAAAAATTAATATTTTCTTACAGTTCTTAATGCTGTTAGAGTGGCTGGAGCAGTCCTGTGCAAATTGGTGCTGCAGAGGAGGCTTGGGGCACGAGATTCTGTGGTAGAGCTGGCTGTGGGTGCAGAGATTGGCTTTACTGACCCACGTATTCCCTCTTCACTGATGTTCTTGTTTGAACAGCTCTCCTTTAGTGGGACTGGACGAATCTCCATCCCAATTACTCCATGATGCAGCGTGAACTTTGCTGCAAAATTGGCTTAAAATTCGTGGTAGTAGCTCAATTTTTAGAGATCAGATCTGCCTCTGACGAACTAACTGTCACGGGAGAGAGAAGGGGCATACTCAATTTGAGAATTTCTAGGCCAGGTAGCCTGTAGCTGTCATGAAAAAGAGTTAACAGAAGTTAGTTGTGATTGAACTCACTGGCACTATCAAAAGAAAATAGTAAGAAGAAGCAATGTTGCCACCACGTTATTTAAGAGTTGTCGTGGTTTGGGCTGGACTGGCTACTGAACAGATGCTCTCTTTTACTTCTCTCCCCTTCAGAGAAGGGAGAGCATCTCCTTTCAGGGAGAGAAGGAAGAGAGGGAAAAGCGACTTGTGAGCTTAAAACAAGAAACTAAAATACTTCAATGAAAATATTAATAAAATAATAATTAAAAAATTTGAAATGTATACAATATCTACAAAAATGTATTGAGTTCTCAGGATGACAATCACATCACCAACAGGCACGGGAAGAGTCCCAGACTGGACTCAGTGATGGACGGAAACTGGATTCCAGATCTGGATTCAGGATCGGGATCAAAGGCAGATGAACAGAGTCCTCCTCAGACGCCGGCCATTGAAGAAAGAGGGCTGACCCTTAGATCCCTCAGCTTTTATACTGAGCATGGTACAGATGGGATGGAATACCTTGTTGGTCAGTTTTGGGTCCCCTGTCCTGTCCGCTTCTCCCCGCAGGTGTGACCCCTCTACGATTTTCCACTTCCCACCCTCCAACGGGGCAAATACCAAAGTTGGCTGCCCTTGGCTGTTAGAGCAGTAAGGATAAACATCCTGTATCCCATCCCTTGGCATAATTATAAATAATCAGGTCTTATCACTCTGGAAGTGGATGCTGTTGGAAAAATATGCTGTTAATTTCAGAGAGTTCAGTTAGTTAGAAGAGGCTTAACTGAAAAGTAAAATTACTGAACAGAAAATCACTTCTGTTTTACCTCAAACCAAGACAAGAGTCCATAAGCAAAATGGAAGGTGGTAAGGAAAGCTGAGGGAAGTTTTCTTGGAAAGATAAAAAAGTTGTAACACTCTGTGAGGAACAAAAAGTAGCTATTGAGGTAAGTGGAGACGTTACTGTTTGGGATAAAAAATTGGAAGATTGTAAGGGCTGACCTGAGCCATGAATGGGTGAAGAAAGGAACACTCTGAGTCTGCAAATACTTTGCAGTTTGAACAACTGAATCTCCATGGACCATGATAAACCATCTCCTTGTCCACAAGACTCCAAGGATGTCTGGCCAACAGGCTGGTGTGGTCTTGCTACCAGTGCTTTTATACTGCTGCTCATTTTTCATGATAGTATATGTATCCAGACAAGTTTTTAAGTTATTTTGCCTCTATCTGCTCACCTTATCCAGAATCAGAAAGAAACAACCATCTCTGCAACTAACTCCTTTCCTATCCCTCTCCAATGGACCCTAAGTCCACCCAAAACTCACTGTCTCTGGACTAATGGATTTTCCTTTGCAAAAGTTGCTCTCTTGTCTTGACTAAACCGCATGGCCTCCCACATCTCCTCCAGAGACTGTACTTCCAGCTGTCAGACCATGAACCTTAACCCAACCCGCCTGTGATGTACAAAACAAGGCTTCGTAGCAGGGAGACAGCTGGCTTGTTGTCAGGACCACTAATGTTCATCAGTATGATTTCACTGCTGCTTTCTGTGTCTCTCATGTGTCCTGTAGTCACCTGTCATCTGGTCTCCTCCACCTGTACAGCAAACGGTAGAAAAGGGTGCGTTCCTTTGCTGGGGGTTTGCAAGGAGGGTAGTGCAGAAGTGTTTGTTGTCAGTAATAATAACTAAACTGATTAATACAAGGTTGAAGCACACTCAACTCTTCAGGTCTAGTAGCCTTCTCAAAAACAGAAATTAAAGAATCATATTTAACGTATTCTCATTCAAAATCTCTGAAATTTGGTTGATGATATAACAAACAACAGCATGAACCCCCATACATTTGCGTGCATTTTCAAATATACAAAAGTCAGCACTGGTGAGATGCATCTGGAGCGCTGGGTCCAGTTCTGGTCTCCCCAGTACAAGAATAACAGGGACTTTATGGATCACAAAGGGCCATGAAGATGGTGAAGCATGTGGAGCATCTCTTATACGAGGAGAGGCTGAGAGAGTTGGGACTGTTCAGCCTGGAGAAGAGAAGGCTCATGATTCAGGGCTCAGGGTGATTTATCCATGTATATAAATTCCTGGTGGAAGCTTGTGAAAAAGGTGGAGCCAGGTTCTTCTCAGTGGTGCCCACTGACTGGACAAGAGGCAACGTGTACAGACTGAAATACAGGAAATTCCACTGAAACATCAAAAAAAAAGTTTTACATGTCAGGGTGGCCAAACACTGGAGAAGGTTACCCGGAGAGGCTGTGGAGTCTCTATCCTTGGAGGTATCCAGCACTCAACTGGACACAGCCCCGAGGAACCTGCTTTTGCTGACCCTGCTTGGAGCAAGGCAGTTGGACGGGACGATCTCCAGAGGTGCCGCCAACCTCAACCATTCCGGGATATGGTGAATGAGTGTACGAGGTCATGAAGAAAAAAGGGCTGCAAATTTTTCATGAGAATACATTTGGGTAAACTGGCCGTGGCTACTTTGGTCTGATCACTGAGACAAGATTTCTGCTGCCAGGCCAGAAGATAGAGAACAGAATTCCAAATACATAGACAAAACCACGTAGTTTGGAGAGACAACCTGGCCATTTCACAAGGGAGAGTCCATGTCACAGGTTGTAGCCTGGGAGTATAGACAGTAACCCAGAGCTTGCCTTCCAGTGCCTCGTTCATGCAGCCTGGGGAAATATGACTTGGCCATGGCCCGCCAGTGCTGAGAGTGATGGGGAAAGTGCCATAATTACGTCGTTTCAAGCAGTATAAATATGACTGGGAACAGAGATCTGCAGCAAACAACTCTCTGCATTTTCTATTATGTCCAATTTTATTATCTATGAACATACATATGCCTAAGAGTATCTGGGAATACGCTATAAATGACGGTCCCTACAGACACACTGTACTTATCTTCAAGGTAAGCACAAAACCCAGAAAATAAAATAAGTTGTCTGGAGACCTTGAACTGGCCACAGAAGAAAATAACATCGTCAGTTGTGACCGACTGACAGAGTCGTTAAGGTCAGGCTTATAGAAAATCCAGCCTGACCTCAGGCATCTCCTGGGTCAGAGATGCTCACCCCTTAACCTGTAACTCCTAGGTGAGATAGAGCAGGGACTTGGGGAAGCAACCCGGTTAGGATTTAGAGGTGGATTCAAGGTTTCCTTGTAAAGAGACTAAATAGATCCCAATCCTCTGAAAAAGCAGAGCGCTGTCAAAAAAAAAAGCAAGCGTAGGGAGGTAAAAGCAATGTTTCTGAAGAGCAGCGACAGTCACAGTATGGGTTAGACGCACTCTTTGTTTTGAGATCCTTGTTAAAACCGTGACAGCTTAAAGCGCTCTACGGAAATGAAACATTGGAGCAAAACGTCGTGGGACTGCTGAGAAGGTGTTTTTGCAGCAAATTCCAGAGCTGAGCAGTGGAGGAACGCGTTGACTGTATGCCCAGGAGAGAAAGCAGAAATGGGTACGAACGAACGACTGCAAAACACTATGTTTCTGCAGCCGAGCAAGTGATGATGCAGGTGTTTGGATCGAACGGGCTCTGCCCGGCCGTCGCGGCAGCAGAAGAGCACCCGCGGTGGGTAATTACTTCAGCCTGGCTGACAGTGATACATTTATTAAGCCGTGATAAGTCACTGCTTTCACTTGTCCGTCCAGGCCCGAAGTACTTCTGTAGTGATAAAGTCCAAAAAGAGATTATAAAGATTTCTACCTGCAGGAGCAAATTAAATTTCTGCCCTCATGCTACCAAGACTGTTAGCAGACGAGATAATTTATGTCAAGAAGGTGCCTCGCCTCTTGGCAGAGGTAAGGGAAGCGTAGGAGCCGAGTCTAGGGAAAAATTCAGGGAGGCAGAAGTTTGATCCTTTTATAGGAGAGAAATTGCGGAGAGCCTCTGAGGCCAAAGCAATGTATTCTCGTAGAGAAACCTTGAAAAATCTTTCAGTGTGTTGGCAGGAAGCAGAGAAACGGGCTGGCAGCCACAGCGATGCCATTTAAAAATTCAGATTCTGGACAGCAACATGCTTTTCTTGTACAATTTTAGGTTTCCTCTGCCAAGGCTGGTATTATTCTCCAAATTCATTTTTATTCTCAGCACTGAATTGATATTTCTAATTTGCTTTGCAGTAAGCAGCAATACCACATTATAAACACAAAGTCATGCAAATATACTAACCGTCACTGATTACAAACGCTGCTCCTGTAGGCTGGTTTTCAGCCAGCAATTTTGAAGATAGAGTGTATAACAGCCTGGATTTTGCCAGTTCAGAAGCTACAGTAAATGAAAGCCTCATTAGAAAAAAAAAAAAAACCCACATAAATTTATTTTGTTCTCTTTGAACTCATCATTTAAGGCTAAATCCATTTATGGAGCTAAACAAGAATGACAGAAAACAAAAAAACGTGGAGATGGCTTATAGGCATACGATGAAAGCTGGCTTAATTTTATTCTTTCTAGCCCAGCATCTGTTGTGGCTCTCAGGCCAACGTCTCCATTGGAAAACTTTGGAAAACTGTGCAACTCTACATTGTTAAAGATAATCTATTTGACAAAAATAAAAAGGGCAACCCAGCGAGAAAGAGTGTTTTAGGTCACATGGTAAGCGAGAGAAAAAGAAGTAGCAGCATGTGCTCTTTGCAAAAACCTATGCTATGAAAAAAGATCCTGAGAGAACTTTGCTGCAGGAAGCAGTGATCTGAAAAGTAGGTGGCAGATAGCTGGATGGACAAGACTTCTCCGTGCAATGCTCCTGTCCAAGCGGATGATGAAATACTTGGGTACAAATGCAGGGAACCATTGAGGAGGAGCGAAGTGTTTCTGTTGCATCGGTACCTAGTTCTGATGCAAGTGTAGCTGGATTCCTGCATTATGTCCTTTATCCACAGCTCTGGGCAAAGATGAATAGGTTAAACAAAGCTTACACTGGAACCAAACAAATGTTGAAAATGTGGGAAAACATGCCTTGGTAGCAACAGACTGCAGGAGCACAATGTGGGTAATTTAGAAAGAGATTAAAAGATTACTTGATCATAATGAGTAAGTACCGACACAGGGAATAGAAATTAAGATAATGGCCTCTTGTGTCTTTCAGGCCCATATGTAACAAGATCTAGTGGCTGGAAGCTGAAACTAGACAAATTAAGAGTAGAAATAAAATAGACGCCTGATGATGAGAGTAAATCAACCAATGGGACCACTGGCTGGGTGTTGGGAAACATAAAAATATATATATCACTGGAAATGTGTAAACCAGTGAGGTATTTTTCAAAACCACATGCCGATTATTTCAGGAAGGATTCTGGCTCGTATCACACCGATACGTTGCAGGACAGCAGGGATAAACTCAGGTTAAATGATCTGTGAGTTCCTGACTGTCTCGGTGATTAGGATGTAAAGATCCCAGGACAGTCGTGGTTCCCCCTGCTCTGGCCTGGTTGGAGCTAATCTTGTTTATAAACTGCGTGAAGCCTGCAGAGATCTTCCCAAATGCTTGTCCCAAGTCTGTTCCTCACGGCCGCACATCACGGGAAGGCAGAAGCGGGATGGAGTGCTCCGCAGCCACTCCTCGCACCCAGGCACTGTTCACCCAGGGTGGGTCGAGCAAGAGGAGCCAGCGGAGCAAGATACGAAAGTAATTGTGCAGCCGTCACTGAAACACAAGGCATTTTAGTGATGGAGATTGGCAGAGGTTAATTAAAAGTGCGAATTTCAAATGATTCCATTAAACTGGTACAAATCCCATTTTGAACACTCATTTTTCATTCTAAAACCATGGGCTCTAACTTAGTTTAAGGAACAACATTCAAGTAACTTAAGGTGGGAACCGTTTAAACCCCAAATATATATATGCGTACGAAGGTGTGCGGCACTCCAGGAGTTTGAGCAGCCTAGTGTGGAATGGCATGTACCTTAAACCTCATAGTCTTGTGAAAAAGAGACATGTGTGCATTTAATTTTTTTGACTAATTTCACTCTCCTCCTGTGTCTATGTTTCCCAAGCAAATTACATGTACTTCAAGCATACGCCAATGCAAGAAGACTTCCCTGTTCTCCGTGAGCGGAGTGCTAGTTCTTCCTGTGCTTCAGGTCACTTGCAGAAAAGCTAACCATACAGATAAAATTGTTTTTCAACAGCTTTTGAGATTTCAACGTTCCTTTTAAACTGCACTGGAGTGTAAGCATTTCACAAGCTACCTTTGTCTAAAAAGCTTTTTCAAGTCCTGAAACTCTGAAGCTTCCGAGTTTCTTAGGCTTCTGTGGTTGAAGAGACCCTGAAGACCCTGAAGAGACCTCAAAAACCTGAAAGTGGTAACTTTTCAGAAAATACTCGGCTTTCCACGGACTTGCATATTTAACATTCAGTTGAAGATTTGAGCGTTAAATGGGATTTCTTCAGTTACTCATAACTTTTACGTGCCCAGTCTCTGCCCTGCACTAATTATTTTTGGAGGGAAGTTGGAGCTATTATTCAAAGAAATGAAAGTCCTCAATCTCTTTTATTTTGGAAAAAATAAAGCTTGACTTTAAGGGCTTTCCGCTGAGTCAAATTTAAACTTGTTGCTCAAAGAAAATGTTTTAGGGGTCATTTTCAGTACAGCTGGAGTGGCTTTGTTAGGCACAATCCATGCTTAAAATGTCTTGGCTGAAATTGTTTCTGACAGTACATTTCCGTGCAGCAGCTTTTTGGCGGCTTCATTTAAAGGAAATATTTGTGCGGTTGCAAGTGCAACACAAATGGTGTGTTACATCCTGTTTCTTTTCCAACCCTGCCTCAGGAATGGGGCAAGGGGAACATTATGGCAGCTCTTACCATTCATCAAAGGCCACCTTTTATTCTGAATTGAAAGATTTCTCTGTACTTCGAGATGCAAAAGTTAAATTTATCACTGGCTTGACAACAGGGAAACCTATTTCGTCTCATTGGAGAGAGATTGAAAAGGGTGATTTTAATTTGGTTACATAGTGGCAGAAATTTAATCCAAGAGAGTTGTGCCATTCCTATGTGCACTCGCTGAACATTGTGTATGATTTTTGATTTGTTTTATGAAATAAACCTATGGGTTATTCTGCAGATTATCCCAGGAATATTGTTTGGAAATGAGTGCAAAGAAGTTTGAGTCTTCCCCTAAGCATCATAGCTGTAGGTGACCCTGGGAAATATTTGGAGAATTCAAATGTCACTTCTGAAAAATATTTTCAAAACTGTTGAACCCAATACATAAAAAATTTTTTATAAACTTTTTTTGCAAATGTTCATGCATTTTTCCAATACTGTGACATGGTGCTTTGCATTATCCAGGTCAATGTCATGACAATTAAAACAGGAAATAAGGAAGAACAAGCATTTATCAACAGACTGACTTGTCCCATAATCCTGGTTTTATTTTGAGGAAAAACCAGTAATAGTTTAATATAGTTAAATCTCTTGGGAGAAGGCAGATACTCTTGCAGTTCATGCATCATATTAGCCACAAGGAAACCTGATTTCCGTTCCAAGTTCTGATATTTATATCAACATACATCCCTGGAGATATTTAAAACACATGTAGATGTAGTGCTGAGGGACATGGTTTAGTGGTAACTTGGCAGTGCTAGGTTAATGGTTGGACTTGATCTTAAAGGCCTCTTCCAACCAAAACGATTCTATGATTCCGTAGCAGTGGAAATCCATTAGACTAAGCTGAAGGCACCCAACTGTTGTATCTCAGAAACACTGTACAGAAACATCGACCACATGAGCCGTACAACACACGTACGGTGGCTCTCACGTGCCCTGCCCTGTTCAACTTGCTGCAAATGCTCAGCACAGATTTCTCCCCGATATGCCATAAGCACGTTGCGCTTTTGAGGCCCTGGACTTGCTCTGCATACTGAGACCGGTCCAACAGCGTGGACGGACGGGACTTCTGGAACTTCTGGGCATGAAAATCTCCTAGCAGACTGCTGGATAACTGCAAATCCCAACAGAGAAAAAGCATCTTTGGGTTTTTTTCTCTGCTTTTTTCTTTCTTTCTTTTTTGTTTTTTTGGGGGTTTTTTTTGAATGATTGTTCTGGGCAATAAAAAAAAATTTGAAAAGAGACAGTCAGCAGGGAAACCCAGATGACTGGCAGCTCTACAGAGGCTATTTAGCTTCTTTTAAAACAACTCTCAGGTTTGCAAAGAGAGCTTTTCTGTGCAGGAATTGATTCCTGGTTTACATTTGTGTAGCATGTAATAAATAAAACCTCTGATCCACCTGGAGCCTCCAGGGCCCCTTTGTAGAGCCTGAGATCAACAAGTTCATTCAGTAGTGTAAATCACAGAAATGTAAGAAGGAAGCTAAAATGACTGGGTACATCAAAGCTCTGCACTGAGGGAAAATATCCCTTATTCCTGTCCTGCTCCCAGGGCAGACTGTTCATCTCACGTTCTTGCAAACATTCACCAGAGAGGACTCCTCAGCTCCCTGCTTCGTTGACATTGCAGTTAAAGATGTTTCTCTAAAAGCCAAATGAAATCTTGGAGGTGATAATCTAATTTCTTCCTCAGCTGGTGGAGAAAAATTGATTGCCCCCACATTTATGACCCATTTTACCTATGTTATCATCCTCACCATAACTGTTCCATACCCATAAGACATGGAGGTGCTGGAGTGTGCCCAGAGAAGGGCAAGGAAGCTGGTGAGGGGTCTGGAGCACAAGTCTTCTGAGGAGCGGCTGAGGGAACTGGGGTTGTTCAGCCTGGAGAAGAGGAGGCTGAAGGGAGACCTTCTCGCTCTCTACAACTACCTGAAAGGAGGGTGTAGTGAGGGGGGTCATTGGTCTCTTCTCCCAAGGAACAAGCAATAGGACAAGAGGAAATGGCCTCAAGTTGCACCAGGAGAGGTTTAAAGTGGATATTAGGAAAACTGTCTTCACCAAAAGGATTATCAAGCATTGGAAGAGGCTGCCTAGGGAAGTGGTGGAATCACCATCCCTGGAGGTATTTAAAAGCTGGGTAGATGTGGTGCTGAGGGACATGGTTTAGTGGTGGTTTTGGCAGTGTTAGGTTGATCATTGGACTCGGTGAACTTAAAGGTCTTTTCCAACCGAGGTGATTCTATGATTCTGTTAATCCCTATATCTGTCCATATCCCTCTACCTGGCTGAGAGGTTCACGCTTGCTGGATGGCTAAACACTTCTGTTTCCTGCAAATGCTTTCCATTTTCTTACATCTTCCTTCCTTAAGTACAGCGCACAGAACATGGGGTAGCACCTCAGTAACCTGCATCCAACCTCCAGCTCTCCTCTTAATATCTCCCAGTGAGATCTGCCATTCGACTAACAAAAGCAGCGCATGGTTCACTCACGGAGAGTTGTAGACTACTAATTCCTGCAAATCCTTCCCAGATATTAAGTGCTCCTTTAAAACAGGGAACAAAACCAGACACTGAGATGATGCCAACAGTGACAGCTACTAAAGATGCAGAGGTTTAGCTGGACAAACCTTCTTCTGACCATCCAATTTTTCAATTTGAATGGAATATCGGCTACAGGTGTGCAACCAGCTAAATGCAAGTCGGCTGCATTTTTGTTATTAGGACTGAAGGTCCTCAGGGTTTCTCAGGCCCATCTCCTCTTGAGACAATAAGCTATAGCTGAATGTAAATGATGTAAGCTGTTGAAGTGTTACGACTATGGCTGAAACACTGACGAATAAACTAGTATAACTGGCATTTGACTCATTGGGTCCCATTTCATTTAACTTAAGAAAATAAATAAGAAGATATGACAGTTCTGTTCATGCAGAAATAAAATTGTGCTGTCTCAGGAAGTGGGTGTTCACACACAGTGCCAGTTTCTGTTGAATGTATGTAAAATATATAAATCAGCTGAGCTGATTTGACATTAATTACATGTTTAATTTTTCTTACAGTAAATTGCATAGTGAATAAAAAACTCTAAAAGGGGGAAGTGAAATCCCACTTCCGTTGCCTTTGAAATACATCAAAATTGCGTGTATGTTTGCAATCACTGAAATCTGGCTGTAAGCAGAAAAAGAGGTTTGGTGATACTGCAGTGAGACCCCTCACTTGTTCTTCAGTGATGTGGGTTCAAAATCAGCTCTTCCATGTATTTGGAGCATGGTTTTGGAAAAAACCACTTCTATTAAGCAGCATATTAAGCTATACATCAATGGACCTTAATCACTCTTTGCACTGAATCTGGAGCTGGAAATATGGCATTGTAACTCTTCCTTTCTCCCAGCGTTGTTTGAGATGTGTGCTCCTTTGTGGCAAGGGCTGGCTGTGGCGACAGGTTGGGACAGAATCAGATTTACCAAGCCGTTAGGTATCCATGCTGTGCTCTCATTTTATCTAGTTAGGTTTATCATGAACTAAAAAATTGCATTTTACCAGAGACTCAGGCAATTTTGTGCTCAAAAGGTCCATAGAAAACACAGCCCTCTGGGAGGAAAAAGTAGTACAGAACTTTCCAGGTTGCTGTTGGACTTAAGAGAATGGTGTTTTATTCCATGTTCATCTGCGGTCTGCCTCTCCTGCCTGGGACCAGCCTGTGAAAGCCATTTAGGCACCTAAAGGT
>VFFE01006812.1:193372-237915 GCA_008921705.1 Burhinus oedicnemus | reverse complement strand
ATTAAAAAAAAACAATATCAGGGTACAATCATTTTTTTGACACATTTTTTGCTGTATGCTCGGACTTCCAGGTTTAAAAAAACTATTTTGGACATTTTTTTCACATTTCATAGAATCACAGAATGGGTTGGGTTGGAAGGGGCCTTAAAAGACCATCTCGTTCCAGCCCCCCCTGCCATGGGCAGGGACACCTCCCACTAGACCAGGTTGCTCCAAGCCCTGTCCAACCTGGCCTTGAACACCTCCAGGGATGGGGCCTCCACAGCTTCTCTAGGCAACCTGGACCAGTGTCTCACCACCCTCACAATCAAGAATTTCTTCCTGAGATCTAGTCAAGATCTCCCCTTTTCCAGTTTGAAGCCATTCCCCCTCGTCCTATCACTCCATGCCCTTGTAAAAAGTCCCTCTCCATGTTTCCTGTAGGTCCCTTTCAGATCCTGGAAGGCTGCTATAAGGTGTCCCCAGAGCCTTCTCTTCTCCAGGCTGAACAACCCCAACTCTCTCAGCCTGTCCTCACAGCAGAGGTGCTCTAAGCCTCTGATCATCTTCGTGGCCTCCTCTGGACCCGCTCCAACAGGTCCAAGTCCTTCTGATGTTGGGGGCTCCAGAGCTGGACACAGTATTCCAGGTGGGATCTCACAAATTTGAATAACTTCAAGTTCTGTAGCTGGGACTCTGATGTGTCAGCCAAAGCCCACTGAAGTCATGGGGAAGGTTTGCGTTTGTGTTCACTGCCTCTCCATATGCAGTCATAGGAGTGATACAATCACACAGGCAGTGAGCACCCTATGGGAACCCGTCTTCACTTTCTTTCTTCAACTCTCTGGATGGGAATCACAGAAATGCAACACTTCCTATGGGGTTAATGTTCCCCATGCCCAGAATACTCTTTTTTGTTTATTTGGTTGTGCATTGGGTGTTTGGGGTTTTTTTTCAGTCTGCCAAAATGTGGTTAGTTATAGCTTAGTCATTGTCAAGCCTGCCAGTATCATAGTGGAGCCAAATGATCCTCACATTGCAAACCTGCCTGCGTGTTCCAGCAGGAAAACCTGCATTGGGCCAGATGCTATCTGTTAGCTGAGATGCCAAAAAAGTCTGGAATGATGTAGGAAACCGAGTGCAGCCGAGAACACCACTGCAGAGGAGTGAGGAGGCTGGTGGAGATCATCATGGCTGGATTTGAGATGCACCACAGAGACAAGAGTTCCCAAGCTGAGAATGAAATCAAGCTAAATGAATGAGTGGCTGAAACTGTTCTGAAAGGGAGTTTGGATGGGTTCGTCTTCAAAGAAGACTTCAGTGTGGGAGGGCAGCTGGAACCAGGATATTTTAAAATTTTCTCTGGTACCTTTACCTTACTTTTTGTGCTCGGTCTCTTCAGAGTAGAAGACTTTTTTTGACTTCTAGCCAGGAAGACAATAATTCTGCACCATTTTCAAGATTTTCTTAAAAGCCAGGCTCTGTAATAGGCTAAGAGAGCAGCATGATTAAGTGTCCTTTCCCCTATCACTGGATATGGAAGAGCATTTGGAGGACAGAGAGCACTGCTGATCTCCATGTGAATCCCTGTGGGGGGAGCATGAGAGTTTGATTATTCGAGAATAAGAAGGAAATTTTATGTTAATTAATTTGGAACCATTTCTAATGTGAACAAGTTAAGATTCACTAAGAAAAATTAGAGTTGATTAAATAAAATCCAATAAGAGGAAATCCAGTGCCAGGAATCTACTAAATCACTAGGACACTTTTACCTCCGTACCATCTTTATTAAACCACCTGAAAAGAAAATGAGTAAACAACTTTTGTTCATTTGGTGGGATGAGGACATTGGCAAGCGGCATTTCCTGTTTATAATAATTACCTGTTTCATTTAGCGAATTCAGTGTGACAGTGCGACAGGGTGTCCGCAGCAATAGGTGGTGTTAGCATTCCTGCTTTTGCCAGAGGACACTTGTACATAGTAGTTACATGATGGCTCGCTAATTGTTTATCGGCTTTGATCCTTTCTAAAGGCTTTTTTCAGTAAATACAGCAGGTTTTTACCTGCATGGCTCCTTTCACAGGTTGTTAGTAGAGGTCCTATGTGATGGTGGGGAGGAAGGGGCAGAGCAGAAGAATCCAGGAGCACTGCTTGTTTCCTGTGGCTGATGGTGCTGAGCACAGCAGGCACGATTAGACCAAAGAAAAACCTATGGGTGGTTTCTCAAACAGGCACTCATCTTGCCACAGAGACCTCAGGTCACCCTTGAATCCTCTTTGCCAGTTGAAAGTCGTGAGTAATTTAGAGCAAGTTGGATGGAGCTGTAATAAAGATGCAGTATGGAGATATCAACACACCATCCTTCTCCACCCGTCCATGCTTCTCCATCCATCTCTCAAAAGCCCCATTTCTGCTGTAGGACCTGCAGCTCAAAACCCTCTTTAAAACTTATCAAAGTGGTAGCTATGATGATTCTGGCTTAGTTTAGAGTTCTAGCAGAGGAGCAGGGAGGGCATCAGAGTTTTCTCAGTGCTGCTGCTCTCCTTTCATGCAAACGGTAGTCCAATTTCTCCCTTATGCTGGCCAGAATCTAGCTTGGCATGTCAGACCTTCTACAGCTGAACACATAAAAGCAGCCTTCAGCATCAGGATTTTCCTCGAATAGCTGTATGCCATGGCTGCAAGGTGGGTTAAAGTCAAGTCTCCCCTGAGTGAGCACAGAGTAGGCGTGAGGAGGATCCAACCAGTAACTGACACTTAGATCCTCCTACAATTTTGCTCTCAGATAGGAAAAGCAAATGTTAAGATGACGGATGTCTCAGTGTTTTTCCATGGTGGCACTTCTCAAAGGTGGTGATTTGCAAGACGCTGCCTTCCCATGAAGAGAAACATCTGTTTGGGGAGCTAAACAGCTGAGAAGACACAGCTGGCCCCATCTCCACAGCCACCCCACGATGTAGTTAAAGTGCCACAGTAAGTATATTTGCAAACCACATCTGTTTAAAAAGGATAATGCAGCTAGGCTTCATCACCCGGGAAATTCTGAACACAGCTGTATTTTAGAAGTATTTCACAAAGAATTATAGATGAGGTATTTACGATGATTTAAAAACAGAAGCTTCGTTTATAAAAGAAAATACAATTCCATTATTCTCCAGCTGTGCTCAGAATTTTCCCCCTCAGCCTTCCAGCACCAAGGGCTTTACTTGCAAGGAGAAGAGTTGTCTGACTTGGCTCCCTTCGCCGGGTTCACTTTGCTCTAGTCCTACTTAGCTTAACACTTTTGCTGCTCTTTTTACAGCCTCGGTTTATTCACACGTTCTCAAACATCCTTTTCTTAAGGCCTCCAGACCAAACAGCTCCGTGCTCTGATTGTTCATGTTGCTTGTATTGTTGCAGATAAGTGCGCCCGCAAATTGCCAATAAATTCCGAATTACAAATTGTTTCTATTTTCTTTTTTGAATTTCTGCACTACAGAGAGCAGCTGGATATGAATTTTTGTTTCTGAGATTTTCCTAGCATGAAACACAACTCGGAATCCATCCACACTAGAGAATAAAATTGTTTGTTTTGCCTCAGGTGGAAATCAAAAGCAGTATTTGTTAAATCTCGGAGATATTTATACGGACAAACTTCAAAGCTCCGGATACGCAGAGCAATTAGACAGAAAACTATATGTGAGTTATATGATCGCTGCTCTACTATAATATTAAATAAAAAAATCCCCTCATTTATGTTTGCTAAACAAAAACAAAACCAGAAAGATTTCCAATAAGCATCTCTTTCATCTTCGCTGTAGGAAACTTCCAGGTAGCAAAGCACAACGAGTTTCACCGCAGTGCCTCATTAGTGCCGAGCTTACAAATACGAAAGGGTTTGATGAGAAGGAGGAGATAAAACCCATTGCCATTTCACTTCTAAAGTTGCTTCGTGCCTCCTGGTTTCTGAATGAGTGCTGGGAGCTGCTGACAATCTAGCCTGATAAAGGGATTGCATTTTGCCAGCGGTTTTAATAATCCTAATTCAATAATTTTAACAATGCGAAATGAGTTTCTGATGATCTTTTTAACTACTTAATTACCCTGTTTGTTCAGTCTTGCTTAAGTCCATATTAGTTTCATTTTAATTCAATAACCAGCATGAACTGATGTGCGACATATAACGATAAATGACTCCTAGACCATGGAATTGATTTCTGATAGGTTATCCTGTGCGTGGCTGGAGCGGCTGCCGGGCCTTGGCATAAGCTGGGTGGGTGGGATGACGATGGAGTATACGCAGTACACAGCAGGGCACATTGCATGAGCAGCAGTGACAGAAACCAGCTGTGAGCTGTTCAGGGACAAGGTGGTTTCGCTATGACAATACCGAAAAGCAAAGGAAACACCCTCCCGTCTTTTTTAAATTTGCTAAAAAAAATCAACTTGGAGGCCTTCATGATCACAGTGCAATGTTTAACTCTTTCTTTAAGCTCCTTTGTCATAGAATCACAGAATGGTTTGGGTTGGAAGGGACCTTCAAGACCATCTAGTTCCAACCCCCCTGCCGCGGGCAGGGACACCTCCCACTAGACCAGGTTGCTCCAAGCCCCGTCCAACCTGGCCTTGAACACCTCCAGGGATCATCAACCAAACTGTGTCATGCTGTGGTGGGCGAGTTCAGGGAGGACAGTCATGCTGGTTGAAAAATGGGGCTAATCTTTCAAGGACTTTTTTTTCCCCACAGCTTCATGATTTCTTAACCTTTTTTATTGGGGCAAAAGGACAAGAGATGTTCTTATGAAAATGGACACTGGGAAGTGGTTGCTTTCCAAACCATCTTGTTTTTTCAGACTGACTCAACCACCTTTTTTTAAAATGAGTGGATCTCTTTTTTTATGGATTCATTTTTTAAATTCTTTTTTTCCTCTTATAAAAAACAATACCTTTTTTTACTTAAATGGAATTGGCTAGTAACCTTCATTTGCATCAGATCATCATTCTTCCATCAAGACACACACAAAGCAAGAAAAATAAGAATTAAAATAATCATACAATTATACCCTATAAGTTTTTAGTGCTGTGGTTTTGGTCAGTCTGGGATTTTAGGTGAAGACCCACTTAGAGATAAGAAAAAGCCCCAATCCCTTGAGACTTCAGGCGAGCGTGTAAGAGCAGGCGATGTAGGTAAGTTGTCAGCGCTTCTCAGTTGTCAAATACTGGGAAAACAAAGACAGGAATCAGACGTTGGAAATCATGGTTCCTTTTGCTGCTCCTCAGCTGGGGTGAGGAGAATTTTAATGCACCGTTTGGGAAATTTAGAATCCTATAAGGAAGGAAAAGAAAAGATGAAGCTACACTTGTATGTACAGATGAATCGAAAGTGATATTTTGTCCTTCTTGGATGATTGATGTGCATGTAAATCACAATTCCACTTTTCACACTATATCGCCAGAAATCACAATTATGTCACTGCCCCAAGTAGAAACAATAATTAAAGACAAACGTGTTTTAATACTTTTTTCCCCTCGTGTTTCCTTGAAACACATGGCACATGAATCATAATCAAGTACCTATTGCTGTTGCAAGTAGTTACAATTTGTGTACACAGTCACCACTACAAATATTTATCTGAAAACATGAAACAAAATAGTGCATGAAAACCATTTAACTACAACTGAAAGATGTACCGTTATTCAGTGCTAGAATTATGAAAGCAATGGATTTACCCATTTGTTTAGCTGTTTCACTGTTCAGTATTTTGAGTGTACCAGATTGACTGAAAACTTTTAAGATCATTGAATTTAAATCCCTCTTTAAAATAATTCCAAATTATATATTTAATTATCTGATCTCTGAATCCAGACTAATGCTTTCTTCTGATTGACAACAGATTTTAATGTTTTTAATCACACAAATGGAAAGATAATTTCAAAACAAAAACACTAGAAAAGCAGAAAAATTGAGACTTTACATTTAGTTTTTCAAAACAAAATGTCTCTCTCGCAGTGCAGACCTATTTTCAGACTTCACCTGGCATGAGAAATTTGACAAAATGTTACAAATCGGCATCATAGCGTCGCTATCTACATGTATCACTGAAAAAATATTTCATTTAAAAATTATTCCGGCATTAATTATCATTTCCTGGTGAAATTATTTTTCATGAACAGTTTTGCTGACGAACGTGTCCCTTTCTCAGCAGTACTAGATGCAAAACTTGTGATGGTGTTTGTCCTGCGAAGGCTTGATGTGAGCTGCTTGCACTGTGCTCGCCTGCACGTAATCCCCGAATTTCTCGTTCCGGTTGTGCGGCTGCTCACTGAAACTGCGTGGCTGCACGTCTCACGTGCAAAATGATTTCACGCAGGCTTTATATTTATATAAAGTAATTCCTGAGAGGATATTCGTCCCGTGCTGGGGGCCATGCCCATCCCTCTCCACTGGAAGAGGGTGCAGGGGGGACAGCCAAGGTGAATGTCTTGGGGAACTGCAGACTTTGAGATTGCAAAATTAAAATTATAGAATCACAGAATGGTTTAGGTTGGAAGGGACCTTCAAGATCATCCAGTTCCAACCCCCCTGCCATGGGCAGGGACACCTCCCACTAGACCAGGTTGCTCCAAGCCCAGTCCAACCTGGCCTTGAACACCTCCAGGGATGGGGCAGCCACAGCTTCTCTGGGCAACCTGGGCCAGTGTCTCACCACCCTCACAATCAAGAATTTCTTCCTGAGATCTCATCTAAATCTCCCCTCTTCCAGTTTGAAGCCATTCCCCCTCATCCTGTCACTCCATGCCCTTGTAAAGTCCCTCTCCAGCTTTCCTGTAGGCCTCCTTTAGGTACTGGAAGGCTGCTATAAGGTCTCCCCAGAGCCTTCTTTTCTCCAGGCTGAAAAACCCCAACTGTGAGTGTGAAATTAGGTGAGATGAATCGCATTGTGAGTGATTTCAAGTGTGAATCCATGAGTTCCTATGGGTGGAAATCTATGCACTTTTTTCCATTGAAATGCTTGTAAATTTATGTGATTTCCCTTGGTGGATAAACCAAGGTTTGTCCCTGTGACACCAGTCAGACTAAAGCACACTCATCCTCTCATGCTGTTAAACTCAGCTTGAAGACTTGGCCAGGGCTGTAATCTAATATATGCAGGGTAGTTTTGCATCCAAATCCATAGGAAAAAGGACATTATATTCAAGTTTTCCATCAGATTTAGCCCACTGGATTTTCAGTTCCTACTCCTTAATTTCAAATCCCCATTCAAAAGAAGAATAAGTGGTTTGTTGTTTGTTTTTTTTTTTAAATTGAAGGCATGGCTGAAACCTCATGTGCTCATAAGCAGAAACAACAGAAGAAAAGTGGTACCAACAGCTTCTGATGTCCGATACCTCTCAACAGTGGCTTAAAGAAAGCAGAGTCGGGGAGCTATAATCAGCTCTCCACCAGCGCTCAGGCTCTGCAAAGGAGAGTTTTTCCCTAAAGGAACTCTTCCTTAAAGTTTTTGCTTTCATGTTGAAAGAGCGGTCCTAGAAACCCTTTGCTTTTATGCTCTTGGGCAGGTTTTTCATGAGATTCGGCTCTCCCCATGCTGGCTAAAGACATACATTTCATAACAAATGAAGAAGTCGCAGGGAACACTGCCTGCCTTCCTTTTTTCTTAAAACTTTCCCTTATTGAGAAAGCAAATAGAAAGCATAAAGGCTATTTCCCTTGAGTGGACCGCAATCATTGTTACAAGCTGCGGCTTTGTGTGAGCCCTGGTAAAGGGGCAGGAGTAGCTGTCGCTTGCGGGATGGTGGTTTTAATCGTTCACGGCGCAACAGATGTAGTAGATACGTTTGTCTGGAAAGAGAATTTTCACAGAAAATCAGCAACCTGCCTTGTGCCTTCTGGGATGCCTAAATATAAACATAGTAGCATGGGCTTCACTTCATTTTCTCCGCGCGTGCATGTGTTTAAAGCGTGCTCATTATAGAAACTGATTACAGAAATAAAGGTCAACATGACCCTCTGGCTTGGAAGAGCGAAGTCACCAGAAAAAGGAAAACACATTCACAGGGTTGGGGCAGGGGAAATGACATGTAACAGGGGTGAATTGGAATATATTTCTCAAGGGAATTTGAGGTTACTTTCTGCTTTTTTACCTTGTCCCGAAGCCAGAATAGCACGTCTCTGCTCTCCTCAGTTCTGTCCCCACTCTTGTTCCTCCAGCAGGAAGTTGCAGGTGCTCTGGACTGGAGGGCAAGTGTTGTCCCATATGGGCTGCAAAGTTGTGTCAGCTTTGCTGCTAACACACCTGAGGCAACAAACCTCTCAAAATGCTGTAAGCTGTTGTGGCCACAACAGCACTGAGACTGCTGTGGTCACCACCTGTCCTGGGGAGGCTCTCAGGAGATCACTCATGGAATTGTAGAATCATAGAATCATCAGAGTTGGAAGGCTCCTTTAAGATCATCAAGTCCAACCATCAACATGACACTGCCAAAACCACCACTAAACCATGTCCCTCAGCACCACATCTACTCATCTTTTAAATACCTCCAGGGATGGTCATTCCACCACTTCCCTGGGCAGCCTCTTCCAATGTTTGATAACCCTTTTGGTGAAGAAATTTTTCCTAAGATCCAATCTAAACCTCCCCTGGTGCAACTTGAAGGCATTTCCTTTTGTCTGATTGCTTGTTACCTGGGAGAAGAGATGGACCGTACCTGGCTACAACCTCCTCTCAGGTAGTCAGAGAAAGAGAGAAGGTCTCCTCCCCTCAGCCTCCTTTTCTCCAGGCTGAACAACCTCAGTTCCCTCAGCCACTCCTCACAAGACTTGTGCTCCAGACCCCTTACCAGCTTCCTTGTCCTTCTCTGGACACGCTCCAGCACCTCCATGTCTTTCTTGGAGTGAAGGGCCCAAAACTGAACACAGGATTTGAGGTGGGGCCTCACCAGTGCCAAGTACAGGGGCACAATCACTGCCCTAGTTCTGCTGCGCACACTATTCCTGGTACAGCCCAGGATGATGTTGGCCTTCTTGGCCACCTGGGCACACTGCTGGTTCATATTCAGGTAGCGGTTGACCAACACCCCCAGGTCCGTTTCTGCCAGGTAGCTTTCCAGCTACTCTTCCCCAAGCCTGCTCATGGCACTTCTCTCTGCTTGCTTATAGCCTTCTTATTTTGCTCCTTCAGGAGAAGTAGGGTGGGAGCACCATGAGGAGGGCACAGCCTGGCTGAGGTCCTGCTCTGCTCCACCACTGCCACTGCTTCTGCAAAAAGTGTAGGCAAGGTTTCAGGGAAATAGAAGGGCTTTTCCAAGCCTTACATCCTGTGCTATCAGGCAAAGATGGTAGCCTGTGGAGATGATGCACCTAGATAACAAGTAATTACCCTCAAGTCCACCTCTAGCAGCACAATCCTGCTTTATTCCACCTATACAATTTATTTTTTTAACTTTTTTCTTAGTTGGAACAAGTCTTGGACCTTGTCCATTTTGCTTTTCTACAGCACTGCAGAAACGCTGGAGGCCACAGGGACCAAGTCCAAGGCCTGTTAATACCAACTCAAAAACTGCCAAAGGGCTTTAGATCACAAACCCTGTTTCCAAGGGTTATCTCATCTGGTAGCCAGGCCATCTAGATGAAATCACCCTAGATACAGCCTAGCTACTCTGACATTTGACCAAGTCTGGACTTCTTCACATGCTAAAGAGTAGGTCAGAATTTGCATCAAAATCCCCTTTTAAGGTCAGCAAATAAACACAAGAATTTAAATGCCTTAAATTCGTACAACAGAGCCAGAATCCATGGAAGATTTATGAGCATCATGTGTCTTTGTATAGGGACCAACCCTCCCGCATTGTCCCAAAATCAAAGTCAGAGAGTAACCTTTTGGAGTGTTTAATTTGGGCTACAATGGTCAGTGTCATGTTGATGATCAGTGTAGGGCTTATTGGAGTTTTTTTAATTAAAAAATGCTTAATAAAAAAGAGTGAAAAATTCCTCCAATTGCTGGGTTTCACCAGATAAGGCTACATATCATATAATTTTCTTTGCTGTTCTGTAGTTTCTCTTCTTCCCATTTTCTTCCTCTTCTATTACCTCTATAAAGTGTTATTAGAATTAGCTTCTCTTTGCAGTTCTGCTCTGCCAGAATTGTGGAGACAAAAATGACCTTACCCTTTCTCTGAAAAGAAGAGGAACACGAGATTAATGCTGCTTTCCTGTGCTCAGTTTATGGAAACAGCATCAGAGTCTCACTGTATCAAAGATCATAAAAAAACTATGTGTAATACTGAAAAGTCTTGTAAAATACCTTGTATAGCACAATGAAAGGCTCAAAAATACTTATTTTTCAGATGCTGGATTCAATTTTGTTTTGAGAAATATTCTATTCCTTCTTCTCTGATAACTTAATGGGTGTTGGACCAGACTTTGAAACCAAAGCTGTATCGCAGTGTGAGGCAAGCAGAAGTAAGGGTGAGATGCACACCTGAATATTCACTACGGCAGTGCAAGTCTGCTCTGGATTCACAGCTGATTTATGCTGGTGTAGGAATCAAGCTACCACTGTATTTCAGAGAACATACAGATGAATCTTTAGCTGCTGTGAACTGATCCAGCTACATGATGCAGACAAATTCAGTTGCACGGTCTTCTAAAGTGTATCTTGAGCATGCCACATGATGAAGGTCTTAATTCTTTACTTCTTTTTGCATTCGTATCAGGAGCCAGAGCAACTGTCTCATCATTCCCAACAATTTGTTACCATTACATGCCTTAGAAATTATACAGATGGAAATGAGGTGCTCATTTCCATTTGTATGGGCACAGACATTGGCAAGGTGAGGGACATGATAATATGTCAGGACAGAGTGATGTCTTGTAGAAGTATCATAGAATCATAGACTCTCAAGGATCCAACCTTGAGAATCCAACCTTTCTTGGGAAAAGCACAGTCCAGACAAGATGGCCCAGCACTCTGTCCAGCTGAATCTTAAAAGTGTCCGGTGTTGGGGAATCCACAACTTCCCTGGGGAGATTATTCCAGTGGCTGATTGTTCTTGTGAAAAATTTTCCTCTTGTGTCCAATCAGAATCTCCCCAGGAGTAACTTGTACCCATTACCCCTCGTCTTTTCCATGTGACTCCTTGTAAAAAGGGAGTCTCCACCTTCTTTGTAGCCGCCCTTTAAATACTGGAACATGGTGATAAGGTCTCCCCTAAGCTTTCTTTTCTCAAGGCTCAACAAACCCAATTCTCTCAGCCTTTCCTCATACGGCAGGCTTCCCAGTCCTTGGATCACCTTGGTGGCCCTTCTCTGGACCCTCTCCAGCCTGTCCACATTTTTTGCATAGCAAGGACCAAAACTTAACATTATGTTCCAGGTGTGGCCTGACAAGCGCCAAGTAGAGTGGGATAATGACTTCTTCATCTCTGCTGGTGATGCCTTTCTTGATGCAACCCAGCATCCTCTTGGCTTGCTTTGCCGCAGCAGCGCACTCTTCACTCATATTGACCTTGTTGTCCACCAGGACCCCCAGTGCCATTTCCACAGAGCTGCTCCCCAGCTGAGTAGATCCCAGTCTGTGCTGCCCTCCTGGATTATGTTTTCCCAGGTGCGAGACCTTACACTTGTCCTCATTGAACTTCATAAGGTTATTGCTAGCCCACTCTTCCAACCTATCCAGGTCTTCCTTGCAGGGTGGCTCTCCCTTCCCAGGTGCCACTTCCCCACTCAGTTTGGTGTCATCAGCAAACTTTGTCAGGGTACACTTGATCCCATCATCCAGATCACTTAGGAAGATATTAGACAGCATTGAGCCCAATATTGATCCCTGGGGAACCTCACCTGTAACAGGTTTCCAGTTTGAAAAGGAGCTATTGTCCACCACGCCCGGGGTGTGACCTGTCAGCCAGTTCCCCACCCACCACACAGACCACTTGTGTGGACTGTAAGACCCCAGTTTCTCTAGGAGGAACACATCGGTTCCTCTAGGAGATACTTCAGCTATATACCAGTAAACCCCAGAACAGAATAGCTGGTCTGGAATAGCAAGCTTTTACTGCACATTGGGTGATCAATGCCACAGCCATCTGGTGGGGAAAGCTGCATATCATTTGTATGATTTACAGACTAAGTCAAGATGATACAGGCATTGTGGTTCAGCCGCAGTGATTGGTAGATATGTTGGTATAAAATGTAATGGTGTAGCCCACAGAATATTCAGTCGCTTGGGGATTCCCAGCCATAATAGGCTGGCACCATGAAGGCCAGATTTGACTACAGAAGCCTTCAACACATGCAAGACTGAGTTGAAGTATTTCTTATTCCACATTAGAGACTCCTGGCAAGCCTTCTGTAGGAAGAGTCTTGAGCATCTAGATGTATCTCTGTTTGTTTTGACATCCACACCACAATTATTTTGGCAGTTGATGCAGGTGGGAGATGCTGAATCCTGTTTCAGAGTCAGGAAGGGATCTATTGGGATACAAAAGACTTTTGCTACTGCCTTCCCATTACAGCAGGAGATTAGAGGGAGGAAAGGTGTTTTGTTCCCTTCCCTTTATGTTGAGCAGTCTGAGTACTCTGCCTGCTCCCAGATGAAGCCAGAGGAGCGGCTTCACATCAGATTTTAAAGCTGGCTCAGGAATTGTGTGCAGAGTAAGGTAGAGGGGAAAAAGACCCCAAGCCCCAAAAGGTAGACATCATACCACTTCAATTTGCGTGTGTGAAGGTAAGTTTTCAAAAAGGTTACCTGGTCTTTCTCTAACAGATGGAGAGAGACCCATTCCCTCCTAAGGTGCAAGCCACTGAGGTGCCTCTCTGCCCACTGGCCGCTGAGAAGCATGGATGGCCACTTGGACAATACAGTTAGTTTAACAGAGCGCCAGTCAGCTGTATCGGCCCACATCGCACATCCCTTCTCCTCACTGGCGGGCGAAAATCCATATGCAGCTGTCATTCCTGTTTATAGTATTTGTGGAGAATTGTCAGCTTTCCTGTGAGGATGATTTTCCACCTGCCTTGTTGATCTCATGCAGAACAAACTGAGTATAATCAGGGCCTGGAATTCAATAAAAAAATACACTGACACTCTGCAAGATCCACTGACTCGGCGTTCTGCAGATACGACCTTTGGAAAGTTAATGCAAGACTGCTTTAGATTGGAAGGTCAGCCTGAAGATTAAACAAAACCAACTTGCGCATGAAAGACTTGGCAATGTAAAAAGATACTCTGCCTATCAAGACTCAGCTGCAGATTTTGAAATGGGATACATATACAAATGCTGTTGACAACGTGACAGAGAAGTCTGAAACAATATGGTTTCACCTCTGTGATCTTGAAGGATTCTGAGCCCAAAATGCTGCGGGGCCGATGCCATCGTCTGCCCGGTGTGGTCAAGCACCCACAGTTCTGAAATTTTAATAACTGAACGTTTCCCTGTCTCAGATACAGAAACTGCAACTGTGCCGAGATTTAGCAGCATAAATAGCAAATTGCACCAGACTGTCCTCAAAACGTGAGATGCGCTTTCACTAAGGGATTCGGTTACTCAAAACTGTCGCAGAGCTGCCTTATTTTCCCGTCAGGAGATACTATGCGCAGCCTCATCTGCAGCAACTGTTCTGCTGTGAGCGCGTGAAGGAGGGCTAAACCAGCCCGTTTATCTTGCATTTGCCGCAGGCTAATGGGATGCACGGAGAAAATTATCACAGCTCAGCTGATGCTTGGGGAGTTTTTGCCCACAGGTCACTTCACAAGCGTAAAGAGGCATGGCTTGTCTAGGGAAACAGAAAAGAAGAAACAACAGCCCCGAGAATTTGTTCTCGTCAGTCAAGTAGTCTGAAGGCTGTATAATTTCTGTGCAAACTCAGTATGGCCGTCGGTCATTCACTGAGGTTTGCTGAACGGTGGTGGCTGATGATGTCTGAGGTCTTTGCTGGCCTCAGTGGCACAGCAGGACACAGTCCGCCTTCCTCAAGGTAGAAGGAAGACATTTGGCATCCCATGGAGGGTGTTGAAGACCGCATAGGTGGCTAATCACTGGCACTCACTTGGTGGAAGGCTAAGGAGCCACAACCCAAGACAAATCAGGTTTTCTCACCTCCCATCCATCTCCCTCGTTGTCTGCTTCTGGATGTGTGGCTTTTCGTGACAGTCCTGTGACCACACTGGTTTTTGCCCTTTAGTTGCCCTTCACTCTTTGCTGGCATGCTGGCTGTCTTCGTGCGTTTCCAACCCACCGCAGCACAAAGGTGAATTTGCACCGGGTATGGGGAAGGGAGGAAGAGATGCCCCAGTGACCCCCACAGTCCACAGCAGAGACACAGAAGATCTGTTGATTCCTGCTGCCAAAGGATTGAACCTTTGTAATTTAAAATTATACATGGTGGTAGCTGCCAGTGCCAAAGGCACTTCTGATGATATTTGGATTTATTTACAAATGGGATGACGAATTTTCATTTAGAAATGACTTCTCTTCATATGTTTTGAATTGGACATGGATCTGTCCAATGCTTTTAAGATATTTTGGCAGCCTTTGGCCATTGGTCAGTCAATTCAGTGCTGACCCAGCTCTTTCTGAGGATGGTGTCGGCACTCCTGTTGGCATAGGTCCTGGAGTGCTTCAGCACAGTGCCTGCGAGCCTTGCTTCCCAGGGGGCAGGGAAATCACAGGGGCACACAAGGAAGTCAAGCCCGTTAGAGAAGACCCTGTGGCAGTGTCTGGATCCCCTCTGCCTCACTGTCCTGTAGGACCTGGTCAGTGCATTCACCTCTTATTGAAACCAACAGAAATACAGATACCACCAATGAATGTGTCTACAGAAGCTGAATGCAGGACCACAGTTTCAGATATTTTTTTTTCAGGCAAGAAACAACAATTACCATAATCTTGTCTGGCATCTTACATGACCTGGGCAAGTTGTTCTAGTGATTCCTTTAACTTGTTAAACCCAAGCTAGAACAGATCATTTAGGCCAATCATTCTCGTATTAGAGTTAGATAGGTAATCAGGTGGTTGTACTCCTTTCACCATATTTATCTTGCAACTTAGACAACCAACATTAAAGTGATTGTCCAGATGAGTAGAATAAGGTGCGTCGCTCTCTTAGAAAGATGAGTTGAACTCTGGTAGATGTCATCTCTATCTGTTAACTGTGAATGGAGACCAAACAACTAATGTAGACTTGATCACAGTCTTTCAGAGGACTGAAGTTACATTCATAGACAGAGATTTCTTTTACATGGCCCTGATGATCTTTGTTAAGATGGCACTACATTCCTGTTAGGTTATTTTGCCACTTCAAACATTTTCAGCTCCCAGATGGGACAATCTCAATCCAGCAATCCATTTAATTTTGCCCATCACAAAGCTATGACTTTTTGCACAGCCACACGCCTGCACTGATCTCTGCTTGGGTAGGTCCCAGGCCATGAATCAAAGTCAAAGAGAACATTTTTGGAAAATCCACTCATTCCCCCCCCCCCCCCCCCTTTATTTAAAGGTGGTCTTTTTTTTGTTGTTTTGAAAACTTTTTGTTCAGATTTATATTGCACGCTTCTGCATTAATTAATGAAACTAGTTTTCCCTGGATTAAAAAAGACTCCATACCAGTCAAATAAAAGCATGGTACTTAAGGGAGGTCCTTGCTTACTGGCACTAGTCAGGACTTAAGCCAGTGATGAATAGGTGAAATGGTATTTTTTCCCCTTAATGAAAGAGTTCCATTTTATTGAAGAATAGCCTGACTTGTAACAAGAATTGTAGTCCAAAGAAATTTAACTCCACAAGAACTTAAATTATGGAAGTGAGAAACGTGTAGTTTGGAAACCAGTAATAGAACAATAATAAATGTGAAAATATTCCGAGTTAATAGGAAAAACACAAAACTCATTTCCTCCACATAAATTATATACATATATTTATTTATAAACATATACACAGGGTTGTATGTGTGTTTATTTATGCCTTGTAAATGATGGAAACTAAACTACATAGATGGGATTTCTGAGAAAACCAGTAATTTTTCACTTAATACATCAGTACTGATTTTTTATGAGTGGCTGTGAATCTTCTCTAGCACTGTATTTCAAACTTTTCACTAGTAAACACAGTTTTTTGTGGCAGAAAACACTCCATTTTCACCATTCGCTGACAAGAATTCTTCCCTTTTCACTCCCAGAGAGAGTAACTCTCTGTTTTGATGCTCCCCTTTGCATTTTCATCAAAAAATTGAAAGTCACTTTCATCAACGGGTTGAGATTTTTCTCCCAGGCTTTCACTGCTAGTGTGCAAGCTCGATAAAAAGGGTTTGCTGCTTGCTAAGAAAAACAAACTGCCAGTTTCTTTTAACAGAAATGAAAGTGTCTGAGCAATATGAAGCTGCTGCTTCCACTCTTTAGTTTTGCTTGAAAAGAAAATGTAAAAGCTCTTTGTACTGCACATTGTTAAAAATCTGGGACATTTCATGTTTCAAGAAATACCAAATTGTTTAGACTAAAGAGAGAGAAAATACACGTTTAAAGACTGAAATAGTTATATTAGCACATAATCTTGTAGAAGAGTTACAGCCTCTGGTGTGCTTTTTTCTTTGCCATTCTACTCTAAGGAAAGTCTGATTTGATTCAGGTAAAAGGACACCTAATGGGATATATCTAATAAGAACACTGGAGAGTTTTTGGAAATTAATTCCCAGAAACCAAGGAGTAATGGCCACTGTGATAAATTTAGCAAAGTATGATCCCCAGACTGTAAAGAAACATAGTGCGTCTGTTTGAAAAAACCCCACTCATTTTAGGAAACTGCTGATTCCTAAATTATTCCACTTCAAAGTATGGGGGATACTGCTGGAATTTGCATCCTCTCTAGAGCAAGACCACACTCCTACTGTGAGTGTGCTCACCTGGTATGTTGTGGGGAAGAACGAGCCTCCTTCCCACCCTCAATGGCTGGAGAGCAGCAAAGGAAGATAAGAACTAGTATGTGATGGAGATTAGAGGAAGTCCCCTGTCTTAATGGTGGGGAGAAAGAAGATAAAGGAGAGGTTCAAGGACAGGGACAAGGACTTCACTTTGGGACATCTAAGTACATCCAGAGGAAACCACCTCTGACCTGAGAAACTTCCCACCATCTGCCAAATTACATGGGAAGCTGCCTGCCCCAAAAAGACTCAGCTCTGCGACACCCAATGGTTGTCTACTCCTTGACCGCATGGAACAAGGAAATGTTTGTTTGCGTCTCCTGTGGCAAGCAGGAAATTTGGGCCAGCCTCGAGAGAGAAAGAGAGAAACTCCTTCCAAAAATATTCACCCTTCTCTAAAACTTGCTCATTTTTGCAGCCCAGCTCATCCCTCCACCCAGGCAAAAGTTTGAGAGACTTGGAGGACAGAGGAAAAGAAAGGAACAGGGTTAATATTGCTTTCAATGTGTTACTTCCTTAGCCAAAGAGCTTCAGCTTTGCAAAGGTGAGAACTTGAAAAAAAAAAAAAGAAGAGAAGACATTTTGAGCATTTGAAACCAGTAATTTAAATGAACAAATCCTGATAATTTCAGATGATGTTTCAGTCGATCACATTTGAAAGGTTACATGCATTGGCCATGTAACATTTAACTGGGAGGAATTTCTGTGATGGGTTTAAGTTTCCAGGCAATTTTCAGAAAAGCCTGAGGTTTTAATGTTCACTGTGAGGCTAGATATCACAGCTATGTTTCATTCCAGTTGCGATGCAACCTGCTGCGGTTTGGCGTGACTTGGATCAGGGTAACAACAACAGTGTACAAAGAAATGGAGCACCCTCAGCATGGGCACCCTTTTATGCATTCCCTTTTTTTCCTCAGCCTTACACAGGAACGATCCTTACCATGAAGCCCTTGAAGGTCCAGGCTAGAGTAGCAGTCAGTCTCTCATCTGTCCTGCGGTGGTTTGTGGCTGTGACTCAGACACCAGAGAGGAGCGTGAGCCCACCTGTGTCCTGCAGCAGAAGGCTGGAGGTTTAACAGAAAAACAACTAAAAGGCACAGAACAGTGTCTAGCTGAGTGCAAACAAACAAAACTCAACCAAGCGACTAAACTGGGTTTGGTCAAGAAGAGGAGGAGTAGTTAAACAGGCCTGGTGAGAAAAAATAGGAAGCACCTGTGAGGACCATCAAGCAAAAGGGAGGAGCACCTCCTGGTGCTGCTGGCACTGAGACCAATGACAAAAACCTCCCAGATTTCTGGGGAATTTTTCCCTCCTACAAAGAGCTCCAACCCAATGAGGAGGCGGAAGAGCATGCTCAGTAAGAGGGCTTCAAGTGCCACATTAGTGCTGTGCCTTGTAGGAAGCAAGAAGACAATTGCAGCAATATTAAAACTGTTAGAAAAGTGTCTCAAGCTGTCCTACAAATTATCTCCTGCTGTCTCAGCTCTCCAGGATTCTAAAAGTAGAATAATTTAAGTACAAATACAGTGTATACAATCTTTAAAATTGCTTCAGATGAACTCAGAAGGACTTGGAGAAAATATTATTCATCATCATATGGTGATATAATGAGGTAAATTGCTGATGTCATCAATTCTTTTCTCTTTGAGCTACAAACAGTAGGGTTCTCAGATGCACAGCTTCAGTCAAAAGAAATTTAATATAGGCACCACGACACTATTTTAAGTTTATTTGATTCATTTCTTGCCAGATTCCATTTGCTGACGCTTGTTTTTTTCTGCAGGAGAATCATATTAAAGAGGTAGCTATGGAAGCCGAATTTGGAGATAGTGATCTTTAAAATAATTGATGTAGGGAAGCCAACCCTGAATATAGTAAGTCAACTGCCTGCTCAATTTAACAATTATGTGTTAAAGCTGGCTCAAATCAGAACCACTTTTAGGTCAGGGAAGCTTGTTTGGAAGGTCCATTGTCCCTGAATGGAAAGGATGATAACAACGTAAAGCTAGAAGGGTCCTTTGGGTAATCAGGTTACTCCAAACTTGAACATCACAGTCTCCTGGATTATAAAGTTATTGAGCTGTATCACAGACTAAAAGTCCAGCACAGAGCGCCTGATTTGCAGACCATGCGTATAGGAGGATGCTTGCCGCTGAATTCTGGCAGTGCCGGGTCAGGTCCTAAATAATTTCTGTGTGCAGATTTACTTCTAATGCTTATCTGGGAGCTGAGATTTTTCATCAAGGATCACCAGCACACAGAAATTGTCAAGACTTCCTTTTGCAGCACTTCCTGTGCCTGTATTGGACTTATTTTCCTCATTTGCAACACTTCAGGAGAAATCACTTCTTCCACTCAAATCAGCAGCTCCCTAGACTTCTCTGTATAAATCCAACAGCTGAGTGACTAATCCTGAAACTTCACGGTATGAGTAATCCAACCTCATAACACCCAGGAAGAGTGGGATAAAGGCCCAGGTTGCATGTACAAGAATCATAGAATCCCCTAGGTTGGAAGAGACCTTTAAGATCATCGAGTCCAACCATCAACCCAACACTGCCAAACCCACCACTAAACCATGTCCCTCAGCACCACGTCTGTCCAGCTTTTAAATACCTCCAGGGTATTGAATGTAAAGAATAACAGAGGAGTGCTCCTTTCCTCCGCAGACTGCAACATGATTTAACCCATCTAATTAGGGCTCTTTTGCACTCATAAAGATAAAAGTCAGCTTTCATTTCTCTGTATTGTTTCTTCCCGTTACTTAGTAATTAAAGTCAATGCACAGCTCAGATCACCCGAGCTCCCTGTCACCTTGAAATCTCTGTGTTTCTGCAGCACTGAAAGAGCCGCAGAGAAATCAAGAGGTACAGACTTGAGTGATTTGCTGTAAATGCCAGCCCCTCCAGCTGACTTGTTGATGTATATGTTGGATATAGCCACGTGGTGGGTGTGCTGCACGGACTGTTCCAGAATATATGAGAATTGTTAATCATTGTGTTTATCAGATCCTACCCCAGATGCATTTGGAGTTCATCAGTACAATCTGAAATACTCTGCTCTTGAAGACACCTAGCTACAGAGCAGTTTAGTAATATATAAGAAAAATAGAAGAGGAAGTTTACGCTTAAGAGGCAGTGGAAACTAACTCTGGCAGCCTGCCTAGGTATGGAAGAAGAAAGAAAATCCCTACAACGATAGAAAAGGCTACCCCAAACATTGCTGGGATTAATTTGATTAAGACAGTTATCAGGCATCATCAGTAGGTGAGAAAGAAATAAGCAAAAAAGCAAAAGCAACAAAGCTCGGACCAGGTAGGGCCAAGAGCAGGGCAGGAGCAGCGGGAAAAGAAGTCAGCGATGAGCAAATAATTTAAACTCCCTCTTCCCTTAACTTTTCATATGAAGAGTCGTCACACCGTGTGGAACCCATCACTCAGAGAGATGCCTCTAATCAAAGAGTGGTAATTAAGGCCAGCACCGCAAGAAGACCTCAGACCAAGTAGGAAACACCATCCCCACACAACTACCCACAGTCAGCTTCACCAGGAATTTTATACTCAATTGATGGGGCTTGGTTGGTCCACCTTAGGCCATCCTGAGGGTGGTGAGACACTGGCCCAGGTTGCCCAGGGAAGCTGTGGCTGCCCCATCCCTGGAGGTGTTCAAGGCCAGGTTGGACGGGGCTTTGAGAAGCCTGGTCTAGTGGGAGGATTCAGTGTTACGCTAAGATTGATGTACAGGAAATACAGTAAGGACCATCCTGAGCTAGCATGTACCGACTGGGTGTCAAGCGAAAATGATAGAAAAGAAGCTCAAGACCACTGAGGGACTCCCTTGGATGTGATGGGAGTGAAGTACTTGCTGGCTGCATGCTACATTGCAGTCAGCGTAACACTGCCAAGGTCCCTTCTCTCTTGCCGTACTCTCTTAGCAAGACCATGCCAGAAACCTCTTAACCAGGGGAAAACCCACTGCTCCTTTCATGTCGCATCTTCTCCAGGCAAGAGAAGATCTGTGCAGTTCTGCTCCCACCCTCCCCTGAATTTAACTGGGATTCAGCAGTAGTCGAGAGTTATTTGGTGGACACATAGTAGAGCTCAGGCTAGTGCTCACCTTGCTGATGGTCCAGGGCAAGGTACTAGATCCTGAGTTCAGCTGTACCATAAGATCACCGGACAGAAAGGGAGATCTGGATTAATGAATGTGATCTATCTTCAGTGTACTAAGTGTGACATGAGGACAGCTCGGTCTGCTTTTCCTTCCCACTAGTAGGGGAAACTATTCCAGAAAAATCTCTTCCTTACCTGCCAGGAACTTTCTTCTTATTTCTGCCTATGTGGAGTCAAAGTCACCTTAAACTCACTTATTTTTGTGCTTTCATTGCTCACTGGAGCAATTACCAGTGCTGTGGGAGGGAGAGACAAAAATCAGGCTGTCCCAGTACAAATGTGATTAGAGCACTATTTCTTCCTTGTTTCTGTCATATAGTTGGTGATGATTAATGAGATGCCTCACATGGCATCAATAATTAAGAGAATTCTTTAATTACACAATAGGAAGGGTAACAACCAGTGGAGGAAAAAGCTGGGGAGGAAGAGTGTGCTATGCTGCATGCTGCTGTGACAGAACTGAACAACCCAAGTGGCTTCAAGCAAGATGTCCCATGGAAGCTATGTCTCTGCCCAAGCTCTGAGCTGCCAAACCATTGCACCACTTTCCCTTCGGGTCTCTTACATGTGTCCTGCAGATGTTGCATGGTAGGTACTAATTTCCCCTTCTGGTCCCCATTTTCTGCTTTCTCCTTTCCACCCTTACTTGTTTTTTTCCTCTCCCCCAATCCAGTAGTCTTTAAGTCCTTTTCACAGAAGAAGCCTATTCATAACAAGCTTTACAAAAGATGGTTAAAAATCAACTTTTGCCTAAATGCTTGGCTTTTATTAGAGCTTTAGCCTGTGACAGCACAGGAAAACCATGCAGTCAAGCCTCTTCTGCTTTTCTTTTATCTATGTGGAGCCTACCATCTTGCCTCTGTGTGCATTGTCTTTCTTCTTCTCTTTCGTGCAGCTCTGCAAAGGTCAGTGTCAACCCGTGGCACAGCAGCACTTGTGCTGCATTCCACCTCTTGAGATAATTTTTAAAAGTCTCGGAGCCGTTTTGTACACTTAGAGATTCAACGCCCACTCATGCTGCATCATTGACCCTTTTAAACGATAGTAAGGAAATGGCATCAGATCACAGGACACTTCAATAAACTGAAGGACAATGGTACCTTGGACATCACAACTGGGTTTGGGCAAACTCCTGACGTCAATGGTTGTATGCAAAAAGCTCTCCAAATCTTCTTTGTTTCCGAGTCAATATAAGTAAAAGCAGAAACTGCTTTAGAAATCAAGTTGTTTTTCCTAAAGTATTTCTCTATGTCAATGTACTCAGGAATCGTGCAAAAGACACTCAGCTGGTGATTTTCTCATAACTTGCATTGTAATTAGTGCATCGGCTCCTGCCTCGTGAGAATCAGACCAAAAATCCACATACAATAGGAAATTTCCACAAGGTAAAATACGGCCACAATAACAACCTTTCAGAAAATAAGTAAGCAGCAAAGCTATTGTTTTCTCCCCAACTCTGCCACAACTAATTAACCATATTTATCTGACTAAATAGTTTGGTGTACTGCTATAAAATATTTCTGCGTCTCACTGGTCCTCGGTGGTAGTTTATTTTTAGTCTCCATTTGCTTGGCTCTGTTATTTCTGTGCAAGAAGCGGAACATTCGCAAGTATGTTCGTTTGAATTTTTAGATTGGGGGCAGCCTGGCTTATAGGGGTCTTTTTGCCATAGTACCTGTCCATTCCCAGCAATTTTCCGATTGCTTAGAATAACGGATATTTATAAGCTTAACAGGGAAGCTTTGATCAGCTTGACATCTTTGTCTTTTGACAGTCTAACAAATTGCTTGCCAGTTTATAGGTAGTTTGCCTGAACAGCAGCCCAGCATTGCAGGAACTGCTTGCTCATTATACTCGGGGGTTGTGTATAATAAGCAGTATATTGAAGTTTTCTCCACACGTTGATGTTTCCTATTGCAAATCCAAAGAAACAGAAATACCCCAGGGAGCTGCTGATGGATCTGATGCTAAAAAAGAGCTGGGCAAACCATTTGCAAGAAAAAAAAAAACCAAAAACAACAAACAACAACCCAAAGTGCTGAATTTTGACGATTTGCCTATTCGTGACTTATTGGTGAGCTCTGAGTTTTAAATTTTTATTCAGTGAGTGGTCTGTAGTTGGTCTCTGCTCATGGGTTGCTTCTATAAAGTATTTGCTTTAATGGCACTGTGAGCTCTGTCTTTGGTCAGTAATGAACGCATCCCTCAGATACAAAAGACCAAACCCTCAACTTCCGCTCTCCTCTTAAATGCCAAAATGGCTGAGAAATGGAGAGAAAGCATTAAAGATGTCTTTTAGATTTTTTCCTTTCTTTTCCCCCTAACATTTTCTTAATTAAAGCTGATAAATGCCAATCTAAACTGAAGCTTTGCTGAGAAGCAGGGCTCAAATGGAGACCAAACAGTAGGAGCAGGACAGAAAAGCAGAGTAACCTCTTCTCTTTTTCTAATGAGGTTCTGGGAAAAGGAGACATTGGGCCGGTTTCTTTTTCTGTCTCATGTGATGGGGTTCAATCCCTATCTTGGAGGAGCAAAAATATTGTCTCTGTTGTCAGAATAGATGGTTGAAAGCATCATAACCCTTCCCCCTCCCTTTTCCTTATTACATGCTTCTCTATGTATGTTTACAATGAGGGACTGTTTTTTTGCCTATTTGAGGGAATAAATGTCTGCACAGAATTGTGCATGTGAAGTGGAGGGTTTATTGACAAGCTCTTTCTAACCACATCTGTTCTGGATGGTGCAGCTCCAAGCTTACAAACCCTGCAACGGCAAAGCGGTACCTTGGATGCGCTGCATCTTTCGGAACCGAAAAGTGAGTCAATTACCTATCTGTTCAGGCAGCCAATGCTCCCTCTCGGTAAGAAGTCTGAACATGCCATTTCTAATGCACCAGGATGCTTATCAGCCTTTGCATCCTATCGCTTTGAATAATTTCCCATAGGTAGGGAAAATGGTGTTTCAGGAAGATGCATCCATGACACCGTCTTGTGATGGCACTCACATTGATTAGAACTGAGCTATCTCTCTGCAAACTCTATAATCTTAAGAATTTTGTTATTTCTTCAGTTGCCACTTCAGCTCTGTCATATTTCCTTGAAAGGCGAGGTTACATTAATAAGAGAAAACTTGAGCATCTGCAACTTTACCTATATTTACTGTCAGTTTCTGTCCATGTGACTTGTATTTTCACGCTGGTTCGGGTACCAATCAAACTACCACTGTCTATGTGGACATGTAGCATTAGATTAGAGCATCTTCTGCATTTTAATTACAGTAGCACTTCTTTACCCTTCATTCGTACACCAAACATGAATCATAGAATCATTCAGGTTGGAAAAGTCCTTTAAGATCATCAAGTCCAACCATTAACCTAGCACTGCCAAAACCACCACTAACCCATGTCCCTCAGCACAACATCTACCCGTCTTTTAAATACCTCCAGGATGGTGATTCCACCACTTCCCTGGGCAGCCTCTTCCAATGTTTGATAACCCTTTCGGTGAAGAAGTTTTTCCTAATATCCAATCTAAACCTCCCCTGGTGCAACTTGAAGGCATTTCCCCTTGTCCTGCTGCTTGTTACTTAGGAAAAGAGATGGACCCCACCTCCCTACAACCTCCTTTAAGGTGGTTGTAGAGAGCAAGAAGGTCTCCCCTCAGTCTCCTGTTCTCCAGGCTGAACAACCCCAGGTCCCCCAGCTGCTCCTCAGAAGACTTGTGCTCTCGACCCCTCACTACTTTACCCTTCATCACTTGGGCTTGGTTTATGGTGATTCCCAGCTCTGGGAAGTAAACTAGATTTGTGCAGAACCAGAACTGATGGGAGCCCACTGAGCCTGATCTCTTCTGCAGAGGACTCCTGAGTCTATGGGATTCCAGAAAGGTGTTTAGTATATTCTTTGATATCTCCTTGTCTTTTTGAAAGTTTTTTGCTTGATGTAGACATTTGTCACTGTGTAAATCATTCACCTTTGCAAATTCCTAAAACTCCTTAGAAATGTGGCATAGTGAAATGAATTGAAACAGAGTCACTGAAAATATTTGTGTTAAACACCACTTTTCCTATGGAAGGCAGGTCTCTGACTGAGGCATTGTTTAGCTGCATCGTTTGGAAACAGCACGTCTAATAACTGGCTCTCAGCAGACCGTGGTTTCCCTTGTGTTCCAAGAAGTGGGCTGGCTGGCACTGCCAGGCTGTTGGGTTGCAGTACAAACTGTCCCTCCTGAGCTGTTTTCAGAATCCCCGGATTCATTTTCTTCAAAATTTCCCATTTTTTTTTTTTTCTCTTACAGCACTCGTCCATCCTCCATCATCATAATTGTATTTTTCCATTCCAGCCGCCTCTAATAGACAAGGGAACTTGCTTCAGTCCAGGCCATCTGGATGTTATTCTTTGTATTGAAATATTTGTTGTGAGATCACTTTTCAATTCTCACACTGCTTTCACAGTTTATTTACAGATGCTAATAGATACTGTAGTATCACATGCAGCTTTCTTTTCTTTTGCGGTAACTCTTACTTTGACACAAAATCAGGAGCTACTGTGAGAATTTGTCTCCTTGGACTCTGTATATACAGGCTTGCAAGTTGTGCGTTGGTGATAACGCACTAAGGAGTTACTGTTGTGCACAGAGTGATGCACTTCACTCATAAGAGAGAAGCAGCAATATGTTTATTGATATAAAACAATGATTTAACAAAATTGATAGCAGATGTGACAGTTTGACAAGACTGGAGATGGCAAGGCACACTTGGTTATTTACTGCACAGAGGACAGGGTCGGACAGAGCTGTCAGGAAGACCCTCCCGTTGAGTCAAGGTTTCAGGAAGGACCCCCTGGCTTCCTAAACTCCTTCTCAGAGAGGAGTCTGGGTGCGGCTGGATCCAGTCCTAGTCCCAGACTTGCTCAACGGTTTATGTCTAAAGGATTATATATGCCCAATCAATCCTTTCTATCACTTAGCTAAGATGTCACCGTGCAGCATGCTGTTAGTCACTGACCGAGGATCTGTTGCGGCAAGGAATCTCTGAACCTCGAGGAGTAACCTTGAGGGTGTCCCCACCCCAGGGGAGATCCTGGCGTGCAGCCGCTGCCGTGCAGGAGAGCTCCAAGGGCTCTTGGGCTGTTGGCTGTTTATGGGGGTGAGATGGTTGACCTATAGTCATATCTGCATATTGCCCACAGAACCAGCACTGCTCAAGTTAGCCCTTGGCTATGGTGGTGTTATCTGTCTCCCTGAAACCAGGTTGAGCCCTGGATGCAGCCATCACGACTAGATGCACCCACTGTGACCACCATGGGTGGTTATGGCTTGGGCAGGGTTATGGGAGATAAAGATCAGGAGGTGCCTGGAGAAGGGGGAGCACACCGTCACACTGATGCAATACCGAAGGATTTGGCAGGGTTGTATGGCAGGGAGAGCCCTGTATTCTGTGCTGACATACAGGCAGCCGATGGCACTTCTGATAACCACAGACAGCAGCTTCTAGAAGTCCAGAGAAATCTAATTCAGAATGTTTTTAGCTCATTCTTCTCTATACTACCTCCCTCTTCAACAGGATTCAAATTTTCACTGAATCTTTTACTTTCTCTTCATATGTTGCTTCTGACAAGTTTATTGTTCTGATTGCACTTTGACCAAATATTTCATCTGGTGTCTGCCCTTGTCTTGCTACTCATTTTCAACACAGCAGCAAAACCCGAAAGCAGACAGGAACTTAAGGAGGCTTAATGAAAAGTACTTCATAAAAGGCGGATATTGCTGTAAGTTAGGAGCAACGTTGAGATCGGTTTGGGAGAGGAGTACCACCCAGACTTCAGGCCAGGCAGCATCTCCACAGGGATTGACCACTTCCAGGTTTTGCTTCCGGGAGCATGACCGCTGATCTTGGGCCTTTGAGGTGACGGCACCAGGGGTTCCTCTGGGTCTCTTATCATTGATTTTTGGAAAGCAGCTTTGATTCTTGAATGCTGTGCTCCAGGTGTGCTCCCAGGTGCTGGGAGCTTGTCGGATAACCTCTAACGAAGAGGAAGGAAAGGCCAGCATTAAGCCCAGCGAAGCAGAGGTCATTTGGACAGTAACAGCAAACAGCTAACATCAGAAAGGATCACAGAGGAAACCTGGAGACTTCACTTCATACGGTTTATTTTTGGTTTCAGTGACAGTGGATGGAAAGCAACTGCTCTCTGTCGTGGTTTATATCAGATACGGAATATTCTGGTTTTTTGCCTAGAGAGACAAGGAACTGTTTGCCTGCGAAACAAACTTGTGTTGGAGATTAAGTTTCAAAGTCTTGAGGAACAAAAGGCTACCTTGCGAAATGTCACAAAACATCCCCAGATCATTTACTACGGCTCCTGCTGTCACGGGGGAGGCACTAAAGGCCAGTGACATTGAGAAATAAGGACAGCAAAACGCAGACCACCAGAATCAGCAAAACGCCAAGGATAAGCTGGAAGGTGAATGATCCAAATTGCTGTTATGTGCTGAGTTAGAGCGCTGAAAGCAGCATAATGAAGGACCGATGAGACAAAAGGTCCTGCAGAGAGCAGAAAAAGCAACTGAAAGCTGTTGCTCAGCTGAACGCAGACGAGCTCAGAAAAGCACCCAGAACTGCTCTGGGAACACGGTCCTCCCCGAGGGCTCCTTGTGAAAAAGGAGTGGGATGTTCCCTGGTGGGCTGGAGACAAACAGACAGTTTCTTCCTGGAATGAAGGGCATCACTGAAAAATAAGAAATATCTTGAGCATAAGAAATGCATTTGGTGACCAGTCACACTGGGCTATCTGTAATCTGCCCAGCACAAATCCGCTGACCTGCAAGGCTTACTAAATACAGAAAGGAAGCGGAAAGAGAGAAATACTTACGCAAATGCCTTAGAAACCCATGCCGACACTTTAGCAAGAGGGCAGCAAATACTGTAGATAAGCAAGGAGCCAAGCAACTATTGAAAGAGAGAGATTTTATAGCACATTAACTTCCACCGTATCAGAAGTAAAGGCTTTCTGGTTTGGATATCCAGAAACACCATCACTGTTCTAGTTGCAGACCATTCATGATCACAGCACCTAGAAATTTAGGGACTAAGGCTCTAATAGATATAACTAAAAATGCTAGGCAAGGCATTAGTTATTATAATAGCAGAAGATGACTTCCTAAGCATCTCCTAAGCATCAATATATTGTGACATTGGAGAAAAACCAGAGCTGGCAAGTGAAGTCTTTGACGTGGAACAATTTGCTGCATTCCATGTTGTGGTGGGTTGACCCTGGTTGGGTGCCCACCAAAGCCAGTCTGTCACTGTCCTCCTCAGCTGGACAGGGAAGAGAAAATACAATGAAAGGCTCGTGGGTCGAGATAAGAACAGGGAGAGATCACTCAGCAATTACCATCATGGGCAAAACGGACTCGACTTGGGGAAATCAATTTAATTTATTGCCTATTAGAAATCAGAATAAGGTAGTGAGAAATACAACCAAATCTTAAAACACCTTCCTCCCACCCCTCCCCTCTTCCGAGGCTCGACTTCACTCCCAATTTCTCTACCTTCTCCACCAGCATGGTGCACAGGGATGGGAATGGGGGTTGCCATCGGTCCATCACACGTTGCCTCTGCCAATCCTTTTTCCTCATGGGGGAGGACTCCTCACACTCTTTGTCTGCTCCAGCGTGGGGTCTCTCCCACAGAAGACAGTTCTCCACAAACTTCTTCAATGTGAGTCCTTCCCACGGGCTTCAGTTCTTCATGAACTGCTTCAGCGCGGGTCCCTTCCACAGGGTCACAAGCCCTGCCAGCAAACCTGCTCCAGCATGGGCTCCTCTCTCCATGGGTCCACAGGTCCTGCCAGGAGCCTGCTCCAGCGCAGGTTTCCCATGGGGTCACAGCCTCCTTTGGTGCATCCACCTGCTCCAGCATGGGGTCCTCCAAGGGCTACGTGTGGATATCTGCTCCACCTTGGACCTCCATGTGTTGCAGGTGGATATCTGCTCCACTGTGGACCTCCATGGGCTGCAGGGGGACAGCGTACCTCTCCATGGTCTTCACTATGGGCTACAGGGGAATCTCTGCTCTGGCAACTGGAATGCCTCCTCCCCTTCCTTCTTCACCAACCTGGGTGTCTGCAGAGATGTGTCTCTCATGCGTTCTCACTCCTCTTTTCTGGCTGCAGCCTCCTTCTTAACTATGTTATCCCAGAGGTGCTACCGCTGTCACTGATGGGCTCAGGCTTGGCCAGCGGCCAGCAGTGGCACTGGCTCTGTCGGACACGGTCTTCTCACAGAAGCCACCCCACTACTAAAACTTTGCCACGCGAACCCAATACACATGTAGACCACAACGAGTATTTTAAAAATAATTGCAGTTTTTGTGCTGGGCTGGGTAAATCTAGGCTGGAGATCCAACGGAGTTGGTGGGGTTGAAATACATTTGTCACCGACTTGAAAGTAAATACGTGCCCGGGAAGTGACAGCCGTGGTCTTGCTGCATCTGGTGTGCGCAGACAGAGTCTGGCAGGGAGCGGTAACGCGGATGCTCAGAGCTGTTAGAGAGCTTCTTCCCCAGAGCTTCTAGCAGCAGTCAGCCTAACTCACCGAGAGGGCAAACCTGAAGTGGGAAACCTTAACAAAACCTGGAGATTGTTCAGCTACTGGATTCCCCATGGTCAAGAAAAAAAGTTCAGTGCTAGACACTATTATGGTTAAGGAAAGATGAGGCGGCAGTGACAAAACATGCAAGGCTCAGGCAGAGATGATCTTAATCAATAAACAAGGGTTGTAAATGATTTTTAGTATAATTTGGGAGAAATTCATAAAGGAAGATGCAGGGATTAATGAAGTAACAGTAATGTGGAGTATTAGATAAAAAAATCTTTTGAAAATATAGCTAACGAACAGTTACAGGTTCACTGTCAGTTAAGTGCGATGTAATGAGGCAGGAAAATCAGAAATGCAAAGCAGATAGTTCTGTTTTATATTGGATGTGTTCAAAAATGAACACTTCATCCATACATTGGGATCATTTTGTCAATTTTCACCCACCTACCTGGCAAAAAGAACAGAAGCCCAGAGAAAATGATTTTTCTTTCATGTTATATCTCTTTACAATAGACCCTTTGATAGAGTGCAATCTGTCATTACACTAACTATCCGTTCAAGCGAAATGGCAGCTCTGATACGCTGTGTGCCAGAGTGAATGTCCTAATGGGTAGAGAGGTACATCTCCACAAAGGCTGTGGTTTCAAAAATAAAAAAAAAAAAAAGAAAAAAGAAAAGGAAAAAAAGAAGAAAAAAAGAAAAGGAAAAAAAGAAGAAAAAAAAGCAAAAAAAGCTAGATTCATCAGACATTCATACAGCATTTCTTTTTAATAGGATATGAGATCTTAACTCCCTTAAACTCCTTGGGAAACCTGAGCCAGAAAACTTATGATTTTATCAGACAGTTTGACTAAGTAAGCCCAAGAGTTTAAATAGGTGCTGATTACGCTGCAGTGGCACAACCGGACACGTGAGGTGTCCCACAGGGAGATGGGCTACCACAGCTGCGGGGTGCGCCATCCGACACGAGAGAACGTTCGAGGGAGAGGGAAGATTTTGCGGAGATGACAAATGCAATAGAAACGCTGTAAATAGCAGCTCTGCGCTTCTGTGTTTTTAGTCGCTTATAAGGAAAAGGCACAGGGGGGCTGGAGGGAAAGCACTGGCCCAAGCACTGTCAAAAGGTTAAAAATTGTCATTTTTGCATTTGCTGATTAAATGTGTAATAGTGTCAGCTGTCAAACATGCCATTGTGACATGAAATTTATTAGCTGCAGGGAATCTGTTTGAAAAATATGTAACATTTCGTATTATGTGTTAATCATGTGAAACACCGTATTGCACAGATTAACCAGTGTTTGGTTTCCATACAGACTCTCAGAGAGAAATCTTGCTCTCTGTGTGGGTTGTTTCAATTATACGGCGCTTTTCTTTATTTTTAGCACTATAGAAACGTAATAATTTGGCTGGAGTAAGTCCAACCGCATTGTAAAGTTAATGAATTTCCTAGCAGATCTCTTTTAAGACTTTGTGTTCAGCAAAAGCCACTGAGCACAAAATTAATTGGGCAGGGTTACAAAATATCCAACTCAGACATTATAGGAGTCAATGAGAGAGGTTGTGTAGAGAAAGGCTTATTGCTTTTATCTCCCTGTATGTCACAGTCATACAGCCGGCGATGATGATGCTTTATATTGAAAATTAAAGGGCTGCTTCAAAGCCAATTTAGAATAAGAAAGGAAAAACTGTTGTTGCAGGACTAAACTTGGTGGGAAACGTGACTTACCGTTTCAGCGCAGCCCCGGGGGTTTGCTGCGGGCGGACATTTGCTGGCCGGAGCTTTGGCACGTAGGGGCACGACGTGAGCAAAGCGCAGGCATGGTCTTCCCCCTCTCCGCAGGGACGGTGGGTGCTTCACCCCAGGACTCGCTCTGCAGCATCTCTGACGCTTCTGCCTGCATTTTACACTGGGTCTGGAGCGGGGCTTGGCTTATTCCTCCAACTTCTCCTGATGCTGAGATGGTTCATTCGCCACTTTTGCGCGTTTGGAACAAAAGCGCTGGTGTGCCAACTGGAGGTCGGGGTATTTCTGAGTACAAAAACCCATCGCGTGGGAAGATCCTAGTTAATATCACCTAACAACAAGCATTATGCTAGAGGTTTAGTCGCCTGAGTCATTGCTGCTGGCATAGTGAATGGAGGGAATGAAGACAGAAGTCTCTTCGGTCACAGTCATTCCAAACATCCTTGCTCCTCTGCCTGGACCTGGGAGGAAGCCAGACAGATAAATCCCCTGCTTCAGCATCTCAGTGAGGAGCCTGATGAGATGGAATGAATCTGGATCCCAACATCCAAGTACAACACACCAATGGTCACGTAACTGCAGATACTAACCGAACCTAGAGAGCTTCTGGGTGCAGTTTTGGCAGTGTTCTTTAATTCTGGTCCTTTACTCTCCTTAGCCCTGGCCAAGAGCATGCCTTAGGGGTTGGGCAGGGAAGAGTGATTACTTTATCACCTTCCCATCTGGTCCCTTGAATGTTTTATGGCAATCCAAAGGCTCTGCTGGATTGTGCTACGGAATAGTGGCCTTAAGGGTCCGTGTTCATCATGCTGCGAACAGAGAAACACCCTCCGGCACAGCCCCGCTGGCCATGGGAAGGTGCATCAGGTGGGACGTGGGAGAGCTGCTCTCTACCAGAAAAAAGCTCTTCCTTCCCCGTAGGCTTCCACATTCAGTACCTTTTATTTCTCCTGATAGCGTGAAAACAGCCCTAAATTTAAGTAGAACTTGGGCCGAAGTGTTTACCAGACTTGGCTTGCATAAAAAAAAAGTAGAACGTGTTGTGTTTAATATTGTAGTTTTCCATAAAATTTGCATAAGCATAGTGTGTGCCCGAAGGCTCCTTACCAAGGATTCTGTGCATTATCATCATCCATATATTAACAGTGTGTTTGAACTCTGTAGCAAATTTTAATTTTTCTTTGTCAACATCAATGTTTCCATTGCATACACAGGGTGGAATGAGCTCAGTGTTTTCATTATATTTTTCAATTAACTTTTCTTCCCCTCATCAATGCTGTTGTGGATTAATTCATTCTCTCCACTTTTCCTCAAGAAAAAAAATAAACCATTATCTGATATGAAATATTTCAGTTCCTTGGAAAAGGACCGGCTGTGAAAGGGAGAGCTCAATCCAGGTAGCAGTAGGCTACCAGGCTAAAGGCTTGACCATTTTAATGGAAGCCAGATGATTCTATGCCTTGAGAAAACTGTAGAAATACCCCAAATCTGGCCTTTGTGGGGCTTTTTAGGAGGGAAGGTCCTCCAAAGGAAACAAACTGTGGTCTGGGAGCTTCCTTCCCTCTCCAGGGCAGCACAAGCATTAGTCCTGGTACTGTACCATTTGAGAAGAAGGTCCATGTCTCCTGGTTTACTGTCACATGTTCATAAGCACAAGGAGATAAGAACCATGTTGTTAACTATTGGAGGAGAGTAAGGGAAGCTATTTTACTGCTGTTGGTGTTGCACAATCTCCCTTTCTCTTGCCCAAAGAAGGAAACTCCTTGGAATTCCCCTTCAGAGCCAGGGATGGCTTCAGTGATCCCCTTGAGAGTGTCTCAGGCTCAGACATCCCTCCACCTTGGGGCTCAATGACCCAGTTGTTGATATCTGGGGCAGGAGGAAGAGATACTCCCGCTCATACCAAAAGGGCCACCCAGACAAGTCATTTTCCTTTGCTCCTTGTAGAGTAGAGTAACTTTTGTGGAGCTCACCCAAGAGCAAGCTGGTTTGGATGGCTTTTGCTGTGTCTAGATTCAGGTGGGTTGAGCTCAGTTGTCACACAGGAGGACACCATCTTCATATCTACCGGTATGAGTGTACCCTTTGGAGGACGCCTAGTTATCTCAGCTGGGATCGGGACAGTTGGGCCTGGCTGCTGAACAAGCACAAAACAGAAAGCCCCAAACTGTTTAAAGCTCATCAAGAGCAAAGGCAGAGCAATGAAGCACGGATGGGCGTTCGGGGAGTTTCTGGGATGGACAAGTAGGGAGTAGAGATGCCCAGATCCCTCTATCCCTCTTTTTTCCTTGCAAGTCCCAGCTGGTACTTCCCCAGCCTGCCATTTCTAATCCAGGATGTTCTTCAAATTGTGCCTCCCTTTCCCTCCGTGCATCTGGTGCGTCTGCATTGGCAATATAGGCTATGGAGTCAAGACCTGCTCGTTTGGAGGGTATTTTTTTGCTTTTGTGGGCAATTTTTTATTTAAGGTCACCATTGCCAAGGCTGCCTTGTAGGATATCAGTGCTATGGGTACGTGAGGAAGCAGTTACTCTACGGTCTTCAGGGTTAAGCTCAGTGCATATATAGCACAAGCTTTGAAGCACAGCATTTCTGCTCCTTCTAGGTAATGCACAACCTTCTCTTGAACATCTGCATTCCTCCCTCCTTCTGCAGTCCTTTGAGACTTGGCTTGAAAGCAAATTGCAACAAATTGGTGTCCACCCTGCTACGTAAAACGTTAATTTTTATGTGCTGGTATGATGAAAAGAGGAGCAGTATTTCAATCTTTTTGGTTTCTTTTTTTCAGATTGGGAGGTGGATGAAGATTTGTATTTTTCATTTATGGAACTGTCTTCCTGACAAGGGTCTGCGTCTTTCAAAGGAACTATTTGTTGTGCACCAACAGTGAACTGTTTATGTAGAGTTTTCAGGAAAAAATCTGTAGATGAAATAAGCTGCCATTTAATTTATCCTTCACAGTTGTTTCATGTAAATGAAGAAATGGAAGTCTTTGTGAGCCATCAAAGCTGTGAAATAAATGCACGACGAGCTGCATAAAAGTGCTGAAACCCATTAGCACTCATTTTAGAATAATAATGTACTTCAAGTCTATTTGTTGAAATATAAATACAATTATGTGGAAAGAAATTAACGCACAGTATGAAGTTTCTTTAAGATCTCATAAAATTTTCTGCAGCACAAGATTAAATTAATGAAACCATGTTTTTAGAAGGCAAACAATTAGGATGTTGTATGAAAGTACAGATAAAATAAAAAACAGTTATAACATCACCAACTACGAGCATCAAAGCAGATAAACATTTGTAAGAACTGGTCTGAATGATGAAAGTACAACAGTCTGCCTTGTGCGGGCCTTCAGCGATGCTGCCAGCAGGCAGAAGGGCGTGTGGTTTTGGGGGTACAGTTGGAAGCGAACATGCTTCTGGCAAAGGAAAAGTTCAAGTCATTAGAAGTTTGTCCAAGGTGCAGATCAGACAACCCATTCCTGCTTCTCTCAGTCTACATTTAATATAAATTTGGCTCACAAGTGGAGTGGGCAGTGGTTTCTTATCTGTGCAAAACCATCCTTTTTGGCCTTGCCTATTCCCATCCTCCCCTGACGCCACCATCACAGCTTTCTCAGCCTGGTGTTATTAGCACTATGGTAAGGTCACTCACAGAGCTGGTGACCAGCTGGTGACCTCCAACAGCAAATGAAGCTGCCCGTGCCAACATAGAGACATCTGTGTTGGGTAAGCTTAGAGGTTCACCTAGGCTGGTGGCCTGTGGAGAAGAGTGATCAGGGATATAAGACACAGGGCAAGTGTTGACTGGTCAAGCTGCTTGGAGTGTTATCCCACTTCAGTCCACAGCCAGCCTAGGTGGGAACAAGATCTCCTTTGCATTATGGGACATCCTTCAGCCTCTGCTGAAGACAGTGTGCTGCAGGGGGATCCTGTGGGCATTGCTCATACTATCAGCCCTCCTTTTGAGAGCTACCAGGAAAGGAAAAGGAAATCAGGACTATGCAGGGGAGAACAGGCAGGGAAAGGACACTTTAAGGAACTTGTTTTACACCATGGGAAAGTTTGCTTGACTGGCATTAAAATACTTCCAAGATTATTGGGGACCTGTATTGTTGAACATCTTTGTGGGCGACATGGATGTTGGGATTGAGTGCAGCCTCGGCAAGTTTGCTGATGACAACAAGCTGTGTGGAGTGGTGGACACACTGGAGGGAAGGGATGCCATCCAGAAGGGACCTGGACAGTCTTTAGAGGTGGGTCATGCCAACCTCATGAAGTTCAACAAGACCAAGTGCAAAGTCCTGCATGTGGGTCAGGGTAATCCTAAGCACAAATCCAGGGTGGGCAGAGAATGGATAGAGAGCAGCCCTGAGGAGAGGGAGTTGGGGGTGTTGGTGGATGAGAAGCTCAACATGAGCTGGCAATGTGTGTTTGCAACCCAGAAGGCCAACCGTATCCTAGGCTGCATCAACAGAAGCGATGGTGATTCTGCCCCCCTCTTGTGAGACCCCACCTGGAATACTGCGTCCAGCTCTGGAGCCCCCAACATCAGAAGGACATGGACCTGTTGGAGCAGGTCCAGAGGAGGCCATGAAGATGATCAGAGGCTTAGAGCCCCTCTGCTATGAGGACAGGCTGAGAGAGTTGGGGGTGTTCAGCCTGGAGAAGAGAAGGCTCTGGGGACAGCAGTTTTCCAGGATCTGAAAGGGACCTACAGGAAGGATGGGAAGGGAGTTTTTACAAGGGCATGGAGTGATAGGATGAGGGGGAATGGCTTCAAACTGGAAAAGGGGAGATTTAGGTTAGATCTCAGGAAGGAATTCTTGACTGTGAGGGTGGTGAGACCCTGGCCCAGGTTGCCCAGAGAAGCTGTGGCTGCCCCATCCCTGGAGGTGTTCAAGGCCAGGTTGGACGGGGCTTGGAGCAACCTGGTCTAGTGGGAGGTGTCCCTGCCCATGGCAGGGGGTTGGAACTGGATGATCTTGAAGGTCCCTTCCAACCTAGACCATTCTATGATTCTATGATTTTAGCGTTGGTAGCCAAAGGCAAGGCAGTTAACCGTGCTACGGAAAGGTGCACTCTGTATTTCCAGTAGCGTTCATTCAGGTTTAGTATAAAGTGAGAATGTGTCCTCAGAAATGGAGAAGTATTTGCCATGATTCTGAGAGTACTGAGAAAAAAAGATCTTTAAGAGTAAATGTATCACTCTTCGGTCACCTGAGCCAATATTCAAGTCACAGAAAAAGTGGAAAAATAATGTGATCTCTTTGGTGACACAACCAATTGTGCTTCAGCTCTACGAGCTCATAACCTTACAGGAAGAGCCAGAGTGTTCCTCATCTCTGAGCATGCAATTAATGTTGTCTAAATCAGTAGGGATGCTTACATACTTAAATATATACATGTGCTTTTGCCCTTGTGAGTTGGCATAGCACTGTCTGACAGTTTGCCAGCTTAGTTGGATGTCCCAAGGAAAAAGGAAGTGAAGGAAAGGTTAAATAGTAAAATCACTGTGTCTCTTTCCTTTCTTCTTAATGCCAGGAGAAATCACACAACATTTACAAACCACAGCTTTCTCAAATGCTCCATCATTCAGTATTGACTTTCACACATGAAGAGAAGATCAGATAGCAGGGCTGGTCTGCTAATGTTGTAATAATTTATATCTGAATTGCCAGCATGAAATGTGGATATAAGAATCTGCTTGTGATAATGACATAAGTATGGTATTTCTCTTCAATTTTCATAATGAAAAACCCTAGTAATTTTAATAGGAATGTAAAATGATTTTTACACAGCGTAAGAGGTTAATAGATCAGTCTTTTGCCTCATTTTAATCGTCCTGGGACAGAGGTTTCATTCAAATTCCCTAATTTCATTAGGGATCTGTAAAACACCTAACTGTAGCCAACTGAAAGACGACTGACTGAAACTTTGAAGATTAGCCCTGCAAAAGCAGATATTGCAACTCCCTCCACCGTCCCAGAGAGAGGTGGACACTTCCATGAAATTCTACACTCACTTCTGAAGTGGTTGGGTCACCTTCTGGAGACATCATGGACAGATGGCCAGCCCAGATCACCAGCTCACATCAGATGGCAGATCCGAACAGCCTGAGCTGGATGAGATGAGTCTCATTCCCAGGGTAGGTTTTGATTTGGTTAAAACTTTGGTGTGTGGCCATGACTAACATGATCCTGCCGAAAATTAAGATTTACAATCTGTTGCCTTCAGAAAACTCATTTTACCCAATTTTTTTCACTGTTATGGGCACAAATATATCCACCTTTCCTATACACAGCTTAATCTCAAAGCTTGAAAATTTCAGCTTTAAACTTCAGCTGTGTCTCTAGCAACAACCTGATTCAGATTCCAGCTTCTGGTATCTCTGTATTCCCGACTCAATCTAGATATTTTCTGGGACGTACAATGCTTCATGAAAGCATGCTAAAAATTACAGGAAACCACCACCTGAATGCCTGAATTGTGATCTAGAGAAAATCCATTGCATTTTTGTAATCGAAACGCTCCTTTTCAATAGCTCGAGTGCTGTAAATGCACAGGAACCCATGAGAACAATTGAGTGAGGAGTTTTTAAAGGTCGCCAAAGGTCAGCCGGTTTGGGAAACATGCTAGCCAATACTATGCATCTCTGCTAGAAAAGGAGATGTTCGGGGACTGCCCGTAGCGTGCCTGACAGACGGCAGTCCCTGCACGCATGCCTTCTGTTCACAGACCCCCCAGCTCCTGACTTCAGGTCAAACATGGAACGTGACGGCCGGGTTAGCATCTCAGGGGAACAAAGTCAGGCATTTAAATAAAGGACGCCCATCCCAGTTCCGAAGGGCTCGACGTGTTCAGAGGCGCAGCACCCAGCCGGACCTTCTGGAGGCTGCCCAAGACGGCCCAGCTGTGCACGCCGAGAGCTCGGCGCCTACGGCAGCTGGACCGGCTAGGCGGTAATATCGAGCCAGGCATCTGTAACCGTGTTAGAGCTGTGCAAATAGCTAATATACTCCGGGGATTTTCCAAGGCGACTTGTTTATGGCACATGAATCCTTGCACACTGCCGGCTCGCTGTTCAGGAGGAGCTTTACGTTCTCTTTCTCGGGGGGCTCCAGGGGCTGTTGAGAGAGCAGTTTTATAATGACACTTGGACTGAGCTCGCCCGCATGGACCGCACGTAGAGAAAGGTCTCATGCGGCAGACGTGTACCTGCCCTGGCTGTCATTAGCGTGCAGTAGCAGTACAACTTGCTTGGGGTTGTTCCCAGTAGCTGGTCTGAAAAGCATGACAGTCTAGCAAAGGCTGTGCAATGATGCGATGGCAGCTGCGACATCATCAGTACCGTTTACAATACAACAGGAACACCTCCGGAGTCCCCACCAAAGAGCTCTGCTGCTCGGCGTGTACGTACACACGCGCAGACACACAGATCAAGCCTGGGCATCGCAGACCCAGCAAATCGCACCTTACGATCCTCGCTGCACAAAAGCGGTGCGGGCATCTGGAGTGACCTGTCTAGGCTTACACATGGCATCTGCGATGAAGATGGCAACTATAAAAAAAATATTGCAGAGGAAAGAATTTAAATAGCACTCCTGTTGGCAAAAGCAAGGTAATAAAGGGTCCTGGTATGAAGTAAAAATGTAGAGGGCATCTTGAGTGTCTTCTTGCTTCGGTATTAAGGATATTTTTGGCTACCAAATATGTTGCTCCTACTGCTAACTTCCTCAACAGAGAACCTTTGATTTATTTATTAAATTGAAGACATCCTTCCCAGGCTATGCATGTCCAAGGGACAAGAGAAACTGCTCCCACATGGCTTCCTCCGGCCAGATTTTTCAGCTGATGAAAATGCTTCTGGGAACAGCGTGCTGGCCCTCCCCCGGGGAAAGCCGGTCTCCTGGAGAAGCAGCTGCAGCTGGTGCAGAGAGTCTGCAAGAAGGTGCAGCTCATCTCTATTCTTCTGACATTTCCAGGACAGTGCATCGACTTTTACCCCAAGGCAAAGTGGCTTCTGACACGAGTATTTGCTTAATCAGACCGCCATGCTAGGAACCAATTTTATTTGAAATCCTTTTAATTCTGCTTCGTACGTGCGCCCTTAAGTCCTCATGCTGGTTAATGGAGAGTGTTTGGATGCCCCTTGGCAATTTGTTAACGCTCTGTTAATGCCAATTACATCAGACCATAAGTGTGGAGAACGAGGGCGGTTGCTCTAGCGTGGAAAGGGGCATGGTGGGAGACCAGTTTCTGACTACATCCATGAAATGCAACAAGCTTCTCATTGCTGAAGGGCAATGTATAATGAATGCAGAGAAACCAGGTTGACTTTTAATTGCTCAGTCTGCTACCACCACCATGCATGATGGGAAGGGCTCAGATTCATGTGCGGGCATGCTGTAAATGGGATGGGACGACATAATTGCTTAATCTCTCTGCATCAAATGACCTGGCAACCTGTGCTGTAATGAGTGATACTAATGAAGATGTAAGGGGAGTGCTACGGCTCCCAGTAAATCCCCTTGAAATAATCATAGCTAGAGAAAGCTGCTGTAACAGCAAAATCTAGGAAACTGACCTGCAAGCATGAGGAAGGAATTTTCTATGACTGATTTTATCAGAATCATAGAGTGGTTTAGGTTGGAAGGGACCTTAACAACCATCTAGTTCCAACCCCCCTGCGACAGGCAAAGACCACTAGACCAGGTTGCTCAAAGCCCCGTCTAACCTGGCCTTGAACACCTCCAGGGATGGGGCCGCTACAACTTCCCGGGGCTTCCTCTAATCAGATCCATCTGGAGGCACTACTCTCTGAAGCACCAAAGTAGCCCCAAGATTTGGGCCCACCAAGCTGGCAGGCTGTCAGAATTTCTATCCTATAATACTGGGCTGTCCACCGAGTCTGTGAGCTGCTCACGTCCAACAGGTTCTCTAATTTGAGAGGAAAATGTGACATTAGTCAACAGATACATGGTGAGTCTCAGCCCCCAAACCACGACGGGAGGAAACACCACAAGGGCTGCGGAATTGCACGAGGAGCTCTGCGCAAGGGGCGCTGCGCTCACACTTTGCTGTGCTTTCTTCAGTCATTTGGCTCTTTTAACCACTAGTCATGTGTGAAAAAGACACAAAACATATAAAATAAATGCAACTTCAAACAAACAAGCAGAATCACAGACTTTGTTTCTGCCTCTGTTTATGATGCCAAAACCAGCAGACCGATGGGATTTGTACTAATGAGCTAATTGGGAAAATTCCCCTTGACTGTTCCATCAAAAGCTTGATGTGCTCTGATCAGCTACTCCTTGACAGCAGGTCAGGGAAAACTGTAAGCTTTAACTTGCTGTAGTCTTCTTGGCTTTTGGCTCAGCTGCAGGTGCCCATGAGTCGGAGATTTGGATTCAGAGCAGCAGTAAGGGCTCTCATGGCCAAAGGGCTGATATTTCTTCCTGTGCATTACTGCCTTGTTGTTTTTTCCTTGGGACCCTTTTTTTTTTTCTCCTGGATGAATCATCTTTTCCATATGGGTTGTGATGGGAAACCATTCCTACCCAAATTTGTCTCCTCCTTCTCAAAACTGCAGCTAGCCTTAATTACCATGGTTACCTGCATTTCTGCACCCTGCCAGAGAGCATCAGTGAATGCAAACCAGCTGAGAATGGGGAAATAATTCTTGTTTCTACCGCCTTATGAAAATATCTCTGCTGATTTCTTCTTGCCCAGTCTCATTTTCCCATTCATTGTTATTTCTCTTCATCCTGATGAACTCTTGAGAACTCCACTGGGCATTACTAATACCAAATGCTCCAGAGACAGCCTGGCCAATAAACCAGAGATCCTGACCTACTCACTTTCCTCTAACAACAGAATTGATTCAAAACACATTAATCATCCAAGTTCCTTTGTTCAGAGAGCAGCACAGGCAGCAAGAGGTTACTGTGCACTTGTGATCAAGCAGTGCAGCTTCAATCCAAAGAACATAACGCATTCACAGCTCTGTTTAAATATACATAATTCAATCCTTAGAAATGATAAAACTTTGAAAGCTAATTTGGGCATTTGTGGTCAGCACATCAGAAAACACAAGGTGTCTACTTAGATTTTCATTATTCCTTTAACGGACAATAGATACCTTGCTCAGCTGTCTGTTAAGCGGTTACTTAACAGTTATGCTTCCGAGCACCTTAGCTGCATACACCTAAAATTTAGAAATTCTAGTTTTCAGCTATGTCTTTGTCGTGCTCTAACATTGATGATGGACGAGCCATAAACAGTGCATAATAGAAGGAGAATTGCTAACCATACACGAATGTCAGGGCTTGTTTGTTTAAGAGCAGCCGCATTTAGACATGGTGGGGAAGACTGAGAATTTTCAGTCAGATTTTTCCTTGAAAGAGATAAGGTAAAGGAAATATTTTCTGTGATTTGTTTTCTTATTTGTTGCTATGAAGGAAAAAATCAGCACTTCATGAGTATGGGAGATGACAGCAGTGTTCAATGGAGTATGGATCTGATAATCCAAAGCCTTCTTGAGGCTGAGCCAGGATTAAATTTAAGCAAACCAGATTTACTGGTCAGATGACTAGTAAGTCTACAGCTCGGATCGGGTAGCAGAGCTTATTAGCAACACCATGCAAGGATAAGTAGCCTGCTTCCAGACCCAGGGAAGACACGTGCAGCAGAAAGGATGTCTCAACACTGTCACACAACGGCTTACAGCCTTTTGTTAGAGCCAGATCTCCTGCGGATGCACCCCTGGGCTTGTAACTTATAGATCAAAAACCATGTTCTCCTCACACTCTAGGAGTACTGTAGAGCCGTGGCCCCAACCTTTTTGGACCTGTTCATGGCAATGTGTCCAGGAAAAGTTGAAGGATCTGAGGGACATCATGTGTTGGGTACCACTCCTTTACACAGGCAGAGATTCACTGGGGCTCAGGTAGATCCTGGGCTTCGTGAGCACTGGAGACCCTAACAGCTTTATAAACACAATTTTTCAATGCAAACATGCTGAGACGTTTTTAGGAGTCTTTCCAGAGAAAATCAAAACAAACCAAAAAAGCCACCAAAACATAGAGGGTCATCCTTCCCTGGGAACTAGTGCTATATTGCTTAATAAAAAAGCTAGACCATAACCAAGAAAAATGGTTCCTGAGTGCATTTCTGGTTGCCAAGAAATTGTTACTGCAGGTGCAGATGTCTGGTCATTCTTAAGAAAATAGATAGGACAAAAGCTAAGTGCTCCAGGGGACCAGGAGGGATTTTGCTGAATGCCATCCAGCAGAACAAATACTGTCAACCAAGTAAAATTTTCTGACATCGAAGTGCAGGACACCTTTTTATCATTTTGTCCAAATAAATGGATTGATACGCTCTTTGCGACAGCACAAGTCATGACAAGCGTCCTGCTCTGGGCCCCATTCAGCCACCGTGTTAAAGTTGATGGAGTGAGGTGATGGGGAGGTGTTGGCCTGCAACCAGCTCCACCAGCTGTAGTCATGTTAATTTGTTTGGGTGACTGGGCTGCGATACACCTGGTTGCTTCCTTGCAGACATCTTACTGGATTGGTCAGTGGCAACTGGGATGGAGCTGGGACATTAAGGCTCCCCAGGTACCAGCCACCGCTGCTGCGACAGAAGGGTCCCCAGCCATGCCTGGTAGTGGGAGATGGACAAGGGACACCACAACGCCTTCTACCAAGGGATGCAGGAACCTGAGTTCCTCCTGCTATGGATGACTTTTGCCTCACTGTCTATTTAGCCAAAAGAAAAGAGAGAGAGGGAGAGAGAGAAAGAGAGAGAAAGATGTCTGTGTTTGCTGAAGCGGTGCAAAGAAACTCCAAAGCAGCGAGGGCTCAAAGCTTCAATGTATAAATCAAACATGTTTCAGCTCACACACCATTTACTGCAAATACAATGCTGGGAATTCAATATTTGCCTTCTGGAACATGAGGTGTTTCACAGGGCCCTTCTATGGCATGATATTATTCTTGTCCACTGACCGAATGAGTCTAAGGCTGAAGTTTCCCCTGAAAATGCTGGTGATTACTGGAGCAATTTGAAACGATATTCATTTCATGCTCATTGTTAGAAGAGACATCTTTGCCTGTAAATGTGTTTGTTCGGTCAAGAACTGAAAGCAAACAGACAAAAGAGGGACAAGCAGTCAAGGCAATCTCTGGGGAAAAAAATGAATAGCTCTTCACAGAGAAACATTCACTTAGACTAGACTTAAGGCTCAACAATGGCAAAGGCGCTGTAAGAGGTAACATTCAGACGAGAAAAGAGATGAATAATTTGCAATGCACCTGGTACTCGGCGCTCGGTAGCAGCCGGAGTGTCCACAGCTCAGAAATTGCACCAGCGACCAGGGTTCACAAAAGCCTGGGGAAAGCGAGCTCAAGTAGAGCACTCTGCAATTTACTATCACTTTTTCTGCCAAGGAAAATAGAAACATTGGCCTCTCCTCTCCCCCTTTTTTAGTTTGTTTTACAGGGCAAATTGTTTTTAAGTATTTCTGAAAGCATCACATCTAGAAGTACCAAGGAAAATGAAATGTGCAGAAGCATATTTTTAAATTGGAGAGGAAAATAAATTGGGTTTCATGGTCATGTGTAGAGATTGCAGATGTGAATTATACCTCATTGCTTTATTTTTAAAGGTTGGAGGGAAGTGAGTTACAGTTTATTGAAAGCAGAGAGACCTAACGAATGTTTTTAAAAGTTTTCAAGACTCCTTTTCCTTTTCTGTTGTGGAATACAGAGGGATTAAGGTGTGTGACTTTTGATGAAGACGAATCTAAAGAGAAGCAGAGAGTCAGCTGGCTCGTATTTCCTTGAATTGTGGCTGTGTTGCACCACCGGCCACGGACCAAAGGAAACTTGGGGTCTCCCGGTCCCACCCAGCACCACCTCTAGGCAAAGCAGCTCATGCAGCTCCAGGCAGCCTTGATCCACTTGTCTACACGTCTGTCGTGATTTGGGCCAGATTAGCCCAATCTGGTGGAATGACAGATGCTCTCTCTCTCTCTTGCTCCGCTCGGGAGGCAAGAAAGAGAGAGAAAAAGAGAGACTTAAGAGTTTAGAAGGAACTAAACTACTTTAATGAAATATTGATAATAAAATAATAAAAAGAAAAATAAT
>VFFE01006812.1:145228-192413 GCA_008921705.1 Burhinus oedicnemus | reverse complement strand
TACAGGAGGCGAACGCAGAGTGCTGCAGAGAGGAAGCTTTATTTTTACTGGAAAAGGTAGCTACTGCAAGGTCACACGGAGAAAAAAACTCTATCAGCTAGATGGCTATTTCAGAAGAAAGGAATGTGTCTCTTGCTAACAACCGCAGCCAGGATGACTCTGTACCAGCCCTGTTTCTCTTACACAGAGTCCCGATGCCTCAGGAGGAGCTGGGCACTGCCGGCAGCCTGTGTTCAGGCCTCAGGGAAAAAAAGGCTGCGTTACAGCACAGGGTCTCCTGCGGAGAAGACAGAGATAAGGCATGGAGGACGGACTGCCAAATCCACTTTTAATGAATTTTGTATATAACTAGATTATTTAGAAGAAATATCCAGAGTTAGAATGCAACCAATGTTTTTCCAGAGACATAAATCATTCAACTTCGGGGCTTTCAGCCAATCTTGTACTATTGGAAATTAGGTGAAAATTTTGAGCTTTTTTGTTTTTAAAGTCGCCTACTTCTGTATGGTTAGTCCTACAGCAAACATAGAATCATAGAATCATAGAATGGTTTGGGTTGGAAGGGACCTTCAAGATTATCCAGTTCCAACCCCCTGCCATGGGCAGGGACACCTCCCACTAGACCAGGTTGCTCCAAGCCCCGTCCAACCTGGCCTTGAACACCTCCAGGGATGGGGCAGCCACAGCTTCTCTGGGCAGCCTGGGCCAGGGTCTCACCACCCTCACAGTGAAAAATTTCTTCCTGAGATCCAATCTAGATCTCCCCTCTTCCAGTTTGAAGCCGTTACCCCTCATCCTATCGCTACATGCCCTTGTAAAAAGTCCCTCCCCAGCTTTCCTGTAGCCCCTTTAGGGACTGGAAGGGGCTCTAAGGTGTCCCCAGAGCCTTCTCTTCTCCAGGCTGAACACCCCCAACTCTCTCAGCCTGTCCTCACAGCAGAGAGGCTCTAAGCCTCAGATCATCTTTGTGGCCTCCTCTGGACCTGCCTCACATGTGAAGACATGAGCAGCTCAGAAGTACTTGAGGGCAAGAGCCCTTGCAGGCAGCATAACACAGTGGTCTGTCAGCCTTTCTGTCATCCCCAGTGCCAAATTCCCAGTAACAGCAGCTCCCAGGCACAGCTGGGACATGCCACTCTCCCAGTAGCAGCAATGGCAGACTTAAACCTCAGCTCTCTTTTTCATTCAGAATACAAGTTTTCAGAATTAATACCATGTCTTATCCAAATCGTTAAAATGATTGATTCTGTGAATACTCAGAAGATCACAAATACTTTCAGGATTAAAAATCACCTACATTTGTCAGTAGACGTGTCTTTGTAATTCTCCTGAACTATAATAGACACGCAAAATAGGATAAGATTGCCTAACAGAAACTGCAGTTTCATTCATAAATCATCTAATTGTGGCGTACTGATGTATGCTATCGCATACCACTAACTGAAAACCAAGAATTGAACATAAAAATAATATCAGTGTATTTCAAACCAAACACAGTTTAATATTTGATCTTAGAAGTTAAGTTGTCTAATTTTCTATCATAAATCCATAATGTTCAACAGAACATTGAGAAAAGAAGTTACTAGACTTTTCCTGGGGTTTTTTCCCTTTCTTTTTTTACTACTACATAATCAATTTTTTTTTTTTTTTTTTACTGGATACTGGGCATAAAAAAAGGAATATATAATATTCCTTTCATTCCAGGAATAATTTGGTAAGTATGAATTTTCACAAAAATAAAACCGAACAGGCTATCTACCACCTACAGAAATTATTTAAATTGTTTTTGCCTTCAGTGGCATTGTTTCTATTGTTAGCAATATTCATCTGCAGGTTTCCTAAAATATTTGATCCGTCAAGCAAGACCTGATCTCCCTATATAGACTTCACTAACCTTAAAATTATGATGAATTAAAAGCACCATAATCAGCCATGAGGAGATTTAAGGATTTTCTCTTGATGTGTAACTGGAATGAGCATGAAGATGTTGGAGAACATTTTTTTTTATGACTTCTCTAAAGCATGGTAGAACAAAACCCAGAGAGATAAGAAGTCTCTATTGTCAAAAATAATCAGGATAGTTTTGTAAAAATATCTAGTATCTGGACTGTTCATACGTGATGCTCTTTAAAGGGCCTGCTTTCTTGGGCACACAAAAACATATCTTGCTTGGAAAAAGTTAGACTTTTTGTGGGGAGGACTTATGATTTATATCCCATTTTCTCATCCTCTGTGAAGCTGCAGTTTATTTAACTGCTTACTTGCAGTTGCATCTACATCCAACACACCTTTGCAGAGGCTGCTTCCTCCAAACAGCATCTGGAAGCTGCGTTTAAATAAGGAACATACCAATTGCAAAGATGTCTCCTGCTTTTCCAATACAGCTTCCTTGCTCTCTGGTCTCTAATTTGACATGTCAAGAGGCAATATTCAGACCTAGGCCAGATAAATTATAATACTTCATTTCACCACCATCAAATTCAGGGTGCAGATAGTTTATATCCTTAGACCAGGGACTAAGATGATTGGCTTGGCATCCTTATTTCTCCAGTCTTGAATAGCTGGTGAATAGTCATGTTTTAGACACAGGAGACCATGAAAAGAAAACACTATTTTATATAGCAAACCTGTTTTCTGTAAAATAAATAACATTGTGCAGGTCCAAATTTCTATTGGGTTTTGCTTGAGAAAAACTGCTGAGCATTAATGATCTTGAGCTGGGATCAAAAAATGACCCTCAAAACTCACAACTTAGCTTCTTTGCCCAAATTCTTTCTCTTTGCCTAAGCATTTCATGTCCTCGTCTATACAATGACCATTACTAACAATATATTTGTTTATGCTGACTCATGACGTATTTAAACCATACGTATTGAAGCTACTTGAAATCCAGCAATTAGTAGATGTTACCCCCTCCTCAATTACTGCAGATAAGGTGGGGTGGACTATAAGTTCATCCACTTTTTCTAACATAGAAGGAAAATAATGATATTGTCTAGAGGGATAACCCTGAAAATAAAACGAGGCAGATTTCATCTGAATCTCTCCTTCTCACTGTTAGTCACCAGTTAGTTTATTTTAAGATGGGAAAGTTCTGATGAAGTGTTGCAATAGGAGGGAAATTACATACAAATGTTTAATTAGAAGCTTCTTCCCATGCTAAATGATACTCCTGCAAGAATTTGTGGGACTAATTGGTGTTGCTCTACTCCTTCTTCTAAAAAAAGATTGGGGATGAGCTGCCATGAGAGGGAAGTTACCCTTTCAGCATGCCAGGTGGGTGGGCGGTGGGACGGCGAAGGAAGAAGCAGGCAGGGAGTTGAGAAGAGGAGAAGGAGCTGTGGAGGTGGAGGAGAAAACCATCGTGAGAGGTGGCCTGAAAGGCTGACAGGTAGAAGTTGGGGGTGACATTGAAAATAATTTTTTCAGGTTGCTCCTGGGTGAATAGCTTTAGAAATTTTTGGGTTTTTTTCCAGAAGCTGCAGCACACCAGCAAGAAAATTTTTTATGAACATTTATTCTTATGCACTTTTATTGATAATGTCAGCCAGTCAGAGTTCAGTGGGCATCTGTTAATGTGAACTCATTAAGTAGCTTGTAGAGGGGAAAGAAATCACCGTTCACGATGTCTTGCCTGAGGATTTTCAGAGGTTTGCCTGGATGGTAACAACAGTGAGAATGGATTATGAAATATCAAAACAGTAAGGCAGTGAAATGAAGCTTTTTCTCAACCCTTCCTGCCTGCCATTTACAGGATGAAAATGTAGAGGTTAAGTACCCAGAACGTCAAGGCACCTTAAAACCAGAGGCTAACTTTAACTTCATTATGAAATATTGAATATCCAACTGAATGTTCTTTGCAAACACACTTTTTATTCCAGCCATCACTTGTGAAATGCACTCGATACATTGAAAATGTTCTATCAGTGAGATGAGGAATGCTTGACACATAGTTCAGCATCAGTCTCTAACTCCCTGTGCCAAAGCAAAAACATATTCTGGTACTGTTCTGCAGAGTAACAAAAATACAAGAATGCTAAGGCCACATTGTTGCCCAATCAGCATTTTGTTCAAAATTGTCCTTTGGGATTTTTTTTTCCATTCTTCTGTTTGAACCCTATGGATCAGTCATTTCCTTCCTACGAATTAGCTTTGACCTCCCATCTTTCAGGAATGCGTTCTTGCAGAGGATTTATAAAATGCAAGCCACACGGAGATGAGCAAGTTGTGTGACGTTGATTGGCTCCAAGTAAGTCTGGCATTACTGTAATCCAAAATGTTTTAAAGAAATTTGGGCAAAACATTTTTTTCCCTGATGTGTATATCTTAAGTCCTCTGTCTTGTTCATCACCCAAGCACATGCATATGCCTACCCAAACATACATTCTTTTGGAGCACGTACAGAAGAATATAAATTGCATGAGTTTTGTCAAACACTTGCGTGTGAGTTATAGGGACTGAAGTATATATACCCCCACCAAAGACAAGTGGAAGACCATGAGTCTTCTGTGACTATTACCAAAAGATATTTCAGGGCTAATTCAGATATGCTTAGGAAGATTTGTGAGTATTCATGGCTTGGGAGAAAAACTCCACACACTCTCTTCTAGCCGTTGCTGGAGCAGGGTCAAACGATGCACTTGCAGAGTGGACTCCTTCAGCTCCAGCTTGGAGAATTCTCCATGGTGTGCTGCTACCCATGGCGTAATCTCCTGAGATGCTTTGGAGAGACACAAAAATATTGGCCAAGGTGGGCTAGAAAAGAAAGGAAGCTATTGTCAGAATAATGTCTGGTGATAATTCAGATATTATTTCAATTTCTTCCATTTTATCTAGATTGTTCTGAGAAACTAAGGTGGTTTTTTGTTTTTTGGTTTTTTTTTCTTTAAGACTGAACTTATTTTCCTATTAATATCATCAGGATTGATTAAATTATGGTGTCTTAGCTGTGCATGGAAACAGCTTCCATATGCTGACATCATAGACATTACTACTTGGTTCTGTTCGAGCAATGAAAAGGGGGTTAGGGGATGATGACCTTCAGTGCTCCTTCTGATGGTCCTGCAGATCTCTCTTTCTCTCCATTTTTTGTGCAGATAAAGCTGCCAATGCCAAATATAGCAAGTAAACTGATATTTTTGCAAAATACGGTTTTACATATGAATCATGGGTATAAACCAAACCTGACTCCAGGGTTATTTAGCTTTGTGCTTGACTCTCATGATGACAGTAAATGTGCCCAAGAGCATTTCCAGGCCCTGACACCAGCTGACGTGGAAAGGGACATACGTTAACCATCTTAACCCCCTTGAGTCATCTTAACCTCTGAGACAAGGTGGTGGCAGGCAGTGATGGGAAACGATCCCTGGCCCGTTCTATCTTCCAATCACAAATTCATTGGGAAATACTCACAGGTTCATTGGGATAAACCAGCTGCAATTGGCCGGATCTGTACCCGGGACAGCACATCCGGTATGAGCACAGTCAGCCTTAGTGCTCCTCACTCAGGTGGTTCTTTCTCTCCCAGATTTTGGGAATGGACTGTTGCTAGTCCCTACAATGGTTTGAGTTTGTCCCTTCGGTGTTTCCCAGAGGTGCTGGTTAGCATGCTCTCTGCTCACACATTCACCTTCATCGGGTGAAAACACGTGCTTCCTTCACTCACTTGGCCAGCTCCTGTAGGACTTGAATTTATGATGCTAAGGCTCCCCGTCGCCCCCTCGGGCAGCCTCCCAAACAATTTTTCCATGGAGCAGCACACTTGGAGCTCAAAATGGTAGCTGTTTAAGAAAAGCCTTTATTACCCTGCAGAAGCACTTAAAGCACTTTTTGCTGGTTGCTTTTCTTTTAGACGCTCTTCTTTGACCCTTCATGAAGCATTTCACTTTTTCCTTTCTACTTATTTTCTTCTATGCAGCAGCATCCATAGTGAAAATCCTGGCTTTCAGTTATCAGAGAAAAAGGGAATATATAACATTTCTAGGAGTGCCTAATGCTGGTGAGAAGCTGCAGCATGAACTCTCCCTTCAGCTTTTTATCACAGGCTTTCATTTTGTTTAAACCTATCGGTGATAGACTGACTTACTCTCCTCAATCTAAAAGAGCTTATTCCAAGAGGAGCAAGGCGATGCCAACAAAGCAGCCTTGTTTGCACGCAACAAAATCCTTATTGCACCCATTCAATGCCGACATAATCCATGGGAGTCTGTGGTGGGTTTTTTTTCTCCAGAAGGAAGTTATTAAAGGGATCGTGTGGAAATGCAAATCTCTTCATCACACTAGTAATTCAAGACAAAGAGTGAACATTCATATCTTTTCCAGACATCTAAGAGAGAAGTTTAGTCTTCTAATGAATATCAGACAATTATGCACATTTTCAACTTCTTTATTTTGCAAAGGTTATTAACTGAAGAAAGTGTTACGTTTAAACATTTCCTTAAACTATGCAATTTACCATAGAATAACTCTTTGGAAAGTGCAGATGGAAAATGTAACTGGGGAAATCTAAAACTTGACAGGTCCAGTAGTTAAGAGTATAAGAACAAATGCATATTATAGAATGAATTTTTAAATGTGTCTGAGGTTGGGTCTACACAGCAGTGTAGCAACTGAAGAATGAATTTCAAAGCAGCTTGTCCAGGTGTTATTTGGTATTTGCGGTAGCTTGATCTACCCTGGAAAGGAAAAGTTATTTCTGTGACTATAGGGTAGGCAAGTCCTGAATGACTTAGAAACCAAAGCCCTGGTGCAACGGCATGCCATTTCCCTCTCCAAGCAATGAGGATGCTCTGAACGGTAATTCGTGCTTCCAATAGATCCCTACTTTTCGTATTGGTCTTTATCAGACTCGAGACCATCAGATGGCCTAATAAAAACCATTACTTTGTCCTACCAACAGGACATCATTTAAAAACTCTCATCTTTCCAAATATATGTATTTCAAAGCATCAGCCTCAGTATCTCCACAGTCAACCTAGCACTTCTGACACTGCTCCCACTTGCATTTCTGTAGCCTGAATCTGTTCTGGGATTCATTCAGCTTCCATCATGGGAGAGTATTTGAGCTTCGGTGTTGCAGTTTCCCAAGAATACCTAAGTGATTTAGGGGCTTTTGTCCTTTTGACTATGATTTTTGCAACGTTGTGCCTGTCCTTCATTTTAACTGGAGCACCGAGTTGCAGTGATTGGATTTCTCTCTGTTCCCAGTTAAAGCTTTGCCTTTCACCTTATTCTACTAGTCAGATACACTGCCAGCTATATGTTAGTAAACAAACAAACATGTAGTTATATTAAAAATTAGGCAATGATCAGGAATTTCGTAGGTATAATTTGGCTTTGCCCCTGCAGCATAAATAACTTTGACTGAAATTAAGCTTGCCGGCTATTTTCTACAAATGGTACAAATCACACCCAAAGATATAATTACAGAATCTTCTGCTTATCCTTATAGCTGACAAAAATTAATTTAAAACTCTCAGTATCAGCATCTGAGAAATTTCACAAGGCAGAGCCAAGCTATGGTATATGCAACATTTCAGCTAGCCAGTTGTTGCAGGTATGTTATTTCTGACAAAAATAGAATAGATTGTATAAGAACATTTTTCCGGTCTTTGATTCATTAAACTTTTTCAACATAACACACACCAAAGGCCTGAAAAAAAAAAAAACCCGCACAGAGTAAAAAATTTCTGTAATTTTTTTCCTTCAGGATAAAGAACCTTTTGAAATGCACTAAAAGTTACAGATCTGAATATCGTGATACAAAATATCTACTTTTTAAATTTTTTCATTTGAATCTTGTAGTGTTATTGCCACTAATTTGGATTAAGGTGGACATTTTGCATAAATATTTTTCCTTTATTTTTTATTGGAAGTTTCAATTAAAAATGAAAACTCAGCACATACGTAGCTGATCTAAAAATGAGAAGGGTTTTCAACCAAAGAGGTAGCCAATTTCCTTCCTTTTCTAAAAGAAAGGAAAGGTCATCTTTTTATGTTTTCAGGATTTTGAAATATGTAAAATATTAACCCATTTTTTTTATACTTCAGGCTAAAATTGAAAACTTTGGCTGTTATACAGAGGGTTAAAATGCATTTTTTAAAAAAAATTATGCTTGTAATGACGCTTTCAGCAAATGAAATAACCAACATTAAACAAAACTCCTGATGCTGGTTCCTGAATAATATAATCCTCCACTCAGTTTTAAATGATCCTTTCACCGGTGAGATGAGCTGAGATAAAAGCGTGACCTGAAAATGAAGATATCAGTAGTGCAACTATTATAAACCTTAGTGCAGCATTTACGTTTTTTCATGTAGGTTTGATGACTTGGAAGTTTGCAATTTAAAGGACAATTCAAAAGTAAATACATTTATAATTAGAATGATCTTTTCCTTCACCTCAACCATACAGAACCTACTTAAAAGCAGTCTTCATAAAAGAAAAAATAGGAGAGGGAGACCCTAGATGACACCAGTAGCGTTTAAAAGCTCACAGCGTTTGTGAAGTGTGTACAACTGGGTAATTGTTGGGGGAAAGTAACTCTTTTGCTGCAGTTTGGTAGATTACTTTATTGTAATTAAAATGTTCTGTTGCCAGCCTCTCTAACATGAATTTTCATTATAATACAAAATTGTACTTGAAATAATTACCATATGTCTCAACTCATCAGAAAGTGACTTTTCTGACACTTGGGATGTCAATGCTAATGACAACAGTGCTGAAAGCAGACGTTATCCTTCCCCAGGTTTTCTCCCTTGCCACTCAGAAACTGCTGTAGTGAAATGACCTGGACCACTGATGAAACTGAGTGTCTTGTTTATTCAAAAATACCAGCAAAAACTCCTTGCCTCCCATGCCAGTGAAGACCTGTGATGGTAGAGCTACCAGTTTTGCAAACACCAGCTCCTAGTGACTCAACCAATGCTTTTTCTGGTGCATTGTTCTTCCAGGTTTAGTGCAAATTCCTCCAAAAGCAGAACCCACGAATGGCCACCTGAGCAATTCCAAAACTGCAGTCTTCAGGCAACTGCAGCACATACTTGCCTAAGAAATTAATCAGTGGTGATAACTCACCAGCAATAAGTGAGCACACTCAGTTTTTGCAACTTGGCTGCCAGCTGAATAATGTAACTCCTTAAAAAACACAGAACCTTAATGAAACAAAAGAAAAAACAGACATTAAAATTGCAAAGCTCCTTACAAAATGGAGTCTTAAAATAGCTTTTTCAGCTTTCAGAGTGAGGAATGGACCTTCCTGGAAGTCTCAACGTGGCCTCAGGAACAGCCTCAGGAAGCGGAACACGTCCATGCTGACTGTGCTGGGATCCACTTCTGACTCCTGGGTTCTCCAGTATCTTTGTGTCTAATAATTTCATCTGCATTACACCAGTGGCAGCTTCCAGTACTGTTGACTCTGCACTCTTGGACAATGGAGCTAAGGCTCCTTATGCCATCAGTAAGCACCTATTTTCATTGAGTCATAGAAGTATTGGCTGGAGAAGTCCTCTGATGGTCCACCCTGCCTGAAGTAAGACTATCTCCAACATCCAATAACTCAGTCACAAATTTGTCTAGACTTGTGTTGGAAACCTCCAAGAACGGGGATTGCACAACCTCCCCAGCCCCTTGTTCAGAGCCTACACTGCCCTTGTAATGAAAAGGTTTTTAATGTGTTAAATTTCCTCAGCTTGTGCTTCAAGATTGTGGGTCCTAGCATCCTAGCCATTTTGGTAGCCCTCCATTGGCTGCTTTCCAGTTTCTCAACATCTTTGAGCTGAGGTGCCCAGATTTGCGCTTCTGTTCCCATGAGGACAAACATGTCCTATTTCTAAGTAGTCCCTCACCTGTTGCTTCAGAGGGTTAGTTCAAATCATAGGGAGCTTCAGCCTCCTAGACACCATCTGTTGGTAGGCTATCTCCCTTGCACTAGTGTGAGGCTCAGCCCTGCACCCTAGAGTGTTTCATGAGTAAAAAAACCATCGAGATTCAATTTTTTTTTTTTTTTTTAAATTTCTGTAACTGCAGTTGGCATTTAGTACCAGAAAAAGGAGTAGTCACTGGGTCCTAATGACTTGTGGGTGAAATAACTGTTCAGTAGCTTCTGGTATTTGTGTGGACACCTGAAGGGTGGCATTTTCTAAAGGTGCTTCTGAACAGCACATCCATTTATCTGCTGCGGCCCTTGCTCACGATGCCAAGGCTGAGCCAGATGCATGTTGATTTTTAGCTAGAGTTTATTTAAGGGGAAGTGGGAGGAAAGAAATTAATTATTAGGTCACTGCTGAGTCGTTCTTTGGTTTTGGCTTTGCACTGGTGTTTTCGCTCTCAAATGACTTTTTGAATTATTTTATTAATGGAAATGTGGGCAGATGGACTTGAAAACGTAACTCTTCACTGACTCAAATGAGAATCTGAAGTAATTAAATATTTTATAGCTTCCTTAAAGCTTTATTCTGTTCTTTTTCAACCACCATAAAACAGCTCTCTGTCTCAGTAGCTGACCTGCCCAGTTCATCTGTCTGGATACTGCCCAGTGCTGCCGTTTCACGCTCCCCCGCACTCTTGTACATGTCCCGCAGCTTAAACACCACCTTGCAAATGTGTGCTCTGGTTTCCCCCTGCCCACACGCAGTGGTGGTTGCTCATGTGCAATTTCTTGGATTTCCTGGTGGCCGCTGGCCATCGTGTGCTCAGGCCTGGTGCCAGGACATGTGGGGTTGAGACCATAGATGAATGCTCTGGACACATACGCTTTGAGAGGTTATGAGGATGACGCAAAGCCCAGAGCCTGTCCCTGTTCTCTCTGAAGTTGGTGGGAGCTTGGCTGTGGACTTCAGTGAACACGGCAAAAGGCTCCGGCAGGAAAGTGTTGGTCACTTTGTCATCGCTTTTCTCCTCTCACCCTTGCTCTTTACTACCTTGGCCACTCCACATTCTGGCCTTGAAGCTGCTCCAGCAGAATCAGGCATTCTTCCCAAGTGTCGCTTTTGGGGGAGTTCCTTATGGGTGCCTCCTGGCCCTGATGTCACCGGCACTGCTCAGCTTGTGGCTGGTGCAAGGGGTGATGCTATGCTCAAGGGCTGCTCTGGATAAGGGTATCCACCCCAGCTCCAGCTGCTGCCAGCTGAAGTGTAGGAGCAGTAGCAATCTCCAGCTATTAAAAAGAAGAAATGATGTGGCAGTCTGATGTCCTCACTCACAAAGACTAATGTAGGAGCTTGCAGGACTGTTTTTATCAGACCATGATGTTTTGTTGAAGCCAGACTGTTTCGTGGAGACTATTGATTTCTGTGACATTTTTGATGGGAACTCCACATTGACTTCATATCCATCTAACAACTGTAACGCTGTCTTACTGAAGTGGGTTTTTTGTTTTTTTTTAATAGTTCAGCTGGAAGGGACCTACAACAATCACCTAGTCCAGCTGTCTGACCACTTGCCTCTGCTGTGAGGACAGGCTGGGAGAGTCGGGGTTGTTCAGCCTGGAGAAAAGAAGGCTCCAGGGAGACCTTATAGCAGCCTTCCAGGATCCGAAAGGGACTTACAAGGAAGGTGGGGAGGGACTTTTTATGAGGGCACGTAGTGATAGGATGAGGGGTGATGGCTTCAAACCGGAAGAGGGGAGACTTAGATGAGATATGAGGAAGAAATTCTTTCCTGTGAGGGTGGTGAGACACTGGCCCAGGTTGCCCAGAGAAGCTGTGGCTGCCCCATCCCTGGAGGTGTTCAAGGCCAGGTTGGACGGGGCTTGGAGCAACCTGGTCTAGCGGGAGGTGTCCCTGCCCATGGCAGGGGGTTGGAACTAGATGACCTTTAAGGTCCCTTCCAACCTAAACCATTCTATGATTCTATGATTAAGGGCATTGCTAAGCCAGATGCAGCTTGATCTGGAGCTCTAACTTGGGGGCAGGAGTGGAAAGACAGGAGACCAATTACTACTGGGTGGTTTGGAGGCTTCCTCCCTAGCTGTCCATGTATAGGGGCATGTATATCGATGAGGCAAAGGGAAGAGAAGCAGAATCTGATCCTTTGTGCACATTTCTATCCAATGCTGAACATGACCGAATTTTGAAACCTCAAAACATGACGAATCTAAAATGCTGTCTAGCGTTAACCCATACATTAGATCGTGCCTGAGGGTACGGAGAAGGAAACTGCAAGCTACAAGACAAGCTGTAACTGTCAGATTGCTGAGTAACATCCACATTAGTCTATGGTTGCATGCAAAAGAAGTAGATGAAGTACCAGCAGATGGCACCCAGGAATGTGCAGCAGCGTCTGTTATGTGGGGTCAATGACTTTTTTTTGCAGCATGTTTTGAAAAGAGTCCTCAGCTCTGCACTGCACAGGGGGAATCTCTGCTCTGCTGCTGGGCTCCCGAGATGGCCAGTAAGGGACGAAACCTGGCTCTTTTTGCTGCTTCAGGAAATATCTTGCCTCCTTGCTGTCCTGTCATTAGATCTCATCCTAATTGCATGTTGCCTTCTCTTCCCATGTGTCTTCCACCACCCATAGTCCCATGTAGCCCTCCGACGTGGGGGCAGGCAGGGAGCTTGTGCCCTGGCCGTGCTGCCTCAGTGGTACCGGTGCTGCTTCCAGCCCTCACCCACGGGTGGCAGCTCACCGGGGTGGTCAGGTTCTAGGTGATGCCAGCTATAGATCCTTCCTCACACAACGCAGACCCTTGCTTTACACCAGATCTCAGGAAGGTTTAGATTTATGACCTGGTGCAGGGAAAGGAAGAAATCAAATCAGGCTGTGCATTAGTGCAAGTGATCAAAGCTCTTGACATTATTCAAGAAAATCCGAATCCTATCAATTCTTCAAAAAAGATTTCACATTCATTTTTGTTGAGTGATCCTAGCCCGCATCAGCTCATGCTGAAAAATTGCTCTTTAGGGTTTGAAATTCTGTGAAAGGAGAGAACAGGTATTACTCTGGCAATGCCACCAGCCAGGACTGTGTTATCAGATACGTGGTCAATATGAAAGTGTGGCAGTAGAAGGTAAATTGGTGCACAATGCACAGTGCTGACACATTAAATGGGAAAGGTAAATGGATCCATGTAACACACAGCAGGAACGAAAGCCAGTTTCCTGTAGATCGGTGTTTCGTAGCTGATTGCAGTCCCTGATGAAACCTTTTTTGATGGCTAGAGAAGTTCTTACTGGGTTCTGTAGCGTATGAACACACAGTACAGCCTTTCTTTTCAGAAGCACATAATGACTGGAAGAGACAGAACATGGGAAAAACTCAAGTCCATCCTTTGTCCGACTGGCCGGCTGGCATGGTGGAGAAGGCAATTGCCCTCAGTGCATGGCCATGACAAAGCTTCCTGCAAAGTGTGTGACCTGTGCAGAAGCGAGCCGGTCCTTTGCGGCTCCCTCAGCAGGCTGATGGGACATGGAGCCAAAGAGTCCAGGTGTCTCACCAGGGAACCAGCACAGTCAGCACAGATCTTTGTCCAAGGTTGCCTGTAAATAGGTATTTTGGGCAGGTGAGTGAAAAACTGATGGCTGTGGTAGAAACTAGGGCATTTTCTGAAGTGCTGTGCTTTAACTGTGTGACGCCAGTGGGACACCTCCACACAGGGGTGCTGCTCACCTTCTGGACCCTCTGGGTTGATGCTAAATTCTGCTGGCTGCCCAGGGAGTTTGGCACATAACTTTCTTTCCAACAATTCATTTTGCTCTCCAGTTCTTCTTATATTAATATTACCAGTTTAGGGATTTTTCCTAAGGTTCTTAAACCCAAGGCATGCACATAAACGCACAATTCCTTCTGCGTCCACCTCTGACGTCTGAAAAATTGAAACGGCTCACTTCATTTAGTCAAAATGATAGATATCCCTAGCAGGTGATGATCTGTCAAGCAAGAGACTGACAGCAAATAATAAGGTGCAACAGAGGGGTCCTCTTTGAGAGGTCCTCTCTGAGACTTAACATTGTAAAGTGAAGAAATAGAGAAGAGCACCTCTTCCTAGATATGATCCTCAAGGCGATGCAGTTTTCCAGAATATTTCTCAAAGAGTCCAAAATGGTGATCGCATTTGTGGTTGAAACTATTCCAAGTCAAACACAGACGAGGTGAAATGTGTTTCAGAGAAATTATGGAGTTCTTAATTTTTTTTAAGACTGTACTTGTAACGAGTCAAGCTCTCAGCTGACAGAACTGGAACTGGCTTAAGCAGAAGTTGTTTTGCTCTATGGTATACATACACATTCACCGTTGTATCTGATCATGTTTTCAAGGCACAGTAAATTGTGCGTGTTAAAATGAATTACAGTGTTAACGATAATGGCGATAGTAATAATAATAATAATAACAATGATGATGATGATGATGATAATAATAATAATAATAATAATAATAATAATAATAATAATAATAATAATAATAATAATGGGATGCCTTGGCTGGATCCATTCGTGACTTCTCCCCCGCGGCAAAGAGAGTGTTTTTAAACAAACATGATTTGTCTTACAGATCTCTTAGAAAAGGGCACAGGGGTTTCTAAGTTCTGCAGCAAACGGACAGGTTTGTAACTCCAAGCGGGTGGTATGGTAGATACGGCCCATGATAGGCGGACGCCTGTGAAAGCCGCTTGGTTCAAGCAGGTGGGTCACAGAAGACCTCATTGCAACGTATTACATTATTGGTCATAGAGATTTTTCTACAAAGATCCAGGTCTCTCTCTCTGAGGCTTTTGAGCTATTGCTTTCTCTTCCACCACCTCAGCCCCCTGCTCTGCTTCTCTTCACTTGGTATGCAAAACAGCTCTCCTTAGCGCTCATTGCTCTTCCTGCCTGTCTTTCCTGCCGAGTTCAAGCCCATTATTTTTGTCCCCTCTGCTATGCCTCTTTCTGTCATCTCTGCCCCCTTCTCTCTCTGTTTCTCCGGTCTTTCATCATGATCTCGGCAGGTAATGCCTCTCCTATTGACTTCAATGGGCAGTAGACGTGCCCTTCCTCCCGCAGAGCCTCTTCTCGAGGTAGGGCCACAATTGTAGCTTTTTTGCAAAGCTGCCACTTATGCAAAGGACAAACTGGTATTTCAGATGACCCATTTTCATGAATAAACATTAAACCCCAAAAATAAAGATTGATTTAAAACTCTCTTGTTGCTACCAGTTGTAGGAAAAATCTGATATGTGGAGGTATCTCTTAATACTGCATAATTGTAATTCTCTTCCATTAAAAGTCATTGATTAAATGTCTAATTAAGAGCTGCCCAAATATATATGGTGTTTAAATATAGTGGAGGGTTGGGGTTTTGATGAACTCATTAATATAGATCTTATTTGTGAACAGTTACAATGGCTTTGCTGATGAAAGCCAGGTTTACTCTTTTGCTTTGCTCTGTAGTTTCCTGTGGGAAAAAAGATCAAAATTATCATTCCTTTTGTATGCTTTTTTCATATTTCGAGTGGTTTGGATGGATACCTAATTTGCTTTCAGTATCACACGTTCCTTTTTGACATCAGAGGATACATTTTCTGAGCCTCACAGAAGTTTTACCTGCTCAACTACCATTAAAGTCAATTGGATCATGTGGCTAAAGCAAGGTGTAACAATTGGAAAATGCACTCCAGGGTTAAACTGCTGTACTTGAGCTATTAGATTGAAAGAGTTATCCATCTTCCAAAACACAACCTGCATTGCCACGGCATGATGTCCCCTATTCATCACCTCCAGACAATTATAGCTGCATTCAGCCCTGGTGTAAATGAAGTTGCCTTATCATTTGAATCATGCAGCTTAAGCCAGAGCTGGATCTGTCCCATACAGAGCTGCTGAGTTTTCAGTGCAAAAGAGGCCCAGGGATGGGGTGACCAGCACTGGTTAGTGAGAATCACGGGAAAGAGAGGGAAAAGGAGCTATTAAAAAAAAAAAATAAAATTAAGACTCCCATTTGAAAACTGGATGTGGCTGCTGCTCAGTGAGATGCAAACATTGCACCCAGCTTGGCTGGAGGATGGAGAGAGTTTGTGGTCCTACCCCACACCTAAACCTTCAGACCGTCCTCTTCATCACAGCGCCTGCTGGCACTGAGAGCTTCAAGGCTGAAGCTTTTCACAAAGCCACCACTGCTGCAGGTGACACAGCTGGTCACTTCGGCCCTCTGGGCTGGGCATCAGGTAACTTTTAAAGACTTCGGATGAACTTCAGTTCACCTTCAGAGCAAGTGAAAACTCACTGTTAAAGACTTTTTTGAAGAAGCTGGTATGCGAGATCTTAAGATGGTTTTCTTCTTGGACTTTTGTGACTGCAAAAATGATCATGACAATACACTGTATTTTTACAGAGTGCACTTAGTTGCACAGCAACAGCAGAATCGTATGGGCTTGTTATTTTCTGAAATATCCCACCTGAATGGTACCCACACGGGCCTCCCAGAGAAGAAGCCACAGGCCTCAAGCAGATGGTGTCTCACTCTCCTAAAATGAGAGAGGCAGAACTAATCAAGGAATAATCTGTAGTAGGCCACAGTAACCAATTAACTAACTCCTAGAAGTTGGTAAAATAACCCTTACGAGGGAAAGAAGGTAATGAGGTAATCACGTCAACTTTACAGTGTGATCCCACGATATCTGAAAATATAGAAGAGTTTTATTCTCATTTTCTGTACATTTTCCAGTCCATTTCCTACCATAAAATCAAATAATGTGCCAATAAATACAGTATTTAAAATTTCATCGCTTAATATGCTAACATTCAGGCTGGAGATGCCATGGGCAAGCCAAAGAGTAATGCACTGCCATACCTGGAAGGAACCAAATTATTTGGCTACTGACTGATAATTGCTCAGGTGGTGACCAGCATTGTCCCTGTCTTGACCTGTGCTCTCCCACTCTGCTGTGTTCACATGCAATGTCTTATTTTTGGTTTAGCTTGAGTGTCTCTAAAGGCAAGAATATCCTTCAGTAATTTCTATAATACTGCTGCTCCTTGAAGATGGCAACACCACAGTACAGATAATAGTGATGAGCCAGACTCTCCTCCCTTGGGAAGGTCCCTGGTGGTAGGGATGGAGGAAGCAGACCTGGCTAGCAAGTATCTCTGATCAATAGCTCTGGAATATCTAAAATGAAATTCAACACCTTTTGATGCATTTTTCACTGTTTCCCATGGACTTTCTCAGTTGAAATCTCATTTGCAGTTTTAATGATAAGGGCAGGATCTCTCCCAGCACTGAGATGTCCTCTAAATGACCTCTGCAATAGTGGTTTTTGGGAATGACTGTAGACTGCACATGATTTCAAGACAAACAACACTTTCACGATTTCCATGAAAACAGTGAGCAAGGTTTCAGGCGTGGATCTGAACGGAGTGCCCTGTGTTAACAGATGCAGCGATGCTCTGCGCCAACGGGCTTGCAGCCTGCATACCTGCTGCAGAAAGCAGGCAGAAAGGGTTGCTGAAAATGGGGCAGGCTTCTTAAAAAATGGGTAACAGAACTGAGACTGGAAGGCAGATTCCCTCATCCACAGTCTGCTGCTCTGTCTGTGATGTCTTACTTCTGCCAAGGAGCTCCTGGGTGGACAAAGGGGCAGTATTCCCACCAGACCGTGCGCACAAGATCGGATCCGTGGGACCGACAGCTGGCTATGCTAATTTACTTGAATCCAGTCGCACGCAAAAATAATTGCTTTTCAGCATAAGATAGCACATGCACCGGAGCAACCTTCTGTGAATCAGCTGAATTGCTCTGCTGTTACCTGCTGGACTATAAATGCATAGCAGGAGGGCTGAAAAGCCTCAAAACCTACTCCTCTAAGTAACCGCCCGTCTGACACCACGCTGAAACGAATGATGAGTCCCCTCCGCGCACCACGGTAGATGTTTAAACAGGGTTTGGGGATCAGAGCAGCAGTTTCGAGCTGCTGACAGTGAAAAGGAAGGAAAGGCAAAGATTGGCTTGATGTAGTTCAGGTTACAAACCCCCCGAACACCAGATTAATTAATTTAGAGGCTTTGATAATGGGGCTTAATCCTGTTCAACTTTAGTTCTACATCTGTTTTCTATTACTAAACAAGAAAATGACAAAAAAGCTTTTTGTCCCCTCCATAATTGCCTTCTCAAAAAGAAAAAAAAAAAAAAATCGGCAGTCAAAATGATTTCAGATTTCTCAACTGCAAGCTACAGATGGTCACGGTGTAAGATGTAGCTTCGCATCATTACAACAGCAGATCAATAGATGATTAAAATGCTAGTTTAATTTCAAAGCTATTGTCTCCATTTCCTTCGTGTCAGAAAGCTTCTCGCACGTGAAGGTAAGGCTTAGCTGGAGGGTGTGTGCAGAGTCTGATGGGCAGAATGACACGTTGATTAGAGAGAGGATAATTAGAAGAGCATTTAATGAATCTCAAGAGCCAGAGCTCAAACGCCTTGGATCACAGGTTTTATAACCCGTGGGCTTGTGATGAAGGCTTTTTACCACAATTGCCTGTTTTGCTGGTGGTTCAATCCAATTATATTTTAAAAGCACGCAAAAAATATGTCAAAACTATTTGCCTGACTGCACTGGAATGAGCTCCTCACTGGGACAGATTTTTTTTCTTGCATTTCCATTCTCGGAAAGGTTTAGATAACTCGAGGAAAACTCCGCAACTCTAAGGACTTGTTGAGATCAACCCTCTGCAGGGTGCAGGGTTTGAAGGCTTTATTTTGTAATGTCTTACAAATCCAAATAATAAATACGCCACAGAAAGGAATGATAATAAAATGGGTTAATTGAATTCTGTATCAGCTTCTCGATAGCAAATTGATTAAAAAAATAGATGTTGTATGACACAAATTATGGAATTTGGCACAGGACAAGAGTATCTTATTTATAAAGAAAAATTAATGTAATTAAGGTCAGGTTTAATTTGATCTGCAGCTATTATTTTAGACGATGTGGAGGATTAGTATGTATCACTTACAGTCAGTCTAGAACCAACAGATTTCAATTTATTTATTGCATTCGTCCATTATAGTGAAGACATTGCTTTAACTGGACGGGAGACAAATGCTTGAGCTCTTCTCTGTATGAGAAACTGCATGGTGTAATGTAATTTTGCTGGCAAAGAAAGTAACGTGCCATATTTCTGAGCCTTACTGCCCTAAGACACTATCCATGGACCTCATCCTGTCCCTAACAAAACCAGATCTAGGGACATTGTCCCTCTGCAAGAGAAAAGAAGAAAGGGTTGGAGAGGAGAATATATTTGGGTGAAATAAAACAGGCTTTTGATTCAAACTACTTGGGAACAACTTTTCTCTTAATCAGAGTTAATGCCTAGAGGTTCTGTTGGGTATTTTGTGTTGCACCACAAAAACGACAGCCCCTGTCTTTCAGCACGAAGTTCTAGAGAAGAAGGTTGTGTGTTTATTTGTGGAAAATACATGAAAGAAAATTTAAACCAAAGATCAATATATATCACATACACGATCATTTAATCTTGTTCTTGCCTGAAATGCTGTCTCGAGGAGTACATTTCATTCACTGTCAAGTCAGCACAGGTGTATCATGATTGACCAAGGATGGAGTTGCTGCTTCTTTGGGATCTGCAGCATTGCTTAAGAGGATGTAAAGGGATCTTCGTTGTTAATCTCTACTCCATTAGACTTTTGGTCCACATTTTGGAGGAGTATCCCAAGAGACTGAGGCTGATTTAACCAGAGGAAAAGCCGTATTCCTTTCAGTCTGTGAATGAACATTGGCACATTCAAAACATCTCTAACCTATTTAGAGACTGATAACTTTAAAACTGAATCACGGAATCACGGAATTTTCAGAGTTGGAAGGGACCTCTAGAGATCACCTAGTCCAACTCCCCTGCTGACGCAGGAATGCCTGGAGCACATGACTCAGGACTGCATCCAGGCGGGTCTTGAAAATCTCCAGAGAAGGGGACTCCACCACCTCCCTGGGCAGCCTGTTCCAGTGCTCTGGCACCCCCACCATAAACAAGTTTTTTCTTGTGTTTGAATGGAACTTCCGATGTTCCAACTTGTGCCCGGTGCCCCTCGTCCTGTCACTGGGAACCACTGAAAAGAGTCTGGCTCCATCCTCCTTCAACCCACCCTTTAGATACTTCTAAGCAAGAATAAGGTCTCCCCTCAGCCTTCTCTTCTCCAGGCTAAAGAGTCCCAGCTCTCTCAGCCTTTCCTCATAAGGGAGGTGCTCCAGTCCCCCAGTCATCTTTGTTCCCTACGCTGGACTCTCTCCAGTAGTTCCCTGTCCTGCTTGAGCTGGGGAGCCCAGAACTGGACACAGTATTCCAGCTGTGGCCTCACCAGTGCTGAGTAGAGGGGGAGAATGACCTCCCTCGACCTACTGGCCACACTCTTCCCTATAGGGCCCAGGATTCCATTGGCCTTCCTGGCTACAGGGGCACATTGCTGGCTCATGGATAATTTACTATCTACCAGGACCCCCAGATCCTTCTCCTCAGCACTGCTTTCCAGCAGATCCACCCCTAGCCTATATTGGTGCCCAGCATTCTTCCTCCCCAGGTGCAGGACCCTACACTTGCTCTTGTTGAACCTCATTAAGTTCTTCTCTGCCCAGCACTCCAGCCTGTCCAGGTCATGCTGGATGGCAGCGCAGTCCTCTGGGGCATCAGCCACCCCTCCCAGTTTGGTAACATCGGTGAACTTCCCATAAAAAAGTTCAATTCATGACTATTATCTTACAGCCTTAGGAAGTCAGAGAGATATGTTTATTGCCGCTACTCAATGGCAACTTTTGAGGAGTTAAAGAACAATTATGAAGCAAGCAATATTGTGTGGTCACTTGCAATACCATAGAAGTGGGCTTGATGACCCCTGAGGTCCCTTTTATTCCTCTGTTCCTAATCTAACTGCCAATGCAGTAATTTATTTTATTTTTTTCTTTTTTAATTTAGAATTGTTTGTCTTGAAGAACCTTGCAGGTGCATTGTGAAGACAATGGAGGCAGAGCAGGTTTGTTGGCCACCCAGCTGGCAAGCATGGACATCCAGACATGCCTCTGAAAGCCTTCACTCCTATGTGGAGGCTTCAGACGTGTTGCTGCAACTTTGCCATGACTCCCCACGAAAAGGGGCCCACCTGCCTGATCATCTAACCCGCTCATTGCCTTTTGGAGGTCGTCTTTCTTTTTCGAGGTAAAGAGTTTGGTGTCTCTGACTGCCAGCCCTTCACAGGGACCAGGCTCACTCTGCACAGCTCAAGGACCATTTTGCAGCTGCTTGTTGGCCATCATGCTCTTCAGCACTCGAGAAAAGTTACCCGATTTAACAGTCTCTGCACCCAGGAAGGGCGTTTTAGACCCTTTAATGTGCTGCTGTCCCTAAAGCGGGGAATTTCACTGCTTGGCAGCATGGTCTGCAGGTTCCCCGTAGGAGAAGGTGTTGGGAGACTCCGGTTCCATTTTTTAACAGCGTTTACTGGAGAGCTGCTCCTTACCAAGTCTTCCATGCTCCCAGGTGCTGGTTTAAGAGAAGGCTGTGCAAGAGCCTCAGACCGTGACGAATCTTTAGTATAAAATGGGAAACTGGAAGCGGCAGAGAAAGCAGCTTTGCCCGGAGGGGTGAGGTCTGCAGGTCTCCACCGCGCTGCAAAGAGCAGCTGGGGGCTGCAAACAGCAGTTCCTGCGTGCCCAGCGTGGGACCAGGCACGCAAACCTGCATCTCCCAGCAGCTCCTAGCACACACGTACGACAGCTGGCTCTAATGTTTGAAGCACGAGGATCTTACGCAGCCTAAAAAAAGCAGAGCTGGGAGGGTCTGAAACTGCCGGATGAGATGATCTATCACTGAAGCTGTATTTCATAGGAGAGGGATTTTTGCTCTCTCAGGCACTGGAGATGTGCATATGCTTTTCTGTTTAGCAATGGTGATAGAGAGCATTCAGCCTCTTTTAAGGGAAAAATAAAAATTGATAAATTGCCCCATGATTTACGACTGAATGAAATCACTGGTGTATAATTTTCACAGTTTGTGCATAAGTACTGTCAGGAAGGGAGAAATTGGCTTTACCACTGTCATTAAAATCTTATGTAATGAAAAAGATGAGGTATCAGGACATGGTATAATGTACTTTCTTTATTATCAGCTTAGATGAATAGATTTCTTGGTGTAACTGCAGAAATCTTGAGTAGGACTCAGTCACTGTGAAATCTTCTTCCTCCAGACTTTGCCAGTCCATTTGTGCACACTTGGGCTACTGCAGTTTTTACTGTCATCCAAGACAAGAAAAAAACCTTCCGGCTGCCCTCCTTGCCTTCTACAAAATGCCTTCTTCCTCTGCAGGGTTTCAGGACAGATACCGAAGCTCCGTTATCAAAATTTGCCCGGACTTAAACAGTGTCTGAAAATTAGCCCAGACTGTGGCTTTCCACTAACCAGAAGAAAAAAAACCCTTACAGGAATTGGGACCATTCCTAAATAAGGTGTAAAGGGCTGTGCAACAACTTGAAACACTGAAGAGCAGGTGTCAGTTATTCATTACAAAGGGACCCACGTGGAAAATACTGAGAAACCAGAGTCAGAATTGCGTTGAAGGGAATGAAAACATTGGCTTATGAGGAGGAAACGCACAGGTAGCCTGCAGGGAATAAGGTCTTTTGTTGCCAGAATTCCCATTGAAATGAGGGGGCTGGAGTTTTGGAGGATCTTTCTCCCTCTAGGCAGCTGTCAAAGCCCATTTGTTTTTGCTGCTGGCATCATTCAGGAATACACGGCTTCGTAAACAACCTTCAAGGTCTGAAGTATATGGCACTGTTGGAAAACGTTTTGAATGGGTTGTGTTGCTTACCTTTGACATCAGGAATGCATTCATTATTATAAACCACACAAATCATCAACCAAATCATGTTTTATGTCTGTCTAGAGGTCAAAGCTTTCATCTTGCTAGTATGAGTATATTTTTGTACTTATGAATAATAATGTTCATTGCTGAGTTACTTCCAATACCCACCAAACAGTGACACACAGTAAATTAAAACTGATTTATAAAACCACACGGGTTGGGGTTCATGTCCCATAACTTTGGCTGAAAAATACCTTTCCCAAGCTAATTGTCTGACCTCCCTTGATAATGAGCAGGAGAGTCAGGGACCCCTGGAGCTGGAGTCGTCCCGCTCTGCTGGTGAGTTAACCATCTTTTAGACAATGATCTTGGAACAGCACAAATTGATCTGGGACAAAACCCCTCTCCCTGAACTCCTTAAGGAAGACAGACGTAGATACGGCACAACTCACATGCGCACAACTGTCCCCAAATTTCAATAATGTTTTTTAAAGCTTCATGTTAAGGGTGGGAAAAAATCCTGGCTCAGGCCCCTTGGGACAGTCTGCATCCGTTCATCTCAACGTATGTCCTCATAAAATCATGCAACATTTTTCTCCATTTCACTCCCAGGATGGACGGCTCTCCACCGGCTGAGCAGTCAGTATTCTGTATTTTGTTTTCTCATGTTTCGCAGTCTTTCAGCCAGGCTCGATCTGCTCCACACATTTCAAACCTTGCTCTGCAGACAGAATTATTAATTTCCTGTAGGCTTTTTTTTCTGTTGCATCTTGCTACAGTGGCTGAACAGTTCACACATTCAATCTGGATATTTTCTTGCCACCTCAGTGAGATAAGAGGCAATTATTAACCCTTGTTTTCAGACAGGGGAGTGAGGCACAATGAGATTACATTTACAGCTATTCACTGGTTTTGGATACGTAGGCTAGGACACCTTCTATCTGATATTTCAGGGTGCTTAGCTGGATTTAGCACTTTTTATTCAAAGTGCAATTCCCTCTGACTTCAGCTGCAGCTGTGAATACTCGGTGTATTTGCAAACCTGGTGCCAGGGTCCCACTCTGGTACCTGGAAAATGAGGTCTGCATAGAAAGTGACCACCTGCAGAAAGTGCGGGAGCCGAGCTAATTTGATGAAAAAGCAGAGATTCCCAAGTGCAGAGCCTAATTTTAGGTACCTGATGTGAGGAGAGAAAGCTAAACCAGAAACCTAGGACCCTACCTCTTCTCTTAAGTACCTTAAATCTCAGCAGCCCCTATTCACAGCACAGCCAAGAGAAAAAAAGGGAGATCAAGACTGATCTGATTCCCACCTCTCTTTGGGCTTACTCATGAATTCAGCAATTTGCATCTATCTACACTCCTAATTTGCTGTTTTCTGTCTAAGCGTGCCCTGAGCCCGTGTGCCAGCCTGTTCAGGAGAGGAGGAGGCAAAGGGCTGCCGAGATTGGCGCAGCCTGGTGTGGAGCGGGAACCTTCGCCAGGAAACACCGGAGACGTGTTCGAGTCTCCTGGCAGCCTGATGGGATTTAAATGCACGCTCCCTAACTCCGTTTGGTTTTAACAACCAGGCTAATCAACAGCCAGACTTAGATAAATCCAAAAACCAGTTAAATACATATTCTTTAACTGGATTCATCTTTTCAACAGCCTTACAGAAATATTAACGTTACAGAAAATGCTGTATATTGGCAGAAGAGCTGTTCAGAATCCTTTATTAGGAATCATGGATTACGTTTTATAACAAAAGCCAAATCCTATGCTGTTCCTTTATTTACAGCTGAACTTTCTGGCTTTGAAAACAAGATAAAGCATGGATGTCAAGGATCTCTTACGCAAAAAGCATTACCTTTTCTCTGTGGACGTGGTATTTCAATCCATAAACTACATAATATGTACATGCATTTCAAGCTACAGTAATTGATTAGTAACTTCATGATATGCTTAGTGTATGACTTGTCCTATTGATTAATGTTGCAGTAACATTATAACATCACCAGAATCACAATGTTGCTGAAGATAACTTTGAAAACATCACAGTCCGGTGGTGCTAATGACTTATAAATAGAGATGATGCTAAAAAATCTCCATTACCTGATTTATGAACACTTCAGACAAATATATATGTGTTCTGCAAAACCGATTGGCCCGACTAGTTTGTTAGAAGTTATAAGCTTTGTTCCTTTAGAGCGGTCCAAACTGCTTGAAAGAATCTGAGAAATAGGTAAAATTGCAAGATGCATTTTTCTTATCGTTATTCTTTCCTTCCCCTTCTTTTACTCTGGCCCCCCCTCATACTATGCGGTGGTGTGGCCTGGCGGCGGAAACGTTCTTCCCCACATGATTAAAGAAAAAAGACAATACGTGCTTTACTGTGAAAAGCCAGACAGCCGGGGCGAGGTGGTACTGCCATTTCCATGCACCCAGATCGCAGAATCACAGAATCACCGGGGTTGTAAGGGACCTCTGGAGATCATCTACTCCAACCCCCCTGCCAGAGCAGGGTCACCCAGAACAGGTTGCACAGGACGGCGTCCAGGTGGGTTTGGAATGTCTCCAGAGTCGGAGACTCCACCACCTCTCTGGGCAGCCTGTGCCAGTGCTCTGCCACCCTCAAAGGAAAGAAGTTCCTCCTCATGTTTAGATGGAACTTCCTGTGTTCCAGTTTGTGCCCGTTACCTCATGTCCTACCACTGGACACCACTGCAAAAAGCCTGGTGCCATCCTGCCGGCACCCTCCCTTGAAGTAGATCGCCAGATGCTTGGTACCAGCTGGGCTGGGCAGCAGAGGGCTGGGTCTGGGAAGAATCTCAAGGGGTGCAGGTGGAGGTAAAAACTGGTGCTTCATGGCAGGACTAAAATAAAGTTTCCTTTAAGTGCAATAAATAGGATGGGGCCTCTTGCAGCCGCAGGCTGGGCTGAAAAGTCCAAGCCATATCCAGTTGCGTCCTCAGCCCCCAGAGACCTGCTTGTCCAACGGGTGGTCAGCTCCAGCCAGCAGATGTGGGGCTGGCTGGGACTGTGAAGATGACTGGGGTGAAAGCAGAGCTGTGTTTTGGGGGAGAAGCTCGGAAACTCCCCGGGGGACCCCCTGCAGTCCCCTTGCAGGGCTGTAAGGCTCCACTAGTGCTGTTAATCAGAACAACTACACCAATGTCCAGGGGCTATGGTGATGTACAGCCACAGGAGCTGCTGCCTTTACTGTGCATAATAACCCTCTGTTTCCTTGCTTACATCGCGTCCAGGTGGGCGTTCTTCCCTGGGAATACTGTGGCAATGAGCCACCAGGTTCCTCCTGTTCTCAGGGATGCGCTCCCCGTTCTTGGGCGTTCACCATATCCTCAGGTCATGGCGTGGACATGGTGGGCCAGCCACACCAGTTGCACGTGCTTTTGATGTAATAACTTGGATTATTGCTTTTAACTATCCCTTCAGCGGGCTTCCCCAAGCGGATTAATTAGAGTTTCCTGGCCTGAATTACAGCCAGGCATCAGGTCACAGACTGTCTCAAAAACTCGGAGCTTTCTGCCCTTGGATAACTACAGGAGCAAAGGGAAAGAAAAGATATATTTTTCTTGTTTTGAAAGGCAAAGCTCGTGAACAAAACCCACCGCTGGTAAATAATCAGTGTTTGTCCCAAAGGCAAAAAGAAAGATGAGGTTTATTAATGATAATTAATAATGAAAACTCCTGACACTGCCAGCTTTCTGTATTGGGGCATGAATGACATGAAGGTTGTGCATCAGTCAGGGGTATTTTTCTCCAGGTTTTTCTACAAGTATCATTATTATAACTGATCAAAACAAAAGTCTTTGGAAGGGAAGACAAAAGCGAAAGTAATGGTGAAGGATCTTTCCATTTGTCTTAGGCCCTGTTGTGTTTCCAAGTCTGTCACCCTCAGATCTACTTGGAGATAAAAAGAAATGCCCAAGAGATGAAGAAATTTGGACAGTAGTCTGGGGCATCTTTCATTTCGTTTTTCGTTGTGCTTTTTTTGGTAAAATAAAAATAAGACAAATGAGTCAGTCTGTATGTATCAAGGAAACCTGCATGAATCCAGATTTAAGTTTTTTGCCATGGAAAGCCTGGCACCCCACACCCCCACAATCGCAGTCTTCGAGAGGCGTCCGAGACAGGAAAAGCAACGACAGCTTTAAACAAAAACATGCTGGTACCCTACTGGAGTCATGGGTTTTTCAGCCTAGTTTTTGGGTCAAGCAGCCTGCCTGACAAAGCGCACCCCAGCAAAAGCTTACAGAGGAGCCCAACATGACGTTGCTTCCTGTCCTGAAGGAACAGTGTTGAATTTCCAAGCTTTGAAACTCTTTGCAAGGGGGATTACCTACTCCTAGAAGTGGCACTCTAAAGGGCTAAGTAGTCACTGGGTCAAAGTATGTGTCAAAGAAAATATTCTTTGGGCTTCTGTTGGGCTCTTTTCTAGAAACTTTTCCATTAGCAACCTGGTTTTAGAAGGCTTTAAGAAAATATGAAACCGAGAAGAGTTTTTATCACTCTGTCACCAGGGTGCTTTGTCAAACTTCTTATACTAGCACAGGCAATACGTGACTTTCTACACTATTTTCCAGTGAAAAGTGAAATGGCTTTATGGATCTTTTTTTCAGGATGGGTGGAGGGATGTAAAAAGGCACAGTTGTAGCCACTGACATGTGAAGGTGGGCTGTAAAGAGTAGAAGTAGAAATCTGCTCTGAACAGGTTTAAGCAACAAGAGACCCTACAGGGAACCATCAGGATGGACAGAAACTATTTTCTGACAAGTAGGATCTGAAAGCGATGCAGAAGAGAAATGGTGAGAAGATGCCAAAGATAAATGGGAAAAAGAGATATGACAGCTCTGCCTAGTCAATGTATCATGGAGAATACACAGGGAATAATTATGCATCGGCATGGAGATGAACTATAGGACAATTTATTCTGTTTTTTTCGTGGCTCTGAAAAACTTCAAATTCATAGTCTGAGTCCTTCAAATCAGCCAAGGTCTCAGAGTACAGTTTCATCAACCAGTGATGCTGCAAGGCAGAGATGAGGCTGTTACACTCTGCTGTGAACTTTGTGGTCAGGTTACTGGATTAAATTTGAACGGAGAATTAGGGAAAGGTCATGTCTGCTCCCTCTGGGCTATATTAAATACAAGACACAATCACATGCAACAGCTTCACATCGGTACCAGCCCTGTACCTACATATGGGCAATAACGCAATTTCCAGCTCTTATCTATCTAATAAATTGTTAGAAGCATCAACTTCTTTCCAAAAGGCTAGAAGAAGCAGACTTCGGTTTTAGGTTGCCTCAGTTCTACAGATTACTATTTTGGACCCAATTGTTCCTCAACACAGTCAGTGGTAATTCTTGATTATTTCAGAGTAAATAACACCAGAATTTCACTGCTCATTAATATAAAATTTGCCCTCACAGCAACCACAAGCAGAGGAACACCACAATCAAGAAATTGAGCCATTGTGCCTCTGGGTTGAATATTTTAAGGCATTTGAAGACAGGAGCACATTGGGAATTTCATAGGCACTCAACCTGTCAAAACTCCCACTAAATATTGTTACACATATCTCAGTCATGTTAAAAAATAGTGTTCCATAGCACAATGACTAATGTTGTCAACAATAACTATACACACAGACAAAGTAATCAACAATTAGGGTTATCCTGCACTGGATCGTCGATCTAGGACAACATAACAGGATTTTTGCTTTCTTCATGCTGCTTCAGCTGTCTTCCAAAGTCTTAATTGCCTTTAGAAAAAGAGTCCATGAAGAACTGAAGCAAAGGCGCTTCATTACATTTCGCCCTGGCGATGGTGTCGGTTCTTTCTAAAAACGGGTTAGCAAGCAATCATTTCCTTGAAAAATAAGTGACTTTTTGGTTTTGTTGTTATATTTTAATTGAATATAGTGTGTTACAATAGTCCTTCAAGGGATAAACAAGAGGATTTATTTTTACCTCGGTCTGGGTACAAACCTGCCCTTAACATGTTCCACCATTCCCGTAACATCCTGCTTTCCAGCACAGTAACTGAACTGTTCTGCATTATTTTTTTCCTAATTGCACTGAATAGAGGCGACAAGACCAGGGACTGCACTTTGGTTCCTCGGTGAAGCCCACTTTTAAGCTCAAATCTTGGTTCCAATTCAGCTTAATTCTTCTTTAAAGTCAAAAGTGCTTTTTCAAGCCTGAACTGTGTCGAGATTTATCACAGCACCGCTGCACAAAGCCTGATACTTCATGTCTAAGAGTGGACTCGCAGGATGAACTGCGGTTTTGTTTCGGGAAACATATTCCTATCTTGTGCCAGCTTGCTGGGTTTTTTGGTTTTTGTTTTGGTTGGGTTTTTGTTGTTGTTGTTGGGGTTTTTTTGTTTTGTTCCCCGCCCCCCATAAAGTAGGGAAAGGAATGAAGACTTTCTTCTCTCAGCCTCCCAACCTCACCCATGTACTTGGAAAAGATTCTGCTACTAGAAGGAAGAAAGTGGGACTTAAACTTACCTCATTTGCCATCTAGGTGGTCAGATGAGATGCAATCTTCCTCCAAATAGCACCACGAATAACTGTTCCTTCAGCAAATGACATGTTTAACTTTAGACACACGAGTTATCCCACCTCTGCTCGGCAAAATCTCATTAGCAGGTGCTCAGATCCTGAAGAAGTTGAGTCTTTGCCTGAATCAAGCATGAATATGCATACTGGCTGAACAATTTGGCTTTCAGGATAGGATTATGTAAATTGCAGATTACACACACAAATGAATTGCCACTCCTTGATTCACAATTAATCACTTCAACCGTTTCTCCATCTGCTTTTGTTCCACTTTTATTGTTCCTTTCATTTCTCTGGTATATCAATCTGCACTTTTCTGCAGGGAAACGGTTGCATTAACTCAGTCCTGTAAAGAGAAATCATCTCTTTTCCACTACAAATTCCAAACTTTTGGAAAAGTGAGATACTGTTTTTCAAAGAAAATCTTTTTTTTTCCAAATTTAGCAGATAAATTCCTCTCCTCTTTTTAGGTCAGGGAACTTCCTAAAGGAGACTGGCGCGGTTGCAGGGGTGATCAAGCAGAGATGCTTCATCCCAGGCAACAGAAGAGGCTTCAAGCCAAATGCAACATGCAATGAGCATTCAAAGTCAGAAAAGACGCCTGCATCAGAAAAATGTCATTTAAACCTCAGCATGCACCTGTCAGGCCAACGGTACTGCTCCGAGATTTGTGATCTGTGAGCTATCCAGAGAATGAGTTGGTCTGTATTTCAAATTGAACACATCGAAGCGCTCTCTTTCTCTCCTCTTTTTCTCCATACTTATCTTTGGCTGCCTTCACCTACGTGAAATTTCTAATCTGCCCTGAGTTCTTCTTGTGCCTGAGTTCACTTGGCCCTTGCAGCTGAGGCTCTCAACATCAGCCAGGAAGGTTCAGTCGTTCCTAGGATGAGTCACTAATAATAATGATGGCAGGAGGGAGAGAAGAGTGGGATCTTGGCTGGAAAACGAAGCTTTGGGGATAATAACTGAGTGCGGTTAAGGCTCAAGTGGTTCAGCAGCTGGCTCAGCACACCCATTATGGCAAAGAGGCTGCTGCTATGCTGTAACTAGCACAGTAATTTATCAGTAGGTGCCCGGTATTCAGTGCACATCTCTTCATCCATATGGAATAACTGCGCATTTGTTCGGGGTTTGCTTTCTTAAAGTATGGGTTGCTTTGACTTGTGAAAGTATGGGTTGCTTTCAGCTGGCAAAGTATAGGTTGCTTTGAGTTGTCAAAGTATGGGTCTTCCTGGATGCTGTGGAAGGCGTGAGCAGTTTCTCTTGCAATTGATCAAAGTGAGAGCAGTCATGTTAGCACCAAAACTCCAGAGGTAGTGTTCAAGGCCTTGCACTCACACGGGCAGTGCCAACGAGCACTGTCGTCTACTAGAATTGGCACAGGGCACTGGAGGGATTGGTCCACATAGACCACTGGCTCTGCCAGCTTGTCACCGGTTCAAATGCAGTGCAAGTTTCTATCAGAAAGAGCTGCACCTTTAGTGTTCAGACAGGTCCATTTGAGGCGCCAGTTTTTGCCTAAGGCCATATTCCCCCAAATCCTGAGTCATATGGCACCTGAGATGGGCACTTGTCCTACCACGGGAGCTGTTAGACTGCTGCCGGCTGGGTGCCTCTACTACACAGAGGTTTGAGACACCCAAAGCCATGCATTGCAAAGCAATGTTGGAAAATGAGAAATAAGGATTATTCTTTTCTACTTAGGGGAAAGTTAAATGGCTTCTCTGCTTCCAGATGGGGAGTAAGTTTTCAATAAAGCTTTCCATAAGAGCTTTCACCTGCTTTCGAAGAAAAAAAGGAATCGATAAATCTTTCTGGCTGCTGTCTATATTAATGGTGGGAAAAATTGTGCTTATTGGTGTATCAATTACCACAATTAACTGGCTAATGGCCTCACATACCCTTCTGTGCATAAGAGATTTGGCTATTGGCTACTTTCATTAGATGTTTTGAAACATGTGAGGTGGGCTTTCCTATAAAGGGAGGAGTTAGGATTTTACATGGACGTCCCCTCTGATCCTTTGTGTTATCCCAAGGAAGACAAGGTACCTAATGAAGGTCATTACTGCTATCTTGGCTAGGCTTTTATTATTAAAAGGATAAATATGTGTGGGGTTAGCTCTTTCCTCTGAAGTAATCAAACTGGTCAAGAGTGCTGAATAAAAGATAAGAAATATTCTTCCATTTTTTTAAGTGCTTTTTCATTACTACTACAAGTGCCTCAGAGAGTTATGGTTCAACTGCCCTCCATGATAACAAAGTCTTTCTATGTCAGACTTGCATATGTCAAAGTCTTTGGAATATCTCTTGGTGAGAAGTTGCTGTAGCCCACTTTCTCCTTCTGCAACCAGGAGGCGGTCAGTCTGTTCCTGTCTCCATGACAACCAGGATTTTAGAAATCACCTCAGTGCCTGTTTCAGATGATGCTTCATCCTAAATAAGATAGAGACAATGGCAGAAAATGTGCGTATCCCAGCTCAAGAGGTACGTGGAGTAAAGAGACTTAAGCAAGCTGTGTTGAAAAATATATTTTGAGAGAGAGAGACTGGGATGTCCATGATTTGCACTTGGATAGATATCCTTGAATGGAGTTAGGGATTACAGGTGTGGGGTTGCATTGCTATTTTAATACATTGTCATTCCAGAGTGGAAAGCTCCACAGGATCTACAAAATCAAGATTTGCTAGATTTTCCCCAATTTCCCATTCTATAGGCACTCAGCTTTCAGAATTGAAGACTTTAAACGCTCATAGGTAAATAGTACTTCTTATGTGCGTAAGGTGAAAAAAATTACCTTTTCAAGAGAATGCCTCCTGTTCTGTTCTGAGCCGTAACAATGTGGTGGCTGACCTTCATATGGCTGTAGCAATCATACAGGAGGTCATGAAAATCAATTGCAGATCTGAGATGTAAGGTCCCTGACTTAGAAGTGAAAGCAGATGGATCAAAAATCCCGAAGTGATGATATTGGTGGCATCCCTTGTCCGGCGAATTAGATGACTGCATAATCAAGGAACACCTGGAGTAGTTCCTCCCAACTTGCAAGAGCAATAAGAGGTTGGCTGTGACTCTCAACCCGAAATGAATTGTATGGCATGAGAAGCAAAAGAGAATACTGAAAGGTAAATGAACTCAAATGAAGCCATGACTTTGAAATATGAAAATAAATTTATTTTAAAGCGGGAATGTTAAAATGAATTAAACATAAAACCCCGCCAATTCGTGGAAGAATTAACAAAATGCTTTATAGCCTGTCGCCATCTACTGGATTTGAGCTGCAGCAGGAGAACACGGGAGAGAGCAGATCGAGGAGGCTCTGGGGGCACTCAGGGAAAAGTGAGGACAGCTACAAACCATGGAAACCGGCCAAACCCAAGGTCATGATCACGCATGCTGCAGTTTGCCAAAGAGCTGTGAACTGCTTCCCATCTCCACTGTCATCCCAGGGCATGGGGAGGTGGCCACTGCACAAAAAGAAGGTGTGTGGCTGAGTTTCTCTAATGGGTGGCAACTGTCACCAACAGGGTTTCCCCTTGGCAGGGTCACCCAAGGAGGTCTGGAGGGAGGATAGGTTTTCATGTCACAAGCTGGCATCTCTGCACTCATGGCTCCTAGGGGTCCATGGGCACGTTGAGTGGGACATCACCACTGTCTCCACTGCATGTACTTCTGGAGTTCCTACTTCTAGCGATGAAGCTGAAAAACAGAAATCAAAAGGCTTTTTGGACCAAATAGATTTTTCTCCTTTGTTTTTTGAAGTGAAATCTAAAAACTTAACTTTGTGCTTTATTTACCCCAAAACATAAGAATACCTACAGAGCTGTGCTCAGAATGGAGTCAGTGGTAAGGTGTTGGGTTCACCCACAGCACACTACTGGAGATCCTGGATGGTTCCTCTCCCGCCTGTCAGGAACCGACCTCATATTCCCCAGGAAAGCATGAGCTCTCCTTCTATATGGTATTTGTGTGAGCAGGAATACGCTCATTCAGTCAACATTAAATCCTTCTAATCCATTAAAATCAGCAAACAAGCACTGGAAGTCCCTTCATGGAGCAACATTTAAACCCTCAGCTTGGAGAGCAGTCATGCACACTTGCTTTGTGCTAGTGACCACTTATTAAATATTTCACAGGCTGAAGCAATCTCAGCAAAAGTGACTCGTCGTCTTGAAAAGCCCCTCTAGCTAATAATTAACTTTCTAATTAGAGTTAAGCTCATTTTCAAATCTAGTCTCTACTTACTATAAGGCAGGGATTTGCACTGAGATCTCCCAGGACCTAGGACATCCTAAGGGTGTTCTTCCCCACAAAAATTAATCTTTTTTCCCAGATAAGTTATTGTGATAATTTTGGTCTTATTTATGATCAGACAAAACAAAACAAAATGAAAACCACACACAACAAAAAAGATGCATCTCATGCAATTTTAGCTGCTTACAAGCTAGATGTCTATTTTAAATTATCATTTACTTTTCCTTTATGGAGAATGGAACAAAACAGACACTGCTCAAAGATGATTCATCCCACCTATTTAAGGCATTTATCCTAAACTGGAATAAACCGTCCCATGTGGATGCTGATCTTTTTCTCTAATTTCAGAAGAAACTGTTGGTTAAACCAGACCAGAACTTCTGGCAACCGACATCAGGTGTGACGAAGCCTACTTTCAGTGAATACTTAGTATTCACTGAAAATATTCCAGAATGTAATTGTATCTGATGAAAGGCTGATTATATCTGCCTGTAGTTCTAGATGAATGGATAAACTGTTGATTGGTTAAGAACAACAGTGTCCTAGTGTGAGGAAATATGATTGAAAGTAGACCTGAAATCAACCTTGTCTTCAAATTAGTAAACTGGTACTCCTTAGACTCAATAAAATGAAGTTACTTAAATTGCCTTCTACCTTGACAGTGTCTCTAAAATGTAGGAAATTGGAACACACAGTTTTTAGGCAAAGTTTCAGCTTTTAAAAATCTAAATAAAACCATGTCTGATTTGTAAAGTTTCAGTTTTTCCATCCATTCTTCTCTCGTGGGCCAGACTCCCTGTTTATGCTCCTTCCCACCTGCTCTAGGCTCTGGGCCAAAGCAAAGCTTAGTTTGCTTTAGGTATACGCTGAATTTTCAGAATAGTGATTCGCAGGGTCAGAAGCATCCTGGGTGCTTTCCCTCTCCGGAGACAAACCTTGTACTCTGTCAAAGTCCATTGGGCTATATACACTTACACAGATCTGAATGAATCCTGAAAAAAATTCAGTCTTAATATATATCCATTTACCAAGAATTCACTTTACTGGGAATCCATCCCTTCTTCCTAATATAGTTTTCTACCACCGATGGGTAAAGGATTATCACTGTATTAATTGTCTATATGTGTGACCAGACCATCTGTCTGGTCATTTCTTTTCTAATGGGTTGGGTCAAATATTCAGTTTATTTGTGAAGAGGAGAATGAGCGCACAGACTCTTTGTATTAGCTTGCCCTTCAGATGTATCTCAGCTGGCTCTTCTACTGCCAGGCCAGCCTGCGGGGCAGGACAATGCCCTACTGCCAAGGCTTTGCTGAAGGACAGTGCTACGATAGCATCGTCTCCTTCTGCCTCCTGAGCATCACTTCACTCTGAGAACGACCTTCGGAGATGCGGGCTTTTCCAAGCAACAGCACTAGGAAAGATAATCTAAAAAGGACAGGTTCGTTCAGCCTAAATACATAATTAAGCCCTCAGGGGATCTTCTGAGTTTGATTGATTAAAGGCACCGTCACTTTTATGGGTCTCCATCTTAGGGTAACTATAGAAACATTTGAAAAAAGGGTCCTGGTGAATGAGCGGGCCCTGTAACGTAGTTTTCTGCATAAAGCGCAGATTGCCTCACTTGCAGGGATCTGCCTTTTGTGATGGATGGTTTGATGTACTCAGGTATAAGGGAGTAAACCCTCATGGATTAAGGGAATTTTGGGGATCCTGAATCCTTTTGCTCAGTCAGACAGCTGGGTGAGACAGCAGAAGTCTGCCTCTCTGCTGTTCAGTCTTCCTTAAAAGGGACTGAAAGAAAAATTAGTGTAAATATTGCAAGATATTTAGCATTTTGAGGCACAAAGAAGGTACCATGCACCAGCTGCTTGGCAGTACCTGTCCATGCAGATTTCATAGAATCACAGAATGGTTTGGGTTGGAAGGAACCTTCAAGATCATCTAGTTTCAACCCCCTGCCATAGGCAGGGACACCTCCCACTAGACCAGGTTGCTCCAAGCCCCGTCCAACCTGGCCTTGAACACCTCCAGGGATGGGGCAGCCACAGCTTCTCTGGGCAACCCGGGCCAGGGTCTCACCACCCTCACAGTAAAGAATTTTTTGATGTGAATGAGCGTGCAATAGCTTATCCCTGAGTGCAAACAGTTACAGCATATACGAAAGGGGGGAAATGCGGGACTACATATACCATACAAAGCCTGCATTAAAGTCACTGACATAACTTTCTTCTTAATACTCTGTCTGAAATGCTGACCTGCCCCTTTGATGTCTTTTTACCTTGTTCAATGTTTGCCAGCCTTTCCCTCCAGGGGCTCAGAGGTCAGGACCCATGTCCATGCCCCTGTAATAACTGTGCTAACGTGACGAGTGGGTAGTACAAGAAAGGTAGGCACAAATGTTCTCCTACTATTAAGATATTTCTTGAAAAGGTCATTCAAACACTAACCCTGAAATTATAGCCATCCCCAGATCTCAGAAGGAGCCATTTAAGGAAGAGGAATAAACCCAATAGATGAGGGATTTCCATCATTTAATATCAGATGTGGCCTCTCTTCCGACCCTGGAATGGCCTAAGTATCAAATATGTTTTGTGACCTGAAAGCAAAAAATTGATTGAAAAATAGATATTGGAAAAAGGCAAATAGTAACACCAGCACGTATTCATACAAAATTAAGGTTGTTGAGGTGAGAAGCCGTTTTGCCTTTCGTTTTTTATTTCATCAGAAGAAGGTCCCATAATGATTATCCCATAATCCTCTAAATTATACTGCATAATAGGGCACTGGGAGAATGAAGGCAAGCAGAGCATCGACACTTACCCTGGAAAAGGTTATCACTCTCACTGTTCTGCCTTTATGACTATTTTGATATTTGCAATTAGAAACTCGGCAATGATTATGTCCTATGCACCAACTAGTAAATGTCAAGGTCTGATCTGGGAATTGAACATGTGCTTAAGTACTTTAATTTTTGAAAAATTTTCTTTTACACTGGGGCCTAAATCTTTGTTTTTGTAAACAACCACAGCCCTGATCTAACTAAACACTTAAGCTTCTGCCTTCGTTTAAGTACAGAGAGAGTCCCACTGAAGTCCTTTCCAGATAAGCACAGATTGAATCAAGACAGATCATTTAATTAATGGCACATCCCACCAGAAGCTGAAGCACACAGCATTTGCTTCTGCTTTCAGCCTCTTTGTAAGGCTAACTCCATTAATACTTTCACATCGATGAGCCTGCAGGTCTCCCTGACGAGGCTGCCTGCCTGAAGTCAAGGCTGCTGTCAACATATCTAGTCCAATTCAGAACAATTGCTCTCAACCTCCATTTAGCTTTGAAAATCATGCTTCTAGTTCAGACATGAAGAAGGGCTTGTATGCCTCAAAGCTTCTCTTTTTTCCCTCCTTATCATAAGGTTTATAAAAAAAAAAAAAAACCCACCCCAACTTTATTCTTCCCACAAACCTTGACTTGTTACTAAACATTATTGAGATAAATTCTATTGGAAGCCACAATTAACTCTTTAATTGTTAAATGTGGAATACGAAAGGAGATTTTGAAAGACCTCCTGAAACCCAGGAAGCTCTTCAATATGATGTGGCAACACATAGCAAGGTCATCCAGCAATGGAGGGAACGGGATAGAAATCCGTTAATGTATCACCTGGGATAAAATGACAGCAGAAAGCAGAGAGGTGTAATTTATAACACGATAATCCCAATTGCTGGGCCAGAGAAATCTGCCTCCAGTCTACCAAGGAGTGACCAGAAGCTGCTGGTCTCTCTCTTTGTCCATCCAGGAGTTTATCCTTCTGCACTGAAGCTGGGTGAAACCATGGCTTTTCCATGGAGTGGAGGCACTGCATGAAATCCCCATTCTTTGGTGTTTCCTTGACCAGCTCCATCACCTTAAGGGTCAAGTAGGTCTCTTTCCCCACTGATCCTTCTGCTTCCAAATTATTGGCTCTGACATTAAAATGGATTTAGTATAGTCCGAAGCCTGAATTTTCAAAGCCCTTTGCCTTCCATGAAGTGGAACTCCCTTTCATGTGATGAGCCTTTTAGAAGTCCTCACTGCTGTGGATATGTCAGATCATCTGTTTTAATTTATGTACGGAATGCCTACTACGAGCATCGCAATTTTATTTGAGATTCCTTTGCTCTTTTCACTTCTCTCTTCCTCCCTGAATCCCCTCCCTTTTCCCCCTGTGCCTATCATATTTCACAACCTTTTACTAAAGTGCTAAACATTGCCTGTTTAGGGCTCTTGCCTGCTGCTGTCTCCATGCACTGCGGCTGCTTTGCGGTGCCTGGCACCCAGGTGGGGTTGTGGGAGGCACTGGGTCACCAATCTACATCTGGCCTCACAGCTGTGGTGGGACCTCACAGACATCGTTTGCTGTGAGTCCCTCCCATGGCCTCTTGAGGACCAGGATACGTGTCCTGTGCAACCTGTGCTCGGGGAGGGGTGTTGGAGACCTTTTTGGCACGCCTTACACCAGAGCCCAGCACAAGTGGGGGGCCCTGGGCAAGGAACCAGCTGGGTGGCTGTTGGCAGTGGATGAAGCATTGTACACTGTCCTTCTCCTTTCTGATGGCAGTCTGGTAGATCCTAAGCCCTGGAGGGGCCCATGACCTGCTGTGTGGATATTGGGACACTGAGGACAGGGGTGGGATGGGATGGGATGGGATGGGATGGGATGGGATGGGATGGGACGGGATGGGACGGGACAGCATGGCATGGCATGGCATGGCATGGCATGGCATGGCATGGCATGGATGTGTGGGATGTTGGTGGAGGCTGCCTGCAGAAGCATGTGTGTATGTAGAGGAGGAAGGGGAAGGGGGAGTTGACAACCCCACATCTGTGGCACGAGGGAAAGGAGGATCTTGTAGATTAGGGCTTTTTTCACTTGGCTGTGAGCAGTGTGAAGTGGTCTGGCAGGACATCCTTGCCCTGGTGGAGATGTTTCTTACATATGTGTGCAGGCACATAGACATCTGAGGGTGTGGGGTTTTTGAAGAAAGAGCCACTCTTCGGCTCATTATGTTTCTTTATATTTCCCCTCCCTGCTCTCCTGAACTGGACTGTTTTAGAGTCAAACTTGGTGCTCTGCACCATGCTGCGGCAAGAGAGATATCAAATATTTAACAGAGTTTCAGGTGTTTCTCCCACATTATCAGGCATGAAAAGATGTTCTGTCACTTGAAAAACGCCAGCAGTGTGACATGTCCTTCCTGCTCGAGGTCTCTTCTGGCAAGGGAGATGCCTCTCATAAGAAGGGGCACAAGGCTGCCTGGAAGGATCGTATCTTATATTAGTTATTTATTAGCTCTCAGAAGATGTAAGTTTTAAATAATGTACGAATTTGCCTTGCAGGTCTCATAACATATGCATAGGCTCTCAAAAAGGTATTTAAAAATATTTTGGACTCCCCACATTAATTGGCAAACAATTTTTAAATCTTCCTGGCATGAGCATGACTTTCATCAATCAGATGTAGGTATAGAGAATTAAGACACTTCTCCAATGATCCGTAAGCATAACAGATGCCGTGTAGATTTGCCTGTTCTCTCTCTGTCTTTGCCATCTCTGTGTAATGCACGGTTGGTCTGAAAGGCCACAGAGCTTCAATAGGAAGAAGGGATTATGTTGGGTGTCAGGACCAGACTGACTCTAATCCCCGGCATTCATTCTTTCCCCACTTGTCTAAAACAGGTGAAATTGCGATCTGTTGAAATCAGAGGAAAGTCACATTTCCTCAGTCAGTCCAGCATTTCATTCCAGGGCAAAGAAACTGAGTTACACAGAGGGAGAACTGCAAATAAAAAAACAAATTAAAAAAAAAAATCAAATCATGGTGTCAGCAGAATATGTCTGGAAATATAAGCGTGCAGCAGGAGAGGCTTTTCCAGATTGCTGCATCCTGCTCTACAGTCTGCAAATTCACAACATTGATAAATGGGAAAGAGCCCTACAGAAGGCTTGAATATGTATCTCCGTCTGAAAACTCACAGAGTTAAAGCTGTTTCAGTGAAAAATAGTAAAAGAAATGGGTCCTCTACAAGTGGAACAAAAGGTATTAATGAGCAACTCAATCCAAAAACTAAAGGTGCGAGGCACTCCAGTGGATACGGCTCAGAGCTAGAGAAAATTTCAAGCTAGAAATAAGGCTAACATTGTTAATAATGAAGGTAATTAACCAGTGGAGCAGCCCCTCAGAGGATGCTGTGGTTCCTCTGTCGTCGGCAATTTTAAATCAGGACTGGATAATTATTTTGTAAATGCTGTGCTTTAATTCAAAATGGAATTACTTCAGGGAAGTCCTGCCGCCTGTGTTACACAAAAGCCCATCCTGTACGGTCCTGGCGGCCCCTTTGGCTCCGCGTCAGTGATCTGTGGGAAGCTGAGCACGGAGGTAGGGTGACACCTCACACCTTTCCGTTTGTCCCAGCGCCGCACCTTCTGGCTTTATTTAGCAGAGCCACTTCTTCCCCCCACTCCTGCCACTCTTCTGCTAAAAATTATTTGACCAACTGCATAATTTCTTTATTTTTCATCAAAGAACAGAATTAGACATCTAATGATAGAGAATCGCTGCATAACGCTGCATAACTTAATTTAATTTTAGGTCTGGCTTTTCTCCCTCTGCATGACAAGAAGAAATCAAAGACTGTTCTGTCAGTCAGACTGTCATCCCTGTAAGAGGATGAGAGCAGCATCCTTTCTTAGAAACGTTGAGGGAATAATAGAAAAAAGGACGCATACTGTTCCAACCAGGACATCCAGGAGCTGATGGCAACTGCTCAGTCGGTTAAGCTTTGGGTGCTTTCTGTGTAGGAGCCAAGCGGCCACAAGAGCACTCTTCGTTGCATGTACCTCCATCAGCCCCAGCAAGCTGTTCTGGCAGATAGAGAAATGCTGCAAGAAAAGCGTGGCTGAATTCATTTCCCTGCAGCCAAATGCAAAGGAAAATTTTAGGCCAAAAACTTTCACCCGAGAAATGAGGCATTCTCCCTCACCACTGAGATATTTGAAGAAGCAATCTCATTTTGTAAAGTCCAAATCTCCCAGAAACCTCTGACGATCAGCTCTCCTAATTAAATTTTGCGGGTTAAAAGTCTAACCAGGAAGCTACCGGTCTTAGACCAAAAATGTATGTGAAAAATAATGGATATAGGGAACAGCAAAGACAAATAAAGACTTTTGCCTGTGGATTATGGCAAGTTCATAATCTGTTCATAATCAACATCTGGTTTTGGGATATGCATTTAAAGCTGCTTTTGGTCCCTCACTTGCCCTCTTCCTCTACCCCAGGAGACAGAAGGCAATGCCAAAGCTTTGCTGTAACTGTCCCTGTGAAGCGACAGTGGCTGTGATGGAGGACTATGCGTCACCGTCCTTGTACAGAGGCTGCTTCCAGTAACAACCTCATGAATCATGCCTGAGACCAGACCAAGGGTCACAGTTTCCTAAACAATGATTTAAATTGATTTTGGTTTCTTAGCTCAAGTATACAGTCAAAAAAAAAGCCCTATGTATCTTAAAGTCACCTGGGATTCCTGTTTGCATTGGGGAAAATCTCCAGCTACAGCAAATCTGCCTCAGTGCAATACCCAGATGGCCCCAGCCTGAGCCTGCAAAAACCAGAAACACAGCAGAATGGCCCAAATCCCATGTGTTGAAATGGTCCCACAGTGCAGAATAGAAAGCAAGATTCACGGGAGAGGAAGAGGACCAGGAGAAGCCAAAGAGCAGCGAGCATAATGCTGCAGGTATAGGTCTAGGGACAGGGACACCTGGACTCTGGATCCTGCCTCCTTCAGCATTTCTGAATTTTATGTAATGATTATTTAATGTAAAATGTGTCAATGAAGGAGGGTTAGTCCTCAGCACAAGAAGGACATGGACCTGTTGGAGCGAGTCCAGAGGAGGCCACAAGGATGATCCAAGAGCTGGAGTCCCTCTGCTGTGAGGTCAGGCTGAGAGAGTTGGGGTTGTTCAGCCTGGAGAAGAGAAGGCTCCAGGGAGACCTTATAGCACCTTCCGGTATCTGAAGAGGGCCTACAAGAAAGATGAAGAGGGACTCTTTATCAGAGAGTGGGATGATAGGACGAGGGGTAACGGCTTCAAACTGGAATAGCGGAGATTTAGATTAGATCTCAGGAAGAAGAGTGGTGAGACACTGGCCCAGGTTGCCCGGAGAAGCTGTGGCTGCCCCATCCCTGGAGGTGTTCAAGGCCAGGTTGGACAGGGCCAGGGCTCTGAGCAACCAGGTCTAGTGGGAGGTGTCCTTGCCCATGTCGGGGGGGTTGGAACCAGATGATCTTTAAGGTCACTTCCAACCTAAACCATGCTATGATTCTATGGACAAGAACTCAGTTTCAGAGTCGGCATTCCTGTGCTGTCTACACAGGAGGAGGCAGAGAAGGTCTTCCACACAAATTAATCTAAAGCTTAATGACCAGCTGTCTCCTGGAAGGTGGAGGAGTGTAGGGAAGGGAAAGGAAAGCTCACAGCTCATGGCTCACAAAGACATTACACCAGGTCTCTTTAGTTCTTGGGTGAGAGCCTTAATCTTTACGCTGCTTTATATTAGCTGGCAAAGACACCAGCCACTGTGTTTTTTCTGGTGAATGACTTCATAGGCCTGAACTTTACCTCTGTGACATTGGAGTAGGTCCTCTTTGCTGGCTGTAGGTACTTTTGTCTTTTTTTTTTTTTTTTGGTTGGGGTGGAAGAAGGGCTTAAGTTAACATTTTGAAGAACCAACCTCCCACGAGCTTTCTCATATGGAAACTTTGGGTCTAAAAACAGGCAAATATCCTGGGCAAAGAGGAATCCACTGGTGCAACATGAGACCCCAGCAGCATAAAGCACCGTATATGTCTGAAGTGCTGTACATGGCTTCCAGAAGCAATTTTACTGCTGACCCACATTTGAAGAGGTTGAACTCTTGTGGCTTGAGGTTCCCATTCAGCGTCTTTTCATGTCTTGCATACCTACGTACTGGTTTAGGATACTAACAGGTATGGTCATAGATGTCTCCAATACATGCCCCCTTTTCCTGTGGGTGGCTCTTGAGAGCAATCGTCATGCTTTTCATTACTCTTCTAAACTTATTTGTGAGACATTTAAGACACACTTGATGATTCCAATGAACAAATAGGTCCAAACATTACTTGTTTGGTGATAATTGTTTGCCTACAACCCCCTTTTCCATTTCACCCATCCAATTTCTCCAGTTAGCTTGACTTTCTGTACCAGAATTCAAGTCTAAATTGATTGCTTATGTTCTTCTTGATGGAATCCCTGTGGGCCATCCATTTTAGTGGATTGGGATTGCACCAGATGTGGATAAGCTATGTATTGAATCTGAATTCTACACAAAGCAGTGTTAAATTTTCATTTAATTTACAGACCAAATTGGCCTCATTCACTTGGTTTGGTTCTCCAACCTGCCGTGACCTTTTTGGACAAGTTAGAAGAAAGATGGGAAAGACAAAAGGTCAACGTAATTTGAAAAGACCTTACAAAATACAGAGGGCCTGGCAGAATTGTTAGCCTTTGCTATATATCTTTATTCCTTCTTTTGGGGTTACTTTTAGACTCTGTACTTTGTATTACAGAGGGATAAGTTTGTGTTTAGGGACAAAACTGAGCGCCAGAGCATGTGCAGAGAATTTCACGCATGTAGAGAAACAGTTTCTGGCATGCTGCTTTAGTGTGTAGCCCTTGGGGATTACATCTACCCATGGGAAGGATGGTGAAAAAGAAAACACGGCTGTTGCAACTGGAAACAGAACCACATGGGAACTGCCCCTCAGCTGGCTGCCTCAGCAGAGGCACTTGGGCAACATGGCCAGTCCTTGTAGACACCAAAACAAGAAGGATTGACTGGTGTCCATCTAATCTTCATAAATCAGCCAGCTGGTGAGAACATAAATTGTCAGAAGATTTCAGCACAAAGTTCTCAAGCCAACTCAATCGGCCCAGCTTGAAGGTGTGAATCCAGACTTCAGAGAACATTTGGGAGCTGAAACTACAAAACCAGCAAAACTGTCTGTGTCATGCCACCGTGTTTTCCTCAGCTAGGGATTTTTTTGTAAATCACATGCATTTTATATATACAATAAATTATCTCTGTGACTAGAAAATGAAATACTAACAAGACATTGCCAATACAAATGCAGAATCAAAAAACCCAATGGTTTTAATTTGTTAATCTGCTTAATCTGTCCATGATTAACGGAATCTAGGTTTGGAAGTGAAATGAGTCTTAGGGTGGAGGCGTCTCCAACAAGAAATGTAAAAACAGTTCGACAAATAAACATCAGAGGCGATGCAGTGTCTCACTGAGAAGGTGATAGTGATCACAAGCAGTGAATCATAAGGACTCTTATTGGGATATCTCTCCAACCAGAATCATGAAAAAGAAAACATAACCAGATTTGGGATCTCATACCAGATTTGTGAGGAAAAAATCATAGCTCTTCAGTCCACTCAAGACAAAAAACTTGTGACGGTATCTATGCACTCTAATCATAGACCAGAACCCCATTGTCTTGGGCTTGGTACAAAATAATAATAATGCAAGTCTTTACCCTAAATTGTTCATAACACAAGAACAGCTGGTATTTACTAGCGTAAATTCCTTTTCATTTTTAAGGCTCACAAATCCTTTCTTCCCCACAAACCCACTGTTTTTGTGATAGCAAATACCCCTCTACTTTTGCCTTTTTGCTTTTACATCCTAGGTAATGTATCTCAAGGACTTTTAACACGTTAACAAAGTCTGCATAGCTCTTCTAGCAAACTACACTGGACTCTCTGTTTCCTAAACAACATCTGAGAAAGATAAGATATTGCGATGATTGTAGGTTATGTATTTAGGGATTAGCTGCTGCGTGTGGAATCCCCAATTCTCTCCCTATTATGGTAGTGCAAGATAAGACCCAGATTTTGCACCTCTGTTAATTTCTTTTCACTTACCATACCCATGCAAAAAGAGGTAACCTTTATTCTCTTATCAGGTATCAGCTGCTATATCACACAATTGCAATCCTCTCAATTAACGTGTACCATAGGAAAAAGAACCAAGGACCATAGACCCATCTAGAAAGGTAAAGAGAACATTTCTGAGACCATGTGGCAAGGAGAAGAGGGATTTGAATGGTGAGAACGCAAGTACTGCGTTAAGGAATGGCCAGCCTGGCCGTGATCTCTCTACTGTTTCTATAGTTCATACATGTTTTGTTTTACACTGGAAAGAAAATTGATCTGACAAACATTATTTTGATCCTAGCTTAGCCATGCCTGCGATTGATTACACTTAACTGAAGGCTGGGATTGGAAAGAGCCAATGGAAGGGTCTGATGGTGTTTGTGGACATTGTCTAAAGGAAAGCTGTGAAGCTTTGAAGAGGCCACTCCTGGAAATAGAAAGGTTAAGAAGTCTGGGACTCCACCAGCTTGTTAGGAGACAACAATGATGCAATCATCCCTGCAAACAGGACTTTATATAAAAGCTTCTTCAGCACAAGGGCTAACGAGGTCTTATCCTGCAAGGACAAGGGTTCTGCCGTGTAAATGAATTATGGATGCTGGGATGGGGTGGTGAGATGACTCATTTAAAGGGATTTAAAAACATGTGCCGGCCACAGCAAGAGTGAGTTGATTCCTCAGCAGCGAGCCTTGTCAACAGGCTGGCCAGGGGCCAGCGGAGAGGGAAGCTGTCACCAGAAGGAAGCTGTCACCTGCGAAGGAAGCCTTATTGCAACAGTGAAGCTAAGCCAGGAGCCCGTAACTTTTGACTGTAGAGATAAACAAGGTATGGAAAATGGGGTTTTGTACAAAGAGGACTGAGGAATAATTCCAGTAGAGTTAAGGGTTTAGATCGTGACTTTGATACATACTTTGTACCGGGGGACAGAAGGAAGCCTGGGATGAAGCACACAGCTTACCTGCAAAATGAATACCCACATGCACGTGGACAAGAGCAAGACAGGAGTATAAAGAACAAATTCTAAAGGAGACACCTCACTTTTTAACAGCCCGCTCAGCCTTGTGATCTGTGCGTTTCCTGTGGCTGGCACTCCCTTCTCGTGGTAGACTGATGCTCCATATTCTTGGCAAGACCCACGAGGCAGAAGCTGAAGTTACATTCTGCTTAATGGACTTGACATTATGTTTAGACAATGGGTCACGCTGGGCTGCCAGATTTTAAATGCTGAAACTGGTGACGGTCCCAGAAAGATAAATTGCTGTGTGTAGTGAATGAGATGTGGGAGGCCTGCTGTTCAAGTGATATTGTGGCTCCATGCACGTACAGCAGGCAGATGAATTGAGGTTTGGATCTACAGTGAGTACATGAAGTATCATTACGTGCACATTAGTCATTTTTCCAGACAGCTGGCAGCCGAGGATTGCTGGGCATCTGGAAAAACATCTAGGTGGTGTGATCCGGGAAAAGCCACGCTACCTGTGCATTTCTGTAACACGTGGATTTTGGTCGAATATTCCATAATGCTCATGTTATGCATGATAAACAGTAGCTTGGGGCCACGGGATACCAACTTCTCCTGTCTTGGATCACGGCACAAGAGAGGAAATGCCTCCTTTACAGTCAAGGTCAGCTATAATGCAAAGCAGCCTGAGAACCTGCAGGACAGGCACCGGCTTCCCTGTGGGCTGCATAAAAACGTGGGAGCTGTCACGATCTGAGCTGTGGTGAGGTTATTAACTCAGACTGGTGCATCAATGTCCGCCACAGAGATACCTTTGAGCGCGATGAAAACTTGCGCTGGGAGCCTCCAGAGGTGCGAAGATAAGGTAAAGGTTCATTTTCCCCAGCAGCGATTTTCAGCCTTTTTCGTACTGTGTTGAATGACCGAGAAGCTTCTGGTTGGAGACAATGGGTCCTTTTAGAAATTGCACTTGCACAGATTGTGCGGAAACATGTTCATGCTGCTTTCCCCTAACTGTTTTCCCCAAAGCACTCCCGAGCAGGTATTCCTGGAGAAGAGGTTGAAAACCAGTGCTTGAGGTTCAGCAATTTATTACCAACTCCTGCCCCATAAAGGTAACAAAAGCTGGCACAACAGACACAACAACAGTTGCTAAATGACAAGATGGAGCAGCCCACATGGAGCACGGAGGGAGAAGCACAGATGGCAGAGAAGGGCTTGCAGGAGACTGCGGGAACGCGGTCAGAATGCAAATCCCACGGAAACATTTCGGTAAATAATTTGCCTAATAAAAAAGCAGTTTAGTTTTAGAGTCCTGGAAGTCTTTTCATGTTACTACCCCACATACCGAACGTGAAACTGGGAGAGATTACAGCTGTGTCCTGCAGGGTAAGAATAAACAAAAGATTTAAAAATAAATCCTTATTATAATCTAACAGATAAAGCCAACTCTTCTGGAGGAAGAGCCAGGTGGAATAAATAGTTTCTTCATAATTCACAGAGAACCAGGAACATTTGCTGCTTTGTGAATGAAGCAAACGCTGCTCTGTTTCTGGCATGGGTTCTACTGCCGGAAAGCAAGAGAGCGAGGGGGAAAGTGGGAGGGAGGGAGGGAGG